>CM062399.1:1021769-1407173 GCA_031304145.1 Cardiospermum halicacabum | reverse complement strand
GGTACTATAAAGGAGTAGTACCTGTGAACCATTACTAATTCGAAGAAGAGTAAGTTGGTTTTGAATATTTTAATCATTAGATTTTGAAACAAGTGAGGTAAGTTGGTTTTGAATATTTTAATCATTAGATTTTGAAACAAGGTAAGTTGGAATTTTATTATTTATTTTAGGTATAAAAATATATATTCAAAAATCGAGGGAACAACAATTAAGAAACCAATCTTAAATTGAATATTAATTTATAAAAATCAAGAAAATTATAATTATTATTTTTAATTAAAATTTCTTTGTCAATTAAAAAATATTATTTATTTTTATTCTCAGTGAAGTAAAACCTTAAAATATAGGTTTCTTGAAACAAGTGAAGTAATATTAAAAATATAGGGGATCGAGAAAATTAAGTATTTAAAATGATAAGTAGCATCAAAATCAACAATTGTTCAAATATTAAGGAACCAATTTACAAAAATAAAAAAGCTATAACTATTTTTTATTTAGAAAATTATTATTTTATTTTTAGTAATAATATCAAAATAATAAATAGTTATATTTAAAATATCTTTCATAAAACTTAAAATTTTAAAATAGACAAAAAAAATAAAAAAAAATAAAGATTAATTAAAAAAAAGTAGCATTGAAAGAATACAATTGCAAGTTTCAAAAATTAAAGTTACTTTTGCAAGTTTCAATGAAAATTGAATGCTTATTAAATAATCTGCTTATAAAAGCATCTTTCACCTGTTTCTAAAAATTAGATTATTTCAGAAGCAAATTGTTAAAAAATATCCGCTTTTCTATAGATACCCAAATACCTCGACCAAATTTAAATTATTAAATAAGTAATTATTTAATAACTTAAGCGGTCCCAAACGCACCCATATTTACCTTTGTCCTATTAAGTGATATATAAATATATCTATTGCATGTAATTAAATAATCTAAATAAATCAATAGAAGTTAAACAAATTTGCACAAGTTATATGTTTAGAAAATATAAACACATTAAATGTGAAAAAAAAAAACAAATACAATACAAATGCGTTCATTGTACTTTATCTTTATCAAATATAAGAAAACAAACCATCAGACAAGCACATTAATAGTTCTTCTTGTCTATTGCAATTTTAAACATCACAAAACAAAAATAATAATATGATATTTGACTGCTGCAGTTTTTAAATATTTTTTAAAAGAACTAAAATAGTGGTTTTTTTATACCCTATCTTACAACAAGACTTCGATGTGCTAACTGAGAAAGTTGTGAGGATGAATGAGAGCACTAATTGCTTAATCCTACATCATTTTCCTATTTTAGAAAGCATAATAGATTTATGAGTTTAGTTTTCAACTTTAAACGCTCAGAAAATCAATTATAAATATAAATAACAGTATAAATAAATTGATATGTAATAAAATATAATAAAAACAGAATCATGTAGTAATGTTACCACTTTTTGTTTCTTTGATCTATCTGCTTCTAGTCTTGATCCTGATGCTCCCGATCCTAATACTTCATTTATTGATTGGTTTTGCAGTACAAAAGAAATTATTGATTGTAACTATGTACACAAAACCAATTTAATATGGTATTATACCTTTTGCTTTTTTGGTCTGGGAGGTGCTGCGGGATTTTTACAAATTCTTTTGTTGTGTCCAAGCATCTTGCATTTTGAGCACTTCAAGGTTCCACCTTTAGATCCCTTACTGCCTTCTCCAAACTCTTTAATTCTATTCTTTTTAGGTTTGCCTATCTTAGTTTGATTAGAGGTGGGAGCACTTATTGACCTTCTACATTGTCCCAAGTACAACGATCTGGTATTGAATGTATCATTCCAACATATGTATTCAAATATGTAGCTTTAGTATAGTAAGAAGCTATGTACTGGTACCAATCAATTCGTTGCCCAGCATAGCATGATAGTAATTGATGCACTGGATGTTATGCTTACAGGGAATTCCAGCAATTTGTCATTCACCACACTCGCAGCTATTCTTTTCTAAATCTACAACGAATGATCTATCTAGCCCATAAACCTCATAAATCTTAGCCCCTGCAAAACATATGTTGAAACCCCTAAGGGTAGTCGCTAGTTTTAGCAATTCTACTTCTAACCCATGGTATCAACTCATGATTCCAAGTCGTAGTCTGAAGTTTTCTTTTTTGCAAAAGATGCATCTTCATTCTCCTTATATATTCTAGGACTCCTAGATAAGACCTACACTTACCCTCACCCACCATATGATTCAAGCTTTCCGACATGTTAGTGGTAACATGATCACATTTAATTGACTGATCATAACTATACCTACACCAACTATTAGTCTCCAAATCATTTATCCATTGATATGCCATATCACTTATCTTTTTAATCCCAGCCATAGCCTTTTTATGTCCCTCCAAATTATAACTCTTAGTAGTCTCCCAAATAAACTTTTTAAGTTGTTGTCTAGGAGACTTGATTTTGAAGTTTGCATATAAATGTCTGACACAGAATCTACAAAATGGTAATATATTTAGTAACAGTTAAATCAAACACGTCTGTTAATACAAAGCTATTATTACTATAAATATACCTTGTATTTGAATTTGGAAAAATAATAGCAAGAACCGGCACCAATCCCTATTGTCTGTCTGACATAAAGCAGATGGTGCTGCTAAAATGCAATTTAAAATGTTCCTTTAAGTAGTTTTAAAAACCATGTCCAACTTCTCTTTCCTTCACTTTCTACAATTGCATGTGCCAAGGGCAAGACCCCACTATTAGCATCTAAAGTTACAACACTTAATAACACCCCCTCAAATGGACCCTTCAAGAATGTGTCATCCAACCCTATAAATGGTCTACACCCACTTAAAAATGTCTCTCTTTAGGCTACAAAGCTGAAAAAAAGTCTTTGGAAAGTAGGGTGGGGAGATTGATACCTTACTAGACATGTTCAGCCAGGATTGTGTTTCAGTAAAAGGACCACATATTTATTCAAAATGGCAAAGCATTTTTTGTGATCATCTAATAAGGCTTTTAATGCCTTCTGCTTCACCTTTCACAACTTTTTTCTATCAACAACTACCTTATAATCCTTCATCAACAAGTCAGCAAGTGCACTAACACTAATAGCAGGATTACGTTTTATCAAGTCTTCAAACTTCCCAGCTACCCAACTAACCCTAGCCTCAGTGTTGACAGACTGCCTATTGCAAGTATGTACACTATCATATGAATACATTTTCACTGTATTTCCCACAACTATCTCCCTAGTCTTGATCTGCCAATGACAACCCCCTCCAGCACATTTCTAAAATATTCTAGTCCTATCATTAATTATTCTATCCATTGTTATCCCTTCTCAAACAGCATAATCCCTTAACAGCTTCCTCAAACTATACAAATTATCATGTGTTTGATCAACTGCAAACTCTACCTTGCCCCCAGGTTGTGGCTTGTATGGATCACCCTTCATTACTTGACTAATCTTTCTACTTAAAACTGTGTCTTTATCCAAGTCATACCCAATATCAGTGTCCTCCCCTGATTGATCCTTCCAAGTTATCCCAAACCTCATTAGAACTATCTACCTTAGTCTCCTTGGCTACACCTGTACCTTCTTCATCATCTAAAGACCCCAAAGATGTAGGTGAGACATGGTCAAAGTTACCTTCATCATCACTCCCTATATCACTCAAGTCAAAGGAATCTGTAGAGGAAACTGTTAAAGATATTGCTTGGTTTTTAGTGTTTGAGCTTGTTTCATGAGGATGTGTAGTTTCATTGTTTGATTTTGAAGGGTTCTGTGGTTCCAATGGGTTATGCCTCATAATGTAGGTTTGGTTCAAGTTGGGGATTAGATGATGGTACCAATTGTTCTATGGTTGGACCATCAGTTGGGTCATTTATTTTTGGACCATCAGTTTCTAGGATAACCGCAGTTGGATTTTGTTTTGGACTACATGGATATACACCATCTTTGGGCTATAACTCAATCCCTAACCTACCACAATCTTTCCTCTTATCAGCCTCCTCTATAATGGATATAAATTGGATATCATCTATCACTAACTGCCCATTCTGATCCCATGGTGTTTCTACATATATATATAAAAACCATCAAGGGTAATGTCCTACACATGGTGACATCACGAACTAATAGCAATAAACTAGTTTTCTCATTATCAAGTTCACCCTCGACAACTATAGGACCATATCTCACTTTAACCCCTACTCTTGGCATTGTATATATAACTAAACCGGTAAAACGTGTACATTATAGTCCAAAATACACACATATTTTAAGAACATTATATGAATAAATATTCAATCTTATTTCAAAACAAATAAAATTATAAAACAAACCATATCTGTTTTACTTCATAACAATACAACACATATTTATAGTCAAATTTTATTCTATCAAAACCTAGCATATATTAAACACCATAAATACATGTTATCAAATACCTATTCAATCAACAATTTAACTATAACATATCAAATAGACAGTAATAGAACAAGCAGATGTATTTTTCACATTAGACTTTCAGAAATAATTTTAAAAGCACATATTTCACACTATTAGATTAATATTAGACACAATACTAATTATACAATAAATTTGTTAACATTTTCCGTCAAGATTCTAATTGTGGTGAATCCACTCTTCAGAGTTCTGAAATTCTAAACAAATAATAAAAGAAAATATCAATAAATAGTCAAATCAAGACAAAAAAAGTCCAAATTCAAAAGTAAAAAATGTTTATGTTTAAATCATGACAAAAAAGTACAAATTCAAAAGCACAAAATGTTTATGTTCAAATTAAGACAAAAAAGTACAAATTCAAAAGTACAAAATGTTTATGTTCAGGCAAATCAACAAAATATGTCCAAAATATAAAACACATACTTTTAGCATAAAAAATTCAAAAATGAAGACAAAAGATACCAAATACCCATTATTTACTATCATCAAATGCACAACAAAAACTTTAACATAATTAACTTATTCACAAATCATAACCAAATTCTCCCTAATGTAAGAAATTAAGAACACCACAAAAGCAAATACCAAATCATGGAAAAAAAAACTCTAATGATTTTAATCAAAACCAAGACCCCCTAATTTATGTTCACACAGTGGTCCCAAATATAATCCAAAATCACAATCAAAGTGCAAAATCGTGGCACACAACAATACCCATAATTTATGTTCCCAAATAGAACTCAAATCCACACTTAAAGTGCAAAATCATGGCACACAGCAAATCCACAATCAAAGTGCAAAACGAATGAATGACTTGACTCTTTAATATCACAATCAAAAGAAGCAAACACCATAATATTCAGCAAATAGAAATTTTCATGGTCCAAACTACCAAATACACACAGAACTCATGTAAATACATTACCTATTCTCGCAGTCGAACAAGTCAGTCAAATATCTCGTCTCCAAAACCCTAGAACCAAATAGTACACCCTACATAATCAATGAACAACATTAATTATCCAATCTTCACGAAACCTTTTGATAATTGTGAACAATCTCAAACCCTCCAAGAGTATGGTCAAATGTGTGTAATTGTTAAGGTTTGGCGAATAAAAAAATTGATATTTTTGTCACCACGTAAAAGTCTCTCCTGCCTTATAATTGTTAATGTTTTTCTCTTTAAAGATGAAGTTATAAATATGCCCAAAGTTAAATAAGTCAATCCCAAAGTAAAATCGGTCAATTGTTTTACATATGGAAAAATTAATGGAAGTGGAAAATAATCAAATTTTAAATAATGTTAATAGGTTTTTTGGGTATTTTTCAAACTCATGTGGTGTTTTGGATATTTAGGCAAACATGTGTATGTTTTTTGGATTTCTCCCTTTTTTATTTATTAAGTAGAAACACTGACTTATGAAATCCCAAATAGATCACTCAAACGAAATGACGAAAATAGTTGCAAACAAAAGAAATAAGGATTTAATCATTCGAGTGATATAAAAAAAATCTTAAATTTATAAAATGGTGATGCGAAGGTGTTTTAAAAAATATGAATCACAATATGACCTTTCACCTTTTCCATTTATTAAAATAATTAATAATAAGATACTTGAAAATATATACTCCCTCCGTCCCTAAATTATTTTTACACTTACCAAAAAGAGGTGTACCTAATTAATTTTAACATTTCCCTTTTTAGTAACTTTTTTTTTATACAAAATGAAAATATTACCCTTACCTTTATTTAAGCACTCTACTTGGTGGACCCATTTCATAAACTTTTTAAGGATAATTTTGACAATTTGCAAATCATCCCACTACCTCACAAATCCCTAAATGTTAAAATAATTATTATTAATTATCAATGACCTATGAGTAAATAACTTAGAAAGTGAACCTAATTTATCGGAGGTTATCAATGGCATATGAGCAAATAACATAGAAAATGAACCCTAAATTATAAAGGTGAATGGTGGAATTCTAAGCATGCCATATTAAGGTTTAGAATCCTTTTATATAATAATAATAATATTATTATTATTATTATTATTATTATTATTATTATGTTGGATTTCATTTATAAATATGAACATTTGCCACAATAATTTAACACATTTAATTATTAGGTACCCGTAAATTTCATTATTTGGATAATACTTACTTGTTATGCCTAAATAACTTATTTTATAATTTATCTGGTGATAAATATCAATTTCATTGACGTTACACTCTGAGGTTGAGGATAAGTTCTACCATATACTGCCATAAAATGTTAGAGTCGATTTACTGGATAGACCCATTGCACCATATTTTGAGGCTGCAAGTTTCTTGAATGTGTCTATTTGAGGAGATCACCATGTTAACCACGCATTTGATAAATCTGTTGGTTGAACGATGGCAGCCTGAGACGCATATTTTTTTTATTCCCATGTTGTGAGTGTACTATCACATTTAAGAATGTCGCATTATTAACATGACTCCGTACAAAATATGAGGCTGTTATAGGCAGGACGAGGTGTAATATCCCATATTGAGACATGGTTAAAAGGAATTGAATTGCTACCCATATCACCAATATGCATATTGTCTTTCGGGAGCCTAAAAAACTTGAGAACTCCAAAGTAAGCGTGCTTGGCTTGGAACAATCTTGGGACGAGTGACCTTCCCGGAAGTTTTTTCGGAAAGCATGTGAGTGAGGACAAAATACACTGGAAAGCGTAATGGTGGTTTGTGGGGTTAGTTGTCAGCCTTTAGACCGATCATGTAATGAAGTAGTGCCTTGCCACCGCATTTCGAGTTCATCCGGGGGCGGGGACCGGACGTTACACGAGAGGTTGGAACATAAATAGAAGTCCAATTAATGAATCATCCTTACTCAGAAACTTTTAGGACTCAACCCTATAGATACAGCGTTGTATTATACGTAGCTGGATAGACATTACTTGGCTTAGTATTCGCTTTAAGAAGTCACTGATATAATTAATGACTATATGTTGAGGTATTATGCTCGAGCATACACCCTATGCATATTGGGTGGAGTGACTTTTAGCATGAAGTCAGCTCATGACATTGATATTGCTTTTCTTTGGTTGTTGGAGGATTTTGATGAGGCAGGTCAGTACAGTTGAGGAACGACTTTTCTAGCATACTTGTACATATATATTTTTTGATCCACAATGATCAATAGTGTTACATTCAAAGGCTTCATGTGGCTCATCGAGACCTAGTCATATCTACAGATTCCCACTATACCATTTACCACATTCTATCCATCTTTTCCTATTGTTAATAGATTAATTTTTTTGAAAATTTTCAATATCTGTGAGTTTTCTAATCAATATAATTAACACTCTCTAACATCAAGTTTTAAACATGTTTGACATGTTTATAGTTTTCTGACTGCTATTTTCCATCTTCATAGTATCACTGCCCGTAACATGTATCAAAGGATGTTGGATTAGATCGGTATTATTGATGTAACGGCAAACCCCTACCCTGGTAAAACCATGATTAGGAGTCTGACGCCACACAACAAGTACAGAAAATATAACAGTTGAAAAGTCCAAAATAAAAATTTCAACATTTATTTCAAAATCTTCAATAAACCATAAAATAGTCATACAGTCCAAAAATCCCAAGAATAAAGTAAAGCCAAAGTCCAGCAAGTGTAAAAAAACCAAAATCAACAGTACAGTCCCAAAATAGTCCAGTACAAATGTCCGGCGATAAAATAAACGAAAATACATAAACGTGCTGATGATGTATGTCGTGATCCAAGTATGAGACAACACCTAAACAATTAGGGTACCTGCACTCAACCTGGGATTTTATTCCCAGTTTGCAGAATAGGAAGAAATAAAGGAGGCGTTAGACTATGAATTAGTCTAAGTTAGCGCTCACGTTCCAACATACACATACAGAGTGACCTAGACTCGACACTAATCAAGGGAGCACATAATGCAAGGCTTTACAGACTCCCTAGAGTCCACTATATCAGTCAACACAGCAATCAACCTATCAATCAACAGTTTATTAATTATCTTCCTTTAGTCAGGATTCAATTATCCGTTATATATATATACACACACAAATACACACATTCACGTTCAATTATCAACCTAAAAATAGGCTCCTAAAGTTCACGGTCTAAGATCCTAATAATTTTATAGAGCGCTACAATTAGGTCTCGCGGGGTCCAGGGGCAGAGCCCCAGGAAACCAGATTTTTAGTTAAGGCTTTCAGTGGAGGTTCTGACAATAAAATTCTGTGTCTAGTAGATTAAGTCCGGTTTTTTTAACTTTTAGAATTATAGTTATATATGACAGAAAAATCAACCAATTTGTGATCACTTAATTAAGTTCGATTCATACATCAATCACAATTATTTACCATCCATTAACAGTCTATTAACACAGTCCAGCAACCAGATACAGATTCTTCATTAGTTAACAGTTTAGCCAGTTAATTATCAGAATTATGCCCAAAGCAGCTAACAGTGGAAAACGGAATTACAGTAAGAGTAACAGTGTGGCCGAAGTCCGGTAAACAGTATCAATATAGTAGTTTCAACTATAATCAGTATAGGCACTTCAAGCCAATTATCTCAGTAGTGAGGATCCTCTATCCCTAGGCATGCCATATATTCTACTAGTAGACTGACTAAGGGAAAAACTCACAGTTCCATTTGTTTACTGTTTAAACCAGATTATTTAAGTACCAGGTTATCAGTTATAGTGTATGAGCGTTATAAAATCAGAGTACAGTGAAGTCTTATTTTTGTCAATTTATTAACTTAATAGGCAGTTTATCGTATTTATTATCATCGTTAAACAGGGCAGTATAGGAGACAGTTTCACAAAAAGGCAGTACACGACACATGCATATAACAATCAACATACAGCAAATATAGTATCGGATAAAAAACGATCTACTAACCAAACTCACAGAGCACGACAAGTCTGAGCAGAATCCGACCTATGCCGCTGCTTGATCAGCCTCTCCGTCCAGTGCTCCTGCAGATCGTTATACAAACATATGAATACCACCGCAGCGTAATAAAGATCCTTATGGACACCGAATTGACAGACCAGAACCAACCCGATCAAAATCCCATTACAACCCAAATTCGAACATTAGACATCTTACTGTGATTCACACCACCGATTCCGACTACCCTGTCGAACTCAGAATCCGAAACACTTAAAATATCTCGACCACTCGAACCTGATTGAAAGAACCCACTTAAAATCAGAAGGAACGAATTCCATTCAGCAGAACCTGGAATGGAACGAAGGAAACTTACTAACAATCGCTTGATTTTTAATAGAGAGTTCTAGTACTCTAATCCGAACCGTGAACATAACAGAACCTGAACATAAACCGGAAATTTAGAACTGGAAATACTCGATAAGACAGACTAACCGAATCAAAAAGGGACAGAAAACTTACCAAGAACACGTCAGAACCCTAAGGCGGAACACTTCACCGATCTTCACACAGAAAGCCTCTCTGCCTCTCAACTTATGTGATTAATGAATAAGACTGAAACCGTAGTTGAAACCTTAACATTAAACACGTACTTATAACATGTCGTATAACCAGCTAGCCCCTTCTAACACCAGGAAATTGTAACTTAACCCTACTGACTCAGGAAAATTGCAAATTAAACTAGAACTCTAGACAATTTCGAAATAAACTCCTAAATTACGACACAAACTACTAAGCTAAAAAATGTACCGTTACAATTGATGAGTATTATTTATTTGAACTAATATTTTCTTTAACCAAACCATCTTCGTAGCTACCACTAGGAAGATTTTGTTGGTGCAAATTGTTTTAGCACCTTTTACAGTATGTATCTGCTTATGACCCACATTTTTAGCTCTAGTTTGTCTGTAACACCCGAACCCCCGCCCCGACGGAAAAGGAACGCAGAGTCCGGATGCTACCGGTCGGAGACAGATAACAAACATACATACAGATACAGAAAATAAATATACAAATAACAGACTTGTAAATCAAAAATCAAAGCTGAAAGATAGATCTTATAATTCCAAAGTCAATGGTTCAAAATATATCCAACATAATTCGAGAATAAACTCTTAATGTTCAAAAATACTTAATCTGACAACAAATCCCAAAACATGGTGCAGCGGGTACAAATACAGAAATAAGTCTAACTAAAGTAAAACAAAAATGCAATCCAAGTCTGAAAGGATGCCATGTGATGCTCGATGCTAGTGATATCCTGCTATCCCACCTGTTTGTCTGAACTCAGCAATTTCCATTCCCAGAAAGGGTTCAAATATACAAAACAAAAATGAAAACAACGAAGGGTCAGACTATTGATGTTTGGTTAATAAGCCAATGCCCAACAAACACACACAGATGCGTCTTATTAAACAGATAACATGTCACACACATATGCAGGTTAGTTAACAACCAAAAGGTACAAACAGAAGCAAACAAGTTTATATCAAATCAAGTTATCCCAAATATAATCTCCTTTAAGTGATCTAGGATAAGTGATTACAGATTATTGCATTTACCATCTGAAAAAGACTTTACAGTTGTCAAATTATTTTCAAAAGAGAGACCAAAACCGAATAGTAGTTCGGTAAGCAGTCCGGCATGTAATTTGGTTAGAGAGTACTACATGACTTACCAAATTGTAATTCGGTATACGGTCCGGTAGGTAGCTCGGTCAGAGAGCATCACCAGAGTTACCGAATAATATTTCGGTAAGCAATCCGATAGATAGCTCGGTCAGAGAGCAATTATACTATTCCAAGGAAGGTTTAAGTGACAGTTCGGTTCCTAATCCGGTATGAAGCTCGGTCAGAGAGTTTAAAGTCTCCCTGACACACCGAATTATAATTCGGTTCCTAACTCAGTGAAGAGCTTGGTCAGAGAGGTTGAACAGTCTTCTGAGACTCATACCGAAATACAATTGGGTAGCTAGTTCGGTTAGAAGTTCAATTACCGAATTGTATTTTGGTAACCAGCTCGATAAGGAGCTCGGCCAGAGACCATCCTACGTCCAGTTTTCCAGTTTTTAAGTGACAATCCGGTATACAGTCCGGTTATGGACACTGGGCACATTTTTAGCCTAGTTCAGATTATGTCGATTGCTAATCAAAGTCTAGCTATCTAATTCGGTCTATTCCTAACACTTACAGCCAATTAGGAGTCACCATTCGTACTACCCAAAGTTAGAACCCAAGAGACAATAACGAGCATCAACAGAATCAAACCAAACATGTCAAACATGCATAATCAGAAGCACAAACTGTTCATAATCACAGAGTTCAAATTACCCAATTATTTAGGTGTTTAACTTACTAGGCCTGTCGTTTAATAACAAAATCGGGAACAAAAACAGACAGATAGGGTTAAACCCTCAGAGATGGATCAAAGATCCCAGAAGTGATGCCGTCGCATCCAAACAGTAAGCAAAGCTCCAAAAGTGATATCATCGCATCCAGAAAGTGGTTGGCAATCAAGGCCATATACGCTTTCGCGCATAGATTTATACATCTAGTTTTCCCAAACAGCATGCTAGTCTTATCGTATTAACCTTAGGACAGGACTTTAACAGATTACAGAATTCCATTTTCAGATTAATAGACAGATACGGACATCAATTTAATGTGTCCACATATAAGCAGCAAAATCCAACATAATATATCTAGCTAATATATAGATATAATGGCAGCAATTTTACCCAAACAGTTCATATCAAATGCAGCAGATTATTTTATTCAATTAAGATTTCAGCTTATATCAATTTAACCAAATTGCAAACATCCAAACAAACAGAGGCAGATAATTGTGAGGGCGTAAACACGGCTACTAACCTTATTCGCTAATCCAATCAACCGAATCTACTCCGGTTGGCGATCCTCAACTTGGTCTACACCAAATCAAGAATAAATTCATAAATCCCCAATTCACAAAAGTTAGGTTTATGCTAAAGAACAATTCAAATCAATTAAAACCCAATACAACCCAAATTATGAAATCGACTTCAAGGGTTTCAAAACCCATACCAATAGAAATAAAATCCCCGAATCAATTTTTGAAATCAATATTCAAATCATCTAACCCTAATTCAAGTCAAAATCCCCAAATCCTATAAAGTTGATTATAAGCAAAGAGAGAAGGAATTTATTACCTAGATGAAGAAATCAAAGCAACACAAATCTCCAAGTAAAATCTTTGAAAGTTGTGGTTTAGAAATCCGCTTGATTTGAGAGAAAATAAGAATACGTAAAAATCAAGTTTCTAGGTTTTGTAACAAATGAATCCAAAAAGCTTTCTTTTCAATTTATATGGTTGGCAAATATTCCTACCAACCCATATGTCTCATGCAGTTTTAAAAACAACCCCATTTGTAAAATAATAACAAAATTGACTCAAAAATATAATTGTTTTCAAAATTAACCCAAAAGTCAACTTAGTCAAATAATTTGGTCAACCCGAAAATGTCAACATTTTTCTACAATGACAATTTTACCCTTATAACGAAAATAAATTAAAATTATGAAAAATTTTAAAATAAGCAGATAAATAACCCCAGATTGCAGACGTGAAATTGTCTATGTGGTTTGATCTATGTCTCAGCATATACACCAGCACAGTTTGTCATATTGGTCACATCACCATACAACATGTTCTCGATCTAGCCAATAGTGTTATCTTCCGTATGCAGTTACGACCTAGATGTTTATGTTATGTAAAGACAGACGTCCACATCTAATGAGGTAGATTTCGACCGTCATTTAACATTAATTAAATCAAACGAATTGAAGTTGTAACGCCCAACCTCCACGCACGGCGGAGCCGCAAAATGATGGTCGGAGCGCTACATTAATAATATGCATTCATTACAATCCAATACAATATTGATGGAAATAAATGAAACCAATTTATTAAAGGTACTTCAATAGTTCATTAATGAAATAAATTTCCAATACATAACTCAAACACTATGCGACTATATGTATGCGGAAGCGTAAATAACTTTTTGTAAATTAATAATACAGTGAATTATAAAATCAATGAAGGCCCATCAATGAACAATTTAATATAAAAATTTTACATTATTTCAAAGTTCAATTGAAACACAATTAAAAATAAAGATGTCATGATCATGAAGATGTGTCGACACTATGAGAAGACCTTAATATTGTAACGTCTGGCCCCCGCCCCCAGATGAATCGAGGTGCAGTGGTAGGGGGCCACATCATTACTTGGTCGGTCTAAAGGCTGACCACTAACCCCACATACCACAATGACGCTTTCCAGCATGCTTTGTGCTTACTCGCATACTTTCCGAACATACTTTATGGAAAGTCACCCATCCCAAGATTGCTCCAAGCCAAGCACGCTTAACTTTGGAGTTCTCAAGTTCTGGGCTCCCAAAAAATAATGTGCACATTGGTGATATGGGTAGCAATTCAATTACTTTTAACTCTTTCTTGACAAAGGGTGTTACAATCCACCCCCTTTAGGACACAATATTTTCGTTGTGCCCACAATAATTCCAGAATCTTTACTCCTACTAGACGATTCCCCTGGGCTCTTCTGCCCACAAGTGCACCTTGCGATCGCAGGATTTCTTTAATACCATTTGTAACATCCGACCCCTGCCCCCGAGTAACCCGAGGCGCGGTGGCAAGGTGCCATATTTTTACTGTACCGGTATTAAGGCTAACAATTATAGAATCATGATAATTATAAATTATGCATAGATGGTCTTGTATACATACATATTATTGTACATTCTTAAGGAAAAACATCCAAAAATTATTATTCTCTGACTCAAAAAGTGCCAAGACATTATTATTGCTATATTGAGTCAAAGTCATCAAAAGCATGCCCTTATATCTACCAAACAAAATAGTCTCGTCGACCTGCAAAATCAGTTTGGAAAAAGGAAAAGCATGGACATAGGGAGCAAAATTCCAAATCACCCAACCAAAATACTTAACTTGTTCACAAATGGTACCGTTAAGTTAGTATGCAGGCAAAACCTCCAAAACAACAACCATATCGAACATACCATACTAAATAGCTAACAACCATTGGGGTAATTAATCGTATGATCCAACCTAATCACTGAAAATCTCAGTAATCATTTTTTATTTAGCAATCTATGCTTTATTTTAAGAAGATAGAATGCAACCCAAGTGCCACACACTTGTTGAGTAGAGAACCTCAAGGGGTGTGACAAATGGTATCAGAGCCAAAGTGGGTTCCGCCATGGCAAGAGTGTCATCCCACTTAACGATTCGAGTTTGTGGAGTTGCATTTTAATAGTGAGCAATTATGTGCGTTGTTGAGTTGAGCTCTAGAGGGAGCAAGGATTAATGTTATGCGTATGAAGGTGTAAACTCTGGATTACTTCAGGAAGGAGTAGAAACTGATTACAAGACAATATTATGGGTGAGGAAAGGAGTTCCTCGGGTGCTTTAAGAGTGAAGCAAAGTAGGGATAAGTCTTGCGTTCCAACGGAGTGAGACGTCCCTTCTAGCTCGTTGTGCTTGTGACCATTTGAAGGAGGACCACTTAGAGACCAGCCTGGCCATGCTCGAGGGCGAGCATGAGTTTTTGTGGGGGTAGTTTGTTACATCATTGTTGCTGGCTATGCGGAGAAAGATGCTGCTGTGAAGACTAGCGTCGGGGGTTCGTGTTGAAGGGCCTTGTGCGCGGGATTATCCTCGCCTAGCGCACACTAGTCGGGGGCTGAGGCCACTCCCCTGAGGAGCCCAGGGCAAGGCGAAACCAGTCATAATGGAAGAAGACTCCCGGATCAGGCTGACTTGGGAAAGAGTTCCCAAGTGTCGTACATTTCCTAGAGGAGAGCCTCAGGGGGTGTGACAAATGATTCCCAAGTGCCACACATTTCCTAGAGGAGAGCCGCAGGGAGTGTGACAAATGGTACCAGAGCCAAAGTGGGTTCCGCCATGGCAAGAGTGTCATCCCACTTAACGGTTCGAGCTTGTGGAGTCGCATTTCAATAGTGAGCAATTATGCGCATTGTTGAGTTGAGCTCCAGAGGGAGCAAGGATTAATGTTGCGCGTATGAAGGAGTAAACTTTGGATTACTTCAGGAGGGAGTAGAAACTGATTGCAATGCAACATTATGGGTGAGGAAAGGAGTTCCTCGGGTGCTGTAAGAGTGAAGCAAAGCAGGGATAAGTCTTGCGTTCCAACGGAGTGAGGCGTCCCTTTTAGCTCGTTGTGCTTGTGATTATTTGAAGGAGGGTCACTTAGAGACCAGCCTGAACATGCTCGAGGGTGAGCATGAGTTTTGGTGGGGTGGTTTGTTACATCCTTGTTGCTAGCTATGCGGAGAAATATGCTGCTGTGAAGACTAGCGTTGGGGGTTCATTTTGAAGGGCCTTGTGCGCGGTATTATCCTCGCCTAGCGCACACTGGTCGGGGGCTGAAGCCGCTCCCCTGATGAGCCCAAGGCAGGGCGAAACTAGTTATAATGGCAGAAGACTCCCGCATTAAGGCTGACTTGGAAAGGAGTTCCAATTGCCGCACACTTGCTGAGGAGAGAGCCTCAAGGGGTGTGGCATGCTTTATTCTAGGACGATAGAAATCTATATCTTTGATTAATTTAGGAGATAATTTGAGAGATAGTCGATGGAAGATTATCAACAATTATTCACAATATAAGATAACAAATGAAATCGGGATCTAACCTCTGATGGTCAATGATCATTAATGCTGAGTTATAAGTGTGGGATCCTTCATACTTCCTAACTTTCCAAACTTTCATTCAGGATCCCTCTCTAGTCCAAACAATCATTTACATCCCTCACTTTTCATTTCGCAACCACCATAATACTTGCATGTTTTAGTTTCCTTGGCTATGTAGTCCCATTCTTCAACAATCAATATTATTTTAATGTATAGAGTAAAAAATCCTTATCAGGGAAGACCATACCTATACATAATTTAGCATTTGGGTCTTCTTGATTATAGCAAACAACACATTTGTTTCTAGTATCCTCAAGAACATTTATATTCAACCGACTAAAAAAAGCTTAATCTGAATACCCTCTCTGATTTCTTTCAAAAGTTGTTGCAAATTAATATCATCATCACTTACATCAACCTCACGTACAACATCTATAGGTGCAGAATAATCCTCGTCATCTTCATCAGCAACCAACTCCTCGTCCTCTCATGCAATATCTAAACAACAAAAATTTCAAATACAAAACAACAATCAATGAATGATATTCATTTTAAATTTAAAAATATAATATTAAGTTAAAGGTTATGATGTTGACCTCCTCGAACAACCGGATATAATACGTTGTTGCTAACATTCTCGTACATTTTAGCAATAGTATCATCTTCTGAAAATTTATCATTTTGTATGTCATTATTTAAAATTGAATTAGGGTTATAACTAATATTTTTATTTTCACAAAAAAAGATCGCTATTCAATTTCGTATGAAGTAGTACTTCTCAATTCAATGGACCTTTATCCACATTCATCTTACAATTGGCAATGCCTCCATCTTTGGCAGGATTTATATTAACGACATTGACCAGTATGCAAAAAAATCTTATTGCCTGATCAAAGCCGTCAAATATATGATGTATGTCACTATTAACCGGAATTTTCAAATTAGTAGCAATCATTGTTGACCCTAAATTTTCTATCGGCATTCGATATAATACTCTGGTGATTTTTTGCCTAGATGTCAATTGTAGTCACTAATGGATATGGTTACCCAAATCATCTTTAGACCAAGATTTGGTTGATCATTGTAACTTCTGAAAAATATTCAGATAAGAAATATATTAAATTGCGTTCTTTTGCAACCGATTCATAATAATAAATAATAGGTGGGCATAATATATTATTGATATTTTTAAAACACACTTTAATCTTATGGATATTTGGATACGAGATATTGGTTTATAAAGATAGATTTCATTTGGAGAGTTTGTGAGAGTAAAACCAATCGCACTAACTATATATATAAGAAGAAAAAAAATATAAAAAAGAAAGAAAGAAATGATGTCTCATTTCTCATGAAATTTGCATTGGTACAAGTGGGAATCATGAAAAAGTACATAAAAGACGAACCTAGGTTCGTTTTATATATATTTGTGTGAATTCTACTTGGATCCATGCACATTGCATACGGAATGTACATCGAGACTTTTGTTGATAAAGCGATACAAGTGTTGTTTGTCTATTAGTACGTGATAGATTTATAAAAAAAAAAAAAAAAAAAAAAAAATTAAAAAGAGAAAAAAAAAATGTAGTGCCTTTTATATAATTTGTTTTTAAAAAAATCATAATATTTTTATTTTATGACTATATTCTACCATTATATTGTACGTGGTATCATATCAAAGTTAAATATTTAATAAAACAATAATAGGCTTGATTATTTAAAAATGAGTCTGGATTGGTTTTTTCCCATCAAATTGTATTAAAAAATAATGAAATTCATAAAAAATAATGAAATTCATGAGACTGGATCAGGAAATATAGGCACATGTGGGCTTTCAAAGGCGGGTCTAGGAATTCGAAAATAGGGTACATTCATATGAAATACCCAATAAAAAAAAGATGAATAAATATATAACAAAAGATGCACTACATAGATTCAAGTTAATAAAGGTTCAATAAAAAAATATTACAATTTATAACTGTGGCCTACGTGTTTTCATACTCTGAAAACAATTGATGATAATATCATTACCGACTTTTGAAAATACATCAGTCTCAATAAAAGTTATTAAAAAATCATTTAAAAGATGATCACTTATACTATTGAGTAATTTGCTCTTTACATAGTTCATTACAGAAAATGCTCTTTCCATACTTGTCGTTGTCACTAGAGGAGTCAAAACTAGTTTTAAGAGTAAATACACCTAAGCAAAAACAATGTGTTAGCCTGTCCCAACAAGCTTAAATGAAAGTTCATCCAATTCATGAAGTCTAGAAAATCTCTGATAATTGTTCATATCATCAATAAAGTTTTCAAGTTGAAATTCAAGAGCTAATGAATCAATTGTTGAAAACTCATTAGGATAAAGTTTTGCAAGTTGTATTAACTTCCCCTTACCATAATAAGCAAATGAATCTTTATGGCATAAACAAGTCATACCCATAAGTAACTCTGTATTTACCTCATTAAAACGATTGTGAAGCTTTTGAAGTTGTAGATCGATTGCTTTTAGAAATACCTTAACTCGAAAATGATGAAAATTTGAAACTTGTTAAATTCCACACTTTCTCCTATCCCAATGATCATATGCATCTTCCATACTAAGGATCTCAATATCATGCCTATAATAAAATGAAGAGACTTTATCGGTAAGAGATTCCCACCCTTCATCTCTCATCTTCTGCAGCTTCCCTTTAGTCAAACTAACAAGTGACATGGCATTCACGATATCTTGATATTTTCTTTGCAAAGAAAGATTCAGTTCATGTTTGAGTCCTAAAATATTTAACATCAAATGAGCCATAAAGATAAAGTGAAATGATACAAGATTATATATAATAGATTGAGCTTTTGTCTTGTCACTTGAATTTAAGCAAATTTCTCCAAGAGTGTGAAGCACATTACAAAGTGAAGGAAACACATAAATGACACTTAAAAGTGTTTTATAATTCGATCCCCGACGAATATCATTAGGTCTTCTTAAACCAAGTTCTTGATTTAAGTCACTCCCACTTTTAATTTCACTAACACTTAACGCTTGTGCAATTTCTTCATTCTCGAAGCATTTTCCTTCCCTTATAAGAAACTTCAATCATATTCAATAAGTTAGCAAGTTGCTCAAAAAGTCATACACAATCATCATTGTTAGAAGAAGTAGTTTTAATAGTTAATTGGAGCTGATCGGCAAAACAACATACATAATAAGCAGATGAAGTTTCCTTCATTATCAAAGTCTCGAGACTACTGATTTCACATTTCATGTTACTAGCTCTGTCATACCCTTGACCACGATTTTTAGATTGACTTAAAGAATGATCCGTGAGAAATGACATTATTGAAGTTTTTAGAGACAATGCAGTTGTATTTATGACATGCACAAGACCAAGGAATCATTCAGTAACTCTAACACTTTTGTCGACAAATCAAAGAAAAACAGTTGCTCTTTTGTGAAATATCACTTAACTCATCAATTAAAATTGAAAAATATTCATCACCAAGATCATCAATAATTTCTTTTGTTATTTCATTAATGATATCTCGTTGAATTAAAGGGGCTGGAAGTTAATTGTTGCCTGGAGCATTACTCAAAGTAACATCACCTATATCTTCAAAGTGTTTTGCATATCAAGATAAAAGCTCTAGAAAATTTTCTCTATTACTCGATATCTCACTCTCATCATGACCGTGAAATGTCAACCCTTGATGAAAAAGATACCTTAATACATCAATAGTTGTAACTAAACAAGTTTTATACTCACTTTTTGCTTGTTTTGAATGTTTACAGAGAGCAACTTGGATTGAATGTTTTTCATTCATCAAAGTCTCACATTTCCTCCCACCTTAATTACGTGCGCTATTGACTCCACCAACATGTTTATCACATCTCTCTATTTTATGCCAACTATAAAATCTTTCAGTCACAAATGAATCACATGTAATCAATCATTTTTAAAAATAAACAAACAAACGGCAATACAAACAAAATACGACATCCTTATCCTCACTATATTCAAGCCATTTCATATGCTTCTTTACCAATTTGGATTAAATCGGCATGCCACTCATTCAATTTGTCTAATAGGAAATTCTTTCATTAGAGGTTGACAAGGACCTTTTAGTAAATATGCCTCCATACCTCATCTCGATGATTTGGGTGAAAATCTAGAATCTTCCTTCTCAATCCCGGATCAAACTCAAGCGTATTAATACCAAACTCCGGTGACACTTCTAGCGCATTTGGTTTTTCTCTTGATAATGAGGAGAGTTATTTATAATTGGACTTGATGAAGTAGAATCTTTTCCTAGCATTTGTAGTATTTCTCCGTGGTATAAACCGAAAATAGAATCTATTTTCTGCCTTAAATCTAAATTAATAAAATACGGTCTAACTTTTCAAAGCATAACTAAAATAACATTAAAATGAATTGCTTAGTAAAAGAATATAATTATTGTAGTTCAATAAATTAAAGAACTCAATTCACTTTTCCTTCCAAATTAGAATTGGGTCGAACAATAACATAAATGGTTCAATTTGAAATCTCACCAAAAGCCCAACCCAATCTGATGAGGAATTCAATTCAAGCGGCTAGGTCAAAGTGGTCAAAATCGAAAGAATGGTCAAATGTTGGCTTTACATGCAAGGAAAAACTTGAGCCAAACAACCTGGAAAAGATTATACATGAATATGGCAATGACAGGAGCCTGATCCATGAAGGGAGTATTAACACCAAGCGAGAAAGAGAAGGTCAAACGAGGTCCACGACAATCAAGATAGAAAAAATGACCTCAGGAGAATGAAAAGGAGAAGCAAGTTGAAGACTCGTTGGATAGTGAAAGGATCCAATTGAAACTAAAGGATAAAAAGGGGAATCGAATGGGGTTATAAAGGGAGGAGAAGAGATAAACAAATGGAGACTTTTTGATGTACAAACAATTATATATTTTCATAAGTCATGAACTATTTACTAAACCAAAAATTCACATACGTATAATTTTTATAAAATAAAATCTAAACTCTCTTCCGACGATTTATTGCTTAGATATTAAAGTTCAATTACTCCATAGCCATGCACATCCGAAACCTATAAAAATCCATTTAAAATAAACTTTATTATCATTCTACCATATATTTATACTAAAAATTAACACGCTTTACACCATAATTTAAAGAGTCCATTGGATTTTTAGGCCATAAAAAGTTTACTATACAATTATAGGCCACTTTTGAAAAGTTTGCAAAACTAAACTTTGATTTTCACTTCATAGGTCATTCACAGCTGTGAGCGTAATTCACAGACTGTGAGCATAATTCACAGCATCTGTGAATTGTAAAGTTTCAGGGGTATTTTGGGAAACTTGGCCTATGGAGTGAAAACTAAACTTTAAAAAACCTGTTTTTGTATATTTTTCAAAATAGACCTATAATTGTATTTTAAACTTTAAAAAGCTCATTTCTTAAATTTTTCACTAATTTAAATATAGTAACATTCGCATACCTAAAGTATATTTTCAATTATGAAAAGAAGATTTGCAACATAACAAAATACTTAACAAAAAAATAATTACAGCATATATTTCTTTACTCATTTTATTCATAAATCTGCTACTACTACAAAGACACATTACTATTTTTTTTTCTTCCTTTACGATTTTTTTTTTCTTAACAAAAACAATTACAAAATTAAGTTGTTAGACATTTACTTCCTTACTCATTTTATCCACAAATTTGGCTACTACAAAGACACATTACTATATTTCTTTCTTCCTTTATGAAATTAAGTTGTAAGACATATTTCTTTACTCATTTTATCCACAAATATGTTACTACTATACAAACACATTACTATATTTCTTCTTCCTCATTTTTTTTTTAAGTTTAGATTTATCCAGTTTTGGAGATTAAACCATTTTTCAAACATAAAACACATAACACAAACGCATATACAGAGAGGAATATAGATTCAATAGAGTATAAACATCAAAACTTCTTTTTTTATTGTATGATTTAAATCTACTCTTTTTTTTCTTACGTTATTATCAAATTCACATGGTGAAAAAATAAGAAAAATAATATTATAATAATTATTATAGTATTATTTTTCGAATATCGTTCTTATCTATCCACCAGAAAGTGAAATCAAAAAATTAAGTGCACCATTTGACATTTGAAAATTTTTAGTTCATATAAGGGATGACAATTCTACCCGCATACCCGTGGATAGAACTATGAGCGGATATGAATATACCCATTAAAGTTGATGGACGGATATGGATAGAAAAACTATACCCGTCAAGGATAAGGATATGAGTACTGTAAAATATCCTCACCCATATCCTTTATCCGCAAAATAAAAGTAAAAATAAAATAAAATATATTTAAAAAAAATCTTTATTTTGTTAAAGTTATATTACTTCAAGATAAGTTTAGATTTTCACATAAAGATGTTTTTTTTTTAATTATTTTGTTTTATATATTAATTCTTGTGACCATGATAAATCTTTGAAAATTAGCGGAAGAAATTATTCACGAGTTGAATATAAAATATTTGTGCTATTTTATTATTTTATTTTATTTTTATTTTTTTTTTGCGGTAGTAACTTGTGGCGAGAATTTCAAATATTAATAAAACTTATATTTTTTGACTATCTTATTTGAAATTTTAGTTAAAAGAGTCTCAGGATTGTTGTTTTATTTTAAATTTATTTTGTTTATAATTTGAATTAATTTCGTGATTGAATTTGGATTAATTTTATGTTTATAATTTGGATTAATTTTGATCATATCATTATTTTAAAAAAATTATTATTAGGATATGGATATACCTATGGATAAATCCATATCCGCGGATAAATACCCGCATACTTACCCTGTTAAATTAAAAGTATATGAGAATGATATGAATATAAAAAGATTTAGAGGATACGGATATAGATACTAGCATATCTGCTCATATCCTATCCATTCTCATCCCCAGTTCATATGCTAAAATAACTATATAATCATATAAATTTATGAAAAGTAAAAACCAAAATGTTTCTATAAATAGATAAAAATATCACATCAATGCTCAAATACGTAAAATACAATTGTACAAACCTACCAAGAGAAATAATTCATGTGAAAATTTTAAGAAATTGGCTTTTTAAAGTTTAAAATACAATTATAGGCCTGTTTTGAGAAACATACAAAAACAGTCTTTTAAAAGTTTAGTTTTCACTCCATTGGCCAAGTTTCCCAAAATACCCCTGAAACTTTACAATTCACAGATGCTGTGAATTATGTTCATAGTCTGTGAATTACGCTCACAGCTGTGATTGGCCTATGGAGTGAAAATCAAAATTTAGTTTTGCAAACTTTTCAAAAGTGGCCTATAATTGTATAGTAAACTTTTCATGGCCTAGAAATCCAATGGACTCAGAAATAATTAATTCAGTTTTTTCAACGATTCTTCTTCTTCTTTTTTCCCAAGTTTTCTAGTTAATGACACAAAAAATTAATATATATATATATATATAAACACATAACTCTCTGTGTATTTGTTTATATGTCTTGCCAAGCCTAAAATATTCAATTCATAATTAAATAAAATAAAACTTAATTATTCTTCATCTCTATTATAAATATATTATTCGTTATTGTAAAGAAAAAAATATTGGAAAATTCATAATCTCCTACTATTTCAAAGAATTGATACGAAATCATTATAATTTTTTTATGTATATATATACACACACGGTAATAATATAAAATATAAAAATATAAAGTAAAATAATACTACCAGAGAAAGAAGAAAGTTTGGGTAGTAAAATTTGAATACTAAGAGTGTGTTTGGTAAAGCGTTCAAGTTAGCGTTCATATTAGCGTATAGATTATAAAACAACATTTTAGATTTTTCAAGTGTTTGGCATCAAATTTTATAACACCGTTTAACGTTTAGGATAGATTTTGAAATAGCGTTTCAAAATGTTGTTTCAATTACCTTTAAGATGAAACGCTGTTTCAAAATTACATGGGTATCCTCATTGAATTCTCATCCATCTCCACCTATCTCCACTTTTTTATTTCGTGAAAAATAATGTCTTTTTGATCTCTTTAATCAAGTAACAAAATCCAAAAAAAAAATCTAAACTTGTATTGTGTGTGTGAAAATTATAGTTTTGAGATGAAAAATTATTGTGTGCATGAGAAATCAAAATAAATATTGTATTTTGGTTCTCTTTTAAAGAAAACAGAGAAAGAGAATATGTAAAATTTAGAGAGAGTTTAGAAAGGGAGAGAGAAAGAAGTAGAGAAATTTAAAAATAATTTATAACCGAATAGAAAGAGAACAACTTCTTCCTAGTATGAACAAATAACTAATATTGAGATGGAAAAAACAAATCTATTTTTAAAGAGAAAATATTGGGACTCTGTTAATTAGTATGTTTTTTTTAATTTTTTTTAAGAGATTAATTTTTTAATAATAGTTATCCTATTATGAATTATCTTGATTAGTGATGGAGTCGAATTCCTCTGGGACTTCGTACCCCTTAAGATTGGGGCTGTGATCTCTAACTGTCGTCTCCGGAAATTTCGTGATGCCTACCTTTGGGTGTTTTCCTTGTTTATATAGATTTCCTATACGCTCCTGAAAATCCTAACTGATTGTTTCAGCTGAAACACCGAGATTCGCGGATATCAAATAACTCTTCCAGCTCAGCCTTCTAGAAGCAGTCTTTAAATTCGGCCGCAAATCTAAGACATATCTTTCGGCCGAATTTCTCTAGTAGTGTCCTCTGCTTAGCTAAAAGTTCTACCTTATCTATTTTGGCCGAAATCAATCGGAACTCGTGGGCTTACCTCTTATTTATTTGGAGGATATATTTCGGTCGAGACATATAAGGCTTTATGGGCCCAACCTCACAAGAGGGCCGAATTCGGCCGAATTATATAAGAACAGAATTGCGGCCGAAGTTACGAAATCATGGGTTTTTATGGGCCCATCTCTTAAAGAGGGCCAGTTTCAGCCGAATGTATCAGATGATAGGTTTCGGCCGAAATTGTAGGGGATTTGGGAACCATTGCCCTCCATGTTGCGGCCGCAGACCTCAGGGTGACAAAGTACCCATCAGTAACTCCCCCACTCTTGAATTTATTGAGACTTAATAAAATCAGGAGTTACTGAGAATTTCGGCCACAAGATCAATCGACCGAACACACTATCATTATTTAGGGTTTCTTTTGGAGGGAAAATTTAGATGACATCACGTTTAACCCAACCTAACCATGGTTAATTTTTGGGAAAGTGTGTCGTCTTCCTTAAGGAGACCTTTGGGTTTTTCAAAACCCATTCTTAAACAAAACATCTCACTCTTCAACTTCTCTCTCTACCGGAAATCTATTCCAAGCGTCACCGACGACGAAGACCAGGTGGGTTACCATTTCTAACACCGAATTCCAGACCACCGTCAGTTGCTGATCCTTTCCCATCTGTTTTCAGACCCATTTAGACCATATTCCAGCGTGTGTTGAAACCTCTCCCCTCGCTGTTCTTTACCTTCAAGAGACCAAGTAAGTGAAAAAACTTCTTCTTTCAACTCTTTGATTCATTACGTTTTAAGAAGTTATATGTTTTTGTGTTTGTCTTGTACGTCACTCTGATTATCGAATAATACCTTTCGGCCGCAACTCCTTGGGCCTTATAATTTTAACTTTATCGAATAAAACTTTTCGGTCGCAACTCCTTGGGCCTGATAATTTTGACTACTCACGATATTAATACATAAAATATCTGCGACCGAGTTTAAGTAAACCTCAGCCGAACTTACTAGTTACTGACTAATTAGAGTAGAGCCTTTTATACCCTAAATTTAGCGGCCGCAACAATGTTCGATCGCACATTTAGATCGATCGAAAAGAAGTACATCGATCGCACTATTGCACACCTCTATTGACTTTACGAACAATGATCTTTTTGGGTTTAGGAGCCATATGGAAAACTCAGACAATAGCCACTCAAGGAGGAAAATTTTGCAATCGAACGAAGCCGTTTTAGGCCTACCCAGTCAACCATTAGATAGTCAATGGAGCCCCAGCGGCCGTAGTGTTAGAACAACTTCTACTTCATCTAGTTCGAGTTCTTCACAAAACAGGCATTAGGCCGAAGAAATGGGAGTTACATTAGCGAGCTCAGAACCTCATCACCGTCTAACTTTTGTAATGGCAGAAACAAGGATTGTTTCCCGGCCGTAGGGACAAGGCATCCCATTGATTGACTTAGAAAATCCACAGCCACACCTTCGTAATATCGACTGAAGCATTAGGCCCTGCACAGCCCTTTGTGAGCACAATCGAACGAATCTGACCGAAGCTTCACTGAGACTAATGAGAATTAAATATGATATCGCTGACGACGTCGAGTTAGCTCTGCCGGCCGACCATGAGCACTCTGGCTGGTTGATACCTGGGTGGCATTTCTACTACCTGGACCCATTGGCGAATGGGGTCCGTTTTCCAATCAAGGGGTTGGCCAAAACGGTATTGGACCATTATGAAATCGCTCCAAGTCAGTTATGTCCCGGCGGATGGAAAATACTACTGGCTTTGTATGTTTTGGGTTTAGCTCAGGGGTTACAACCACTCTCTATTGACGACTTTTTACAAAGTTACTTCCTCCGCGAGCATGACCGTGATAGAGGCCGATACAGTATTCGCGTGCGATCGAAACCGAATGCTCCAATATTAAATTTGCCTACTAGGGATGAAAAAGTCTAGAAACAGTCCTATTTCCTTGCTAGAGGAAATATTGCGGCTGGCAGCACCCCTCTGGTCCCGCAATGGCGACTTATAGGTATTTTTTATATAACTATATTGTCGTTGAACCACGAAACTGACTTGTATATTCTTTTTGGCAGATCCAAGCGAGCTGAGTAAGAAGAGAGATTTCGACCGCGTACGACAGAGAACGGCGCGATTGCTTGCGGCCGACGAAAGAGAATACCTGTGGAAGAAACTCTCTGATCCTACCAAGCTGTACCCTTCCTTTCTCTGGTCGGGCGTTAAATCTCGGATTGAAGGTAGATCCTATCCTCTGCCTAAATCCGTATTCGGTTGGGCACTTGCAAGAGTTTCAACCAAATAATTATTTAGACACCGGTTTCTTGACCCCGTTACGTCTTTGGAGCGTGTGGTTATAGGCGAATCAATGGAGGCCGCAAGAAGGAGAGCAAAGGATATCTCGTTCTTAGACTTGGAAGAAACGATGAGGGACAAACAGAACAAAGGAAGAAAGAACAAGTCTAAGAAGAAGAGTTCGGCCAAAAAGGGACGGAGGAAAGAGCCTGATCACCCCGAGAACACTGCAACAGTGAAATCTCCGAAGCGGCCAAAGAGACCTCCGGTCGATGATCTGAGCCAAACCATGGAATCCATTTCTTTGATCGATAATCCAGAGTCTAGACTCGAGTTGCTAATGGGAAGCAACCTGAATGCGGATCGTCAAGCTATCGCCAACTGGAACGATGACAGGCTTGTCGAATTCGCGGCCTCTCGGGCACAGCAGGTATTTTGTGTTTGAAATACTTATCGCCTTCCTTTTCTCTTTCTCCTGTCTTTTCATACTTTGTTTCCTGCATGCGGCATTTGTTGCCTATGAAACCGGCCACAGGCTGCGCTGGGTTCGGAATCAGTACGAGATAGTCAAGGGCGAGCTCGTAACTACGTGGTCGAAATTGGAAGAGAGCCAGGACCGCTTAAAGGCTGCGATCGAAAAGGTGGATACTCAGAACTCCACAATTTCGGATCTCAACATCAAGTACAACGATCTCCTAGCCGAGAAGACTGGACTGGAAGACCGTGTACGCACACTAGTAGAAGACCTCAAAGTTATGAAGACGGCCGCCCATTTGAAGACCAAGCACGATTTGTTCAAGGAATTTAAACAGAATGGGGGCTCTGAATGGGATCTTCAAGCAGCTTATAAGGCTTGGGAGGCCTTCGTTTCTTGTGATGAGGAGGCCGAAGATGAAGGCGGCGAAGATGGGGGGACGACATGGAAAGGCCATCAAACCAGGGAGGATGAGGAGATGACGAAGATATTTAGCGATTTGTTCATCGAATTAGGGCGGCCGATTTCATTATGTTTGAAACTGCGTTCGGCCGAATAGTTTACGTTTCTGGCCGTATATACTTTTTTTTATGTTTGACTGTTATTTTAGTTTTTAAGCACTATTATATGAATGTTGAAACTAAATTTCAATTTACAAGCATTAGCAAATCATGCCATCAGACTTGTGTATTTGTATTACAAATGTTTGTTCGATACAACATTGAAATGACAACAACGAGGTCGTAAAAAGCGTTGTTTCACAATGCATGTCTAGTATGTGTCTCAAGAGTTCACGGCCGCCATACTCGAGCATTATCAAGCTTATTCAAGTATCGGCCATCCTAAAAAAGACGACTATGTTCATCAAGTGAAAACTTGGAATTGGGCCGATGGATGTTAAAATTGGCCGTGAAAACGTACCAGAAATGTAGGTCGGTGCCTGCTATGTCCATTGCCTGAGTAGGCCGTTGGTGGACTCGCTGTGTGACCTGGGGATTTCGGAAAGGTAGTGCTTCATTAGACAAAAGTGTCTGACGCATATACTAGAGTGATATTACTGAGGTGGAAACTAAAAAGGAAGTACTAAGTCAGTGCGGTACTTTATTGATTGAATAATTTTAAGTGAGCTGTGTTCCACGTGTTTCCTAATTTCTTTTCTGTGCTATCTGCGAGGAGATATGCGTCCCGGCCAAATGCCTCTACGATATTGTAAGGCCCTTCCTAGTTTGGCGCAAGTTTTCCGTCCCCTGGTATCTTCGTGTTTTGGAAGACTTTTCTAAGCACTTTGTCACCGGGTTTGAACCTGCGTATGTGGGTCTTTTTGGCGTGTGACCGCAATAAGGCTTGTTGGTATGATTCGATACGGATTAAAGCGGCTTCTCGCCTTTCGTCAATAGTATCCCTGTTCAACGACAGTAGCTCCTCGTTCCATTTTTGGTCGATCATCGATCTGATTGTAGTAATACGTATCTCGCTTGGCAGCACCGCATCTGTGCCGTAGACCAGTGCGAAGGGCATATCGCCTATTGCTCGTTTAGGTGTACAGGGATATGCCCAAAGTACCTCATGAAGTTTATCGTCCCATGTCGCTTTTACCCTGCCTACCTTCTTCTTTATCATTCCTATGATTGTTTTGTTGGTTGACTCTGCCTGCCCGTTGGACTGAGGGTATCGGGGTGTAGAGTAATGCGGTTTGATGTTCCAATTGCTGCAAAATATTTTGAAGTTTCTGGAACTAAACCGCGTCCCATTGTCAACTACTATCTCCTTTGGGACGTCGAATTTGCAGATGATTTGCTGCCAAACAAAAGCCATCATTTCGCGGTCACGTATGTTTGCTAATGGGGCTGCTTCTGCCCACTCAGTGAAGTAGTCTGTGACGAAAACTATGTATTCATTGCCATTCGCTGTCCTTGGTAGCTTGCCGGCTATATCCATCCCCCATCGAGCGAAGGGTCAGGAAGGGAAAAAGGGATGCAGTTCTTCTGCGGGTAAATGGGTTATGCTCGCGTGTTTTTGACACTCTGGGCACTTGAGGACAAAGTTGCGAGCATCGGCCCTCATTGTTGGCCAGTAGTAACCTGCTCGGTGGGCAGCCAGTGCTAAGGATCTGGGGCCGCAATATCCTCCCGCGCTGCTGTGGTGCAATTCACTAAGGAGGTAGGAAATTTCAGGCCTGCTTACGCACCTGAGCAATGGTCCGTCCAGAGATCTCCTGTAGAGGACGCGGTCTGTGTCACCAGGCAGGCCAATCAGTGTATAGCGGGCAGCCTTTGCCTTGATCTTGCGGGCCATTTGTTTGTCGGCTGGTAGCTCGTAGTCTTGCATGTAACGTTTGATTGGCGTCCTCCAGTCGCTTTCTTCGATGGAGAATGTTTCGGGTGTAGTTTCCTCGTGTAATACGGATTAGCGCAGTATGGTGATTAGCACATTGTGAGCGCAGCTCCCTTCTGTCGTGGTGCCGAGATTGGCAAGTAAATCCGCCCTAATATTGCGATCCCGTGGTACCTGCTGGATGGTGAACCGTTCCAGCCCAGCCCGTAGTTGTTCTACGATTTTCAGGTAGGAGATCATTTTGGTGTCTTTAGCTTGATAGTGGTCGTTTACCTGATTTGCAACGAGTTGGCTATCGCTGAACACTTCTACATTTTTTATGCCTAATACTGCGGCCGACTATAGCCCCAGTATTAATGCCTCATATTCGGCCTCGCTGTTGGTTGTCTGCCATTCACACTTGATTTCCCTTTCCAATACATCGCCTTCGGGCGTTATGAGGACCATCCCCAGTCCGCTACCCCTTTGGCTGGTGGCACCATCTACGAACAATTTTCAGGGTCGCAACTGATCTTCCGCAATGTTGTGAATTCCGCAAGTCAGTCAGGAAATCTGCTAACGCTTGGGCTTTGACGGCCGATTTATGACGGAATTTAATGTCGTGTTCGCTTAGCTCAACGGCCCACTTTACCATTCTCCCCGATAGTTCTGGTCTGTGAAGCATTGCCCTTATAGGGTGTTCCGTTATAACTGTGATGGGATGTGATTGGAAGTATGGCCTAAGTTTTCTGGCCGCGGTTACGAGAGCCAGGACCAATTTCTCCATTGGCATGTACCTTTCTTCGGCTGGGAGTAGTCCCTTGCTTACGTAGTACACTGGTGCGTGCTTCGTTCCCTCAACACGTGCCAAGACTGCGCTTACGGCTGTCTCTGACACGGACAGGTACAACAATAGTTCTTCTCCTTCGAGTGCCTTGGACAGGACCGGGTTGGTTGACAGTTGCTCCTTGATGGCCTTTAACGCTTCCTGGCACGTTCGGTCCCATTCAAATAGGACTTCTTTCTTCAGTAGGCGAAAAAAAAGGACGGCATTTCTCGAACGAGACGGGTATGAACCTGTTCAGTGCTGTCAGGCGGCCTGTTAGCTTCTGGATGTCTCTTTTCACTTTGGGTTGACCGATATTTTCTATCGCCCGCACCTGGTCTGGATCCACCTCTATGCCCCTTTTGGTAACTAGGTAGCCTAGGAACTTTCCTGACGCAACACCGAATGAGCACTTAGATGGATTCAGCTTCATGTTGTAGCGCTCCAATACTTGGAATGCCTACTCTAGGTGGTAGATGTGTTGCTCAGCTTTTAGCGATTTAACCAACATATCATCGATGTATACTTCCATGGTCTTCCCGATGAGGTTAGCGAACATGCGGTTGACGAGCCTCTAGTACGTGGCGCCTGCATTCTTGAGGCCAAAGGGCATCACTTTGTAGCAGTAGGTGCCTCTTTCCATTATGAAGGCTGTCTTCTCGGTGTCCGCGGGGTGCATCAGGATTTGGTTGTATCCGCTGAAGGCATCCATGAAGCTCAGTAGCTCATGGCCGGCAGTTGCATCAACTATGGTGTCAATGTGCGGCAGGGGGAATGAGTCTATGCAAACCCTCCATTTGCCATTTTTTTTGCGCACGACAACCACGTTGGCTAGCTAGTCTGGGTACTGTACCTCTCTCACCGACCCGATGCTCAAGAGTTTTTCGACTTCTTCATTTATGACTTTGTTGCGGTCAGGTGCAATTTTTTTGCGCACGACAACCACGTTGGCTAGCCAGTCTGGGTACTGTACCTCTCTCACCGACCCGATGCTCAAGAGTTTTTCGACTTCTTCATTTATGACTTTGTTGCGGTCGGGTGCAAATTTTCGCCTCTTTTGTTTGACAGGCTTAAATTTTGGGTCCACATTCAGCTGGTGAGTTATTACGTTGGGGTCGATGCCCGTCATATCTTCATGGCTCCAAGCGAAGTAGTGGCACTTAGTTGACAGGAAGCGGATGAGTTTTTTTCTGGTCGATGCGTCAAGCCTAGAACCGATAAGTACCTTTTTAGTGTTTTCAGATGGGTGGATAAGTACTTCGTCTAACGTGTTCAGTTTGTGGAGCGCTCTGTAATTGCTATGCTGACGCAGAGTGGGATTTTAACCCGTTCGTGTAGCATGCCCTGGAGGCGGCCTGGTCGCCTTTTATTTGCTTGATTCCAAACTTTGTTGGAAATTTGATCAGCTGGTGGTATGTAGAAGGGACAGCTTTCATATCGTGCAGCCATGGGCGGCCTAGGATGGCGTTGAAACTAGAAGGGCCTTCCAAAACGCAGAAGCGGGTGTACTTATTGACGCCTTCGGCCCAAACTGGGAGTTCTATTTCGCCAATTGTGTGTTTCGCCTCTCCGCTGAAGCCGACTAGGACCATTGCTTGTCTGGCTATCTTGGTCTCCTCCACTTGCATTTCTTTCAACGTGTCCATGTAGATGATGTTGACCGAGGAGCCGTTGTCTACTAGTATCCTTTTAATTAGGCAATTAGCTATCTCTAGAGAGATAACCAGGGCGTCGTGGTGTGGGTTGAGTATATCGATACTTTCCTTAAAGTTGAAGGTCACTTCCAGCTCGTCTTCAACCGAGTATGCCCTTTCAGCCCTGCCGCTGATGTGGTGTACACGGCGCATACTTCTTTTGGCAGCTGAGTAAGTAGTTCCGCTCTCAAGAGACCCGCCCATGATCACATGGACCGTTCGCACCATCTGGGGCTCCTGTTGCTCAGGTGGTGGCTGGTTGTTGATTGGTGTGTTGGTTTGCACTAGGAATCGCCTGAGGTGACCTTGTTGTAGTAAACGGTCTAGCTCGTCTTTGAGCGCTACACAGTCGGCTGTGTTGTGGCTAAAGTCGTCGTGGAAGGCGCATTGTTTGGCCGCATCCCTTTTCTTAGGATCTGACCGCAACTTTCCCGGCCATCTAACGGTGCGGTCGAGTTTTCCAAGTTTTTGGATGAGTTGATCTGTGGAGATGGTTAGATCATGTCTCGGTGGTTGAGGTCGCATCTCGGCCCTTACTGCGTTGGTCTGATTAGCGTCATGCCTGGGCAGTGGGGAGCGTTCATATGGTGCGTAACGTTGCCGGTTGCGTTTTCTGTTTCTGTTGTCCGGTTTTTGGTTGTGCACCGATTGTCGGCTGATGACGGGTTCGCGGGGGACCCATCTATCGTCCTCTTCCCATCTTGCTTGTGTAAAGGCCCGAGAAAGCGTCTCCTCCATGGTTCTTGGTTTGTACTTGATCAAATCTGCGTAGAGATCTGACCCTTGCAGTAGCCTTTTGGCGAACGCGCGTATTGCTGTATCTTGATTGCAATTCGGTATCGTTATCTTTTCTTTATTGAATCTGGCGATGTAAGCTCTAAGGGACTCGCCGTTCTTTTGTCGAATGGCGTAGAGGTCGTCAGATTGTTTTTTGGCTTTCGGCTGCAGGCGAAGTTCTCTATGAACGAGTCTGTCAATTGTGAGAATGACGCGATCGTGCCGATTGGGAGATTCACGTACCACTCTAATGCTGGCCGGAGAGGGAGTTTCCAAATAGTTTGCAGAACCCGGCTTCTCGTATGTCCCTGGGAAGCGAAGTTGTCAGCATCGCTTGCCGGTAGTGAGCGATATGATCGTCTGGGTAGGTTGTGCCGTCGTACATCTTGAATCTTGGAGCCGTGAACTTGTTAGGTAAGTCCACCAATGCAATCTCGTCAGCAAACAGTGTCTCTGTGAAGGAGTCTTTAGCGGATCTGCGGGGTGGTATACCCGGTAGAAACTGTATCATCTCTTCCATCTCCTGCAACCGTTTGGTCACTTCTTGGGGGAGGTCATTAGTTTGGGGCCGATATGCTTCCGTTCGCGGCCGCGGAGGGTTGACATCGGTTGCTGTCGTATTTCTTGGGTAACTGACTCGCAACCTAGGAATTGCGCGCCGTGATTGCGTGTTGACTGTTTCCGCCGCAGCCTCTTCGGTTCGTGGCTCAAGCGGGCTCCTGATCGTGTTTGGTGGTGTATCGGCCAAGATTTCTTCTACATAGTCATCATCGTCGAAAGCTGAAACATCTAGTCGTCGTATTGGCGATGCTACACCTTCATTCTGTCCCAAGATAGGCCTCGTATTCGCTAGCAAGTCACATCTCGCATTCTGGTTGTCACCGGGTAGCCCTCTCCCGTCTTTCTTACTAGTCTCTTCTTGTCTGTGCGCGGTTTCCTTTTGCGGTGGTCGCATCCCTTCGACGGCCACCTTGAGATTCCTGTTTTCTTCCTCCAACGCGGCCAATCTAGCCATGAGTTGTGAAAGCGAGTCCGTTTGTTGTGATTGATCGTTTGGTGTCGACGGATCTGTTGCTCCTTGAGTGGTCGTCGACATTGTTTTGTTGTTTTCCGGCGTCGTAGATCTGCTCTGTTGGTAGTTGTTTATTGATTTGGAGACGGAGAAGAGACCCCACGGTGGGCGCCAAACTGATGGAGCCGAATTCCTCTTGGACTTCGTACCCCTCAAGATTGGGGCTGTGATCTCTAACTGTCGTCTCCGGAAATTTCGTGATGCCTACCTTTGGGTGTTTTCCTTGTTTATATAGATTTCCTATACGCTCCTAGAAATCCTAACTGATTGTTTCAGCTGAAACATCGAGATTCGCGGATATCAAATAATTGTTCCAGCTCAGCCTTCTAGAAGCATTCTTTAAATTCGGCGGCAAATCTAAGACATATCTTTCGGCCGAATTTCTCTAGTAGTGTCCTCTGCTTAGCTAAAAGTTCTACCTTATCCATTTCGGCCGAAATCAATCGGAACTCGTGGGCTTACCTCCTATTTATTTGGAGGATATATTTCGGTCGAGACATATGAGGCTTTATGGGCCCAACCTCACAAGAGGGCCGAATTCGGCCGAATTATATTAGAACAGAATTGCGGCCGAAGTTACGAAATCATGGGGTTTTATGGGCCATCTCTTAAAGAGTGCTAGTTTCGGCCGAAATTGTAGGGGATTTGGGAACCATTGCCTTCCATGTTGCGGCCGCAGGCCTCAGGGTGACAAAGTACCCATCAATTAGTACTTTTTTTATTTAAGATATTAATTTTTTAATAATAGTTATCCTATTATGAATTATAAAATATTTTAATTATAATTAATTATTATTGTTATTATTATTAGAATTTTATTTTAATATTTTTTTAATTATTTTTTATTTTTTATTATATACTACTTTTTATATATACCCTTTTAGTAATTTTATATTTTAACAGCTAATTTAAAAGTTAACTGTTATACCAAACACTTAATCTAACCATTAATTTAAACGCTAATTCAACCGCTAATCGCTACAGCTAATTAAAACACTAATTTTACAGCTAATTAAAAATCAACGCCAAACATACACTAATTCGACAATACTGAGGCAAGAGGGGGTGAGGAAAAAATAATTTAAATTTAATTTTTTTAATTTTTCTACGGTTATATTTTATTTTTTTAATAATATTAATTTTTTTAAATAAAAATGTCCACCTTACATTGCATCCTCCGCCTACTGGGCTTTTGATGTGAATTATTAGCCAGTTAATCTCTGGTCTTTGTTTTGAAAAGTATGAATGAACCGAGTCGAACCGGCCGAAAATGTGAAGGTACATTGGAGTATGTATTCGCACGTGTGACGGTAAAGGAATAGATCTGACATTCCGTAGTTCACAAACTACATTTACATTTACATTTACATCTACATGCATTACAATACACAATTTTTGCATTGAACTTGACATTCTCTCTATTTATTTATCACTTCGATACGACTTGGAGTTCTCAATCGCTCACTCTTCCATATCCTACGATTACTGTATGTAACCCACTACACAGACCAATCTTCTTCTCTTCTCCAACTTCCATATGCCTCCTCATTCATCATTTCCCAATCAACCCCCTTCTTCGTCTCTACTAAACCTCCTTTTACTTACACCATCAACGCACTCAACTCTGCTCTCTTTTCTCTGCTCACACCCTTCCTAATGTTACTGTTGATGTTATCTCTGCTGTTCAAGTGTTCCTTTCTCTTCCTGCTTCTTCAAGTTAGCGTTTCCAGTCTGTGTAATGAAGTGAAATGTGGCGACTTTCGCGATATACCGTATCCGTTTCACGTCAACAGCTCTTGCTCCTCTGTTTTCTCCTCTGCTTTTAACTTATCGTGTTTGAATTCCACTGCCCTTTATCTCAACATCGAAGCGAAGAGTTACAGAGTTATCGGATTCTTCTCTGATGGGTTGTTGGTGGATTTCCCATCAGTCTCTTCTTGTCGTCAGTACAACGATTTGAACTCCTTCGGTTTCGCCAATAACAAGTATTTCTCTGTTTCTGTTGATAATGTGATTGGATTATACGACTGTGAAGATTCTTCTCTCTGCAAAACAGGCTGCGAAACCAACGACTTGCCTGGCTGTGATGGTAAAAGTAGCGGTGGCGGTGGTTCACCGGCCTGTTGCTATCCGCTGTCTGATCACAGCGTGTGGCGAATCGGAGATGGGTTTTCTGGTTTTTCAAAGTATGGTTGCAGGGGATTTGCTTCTTGGGTTGTTGAAAGAGGTACAAATACTGGAAAACGTGGAGTCAAATTAGAGTGGGGGATTCCGAGAAATGAATCAGGAGGTGTTTGTGATGTCAATGCAAAGACTCTAAATGCAACTTCAGTTGTGGATGGTGTCAGGTGCTCTTGTTTTGAAGGTCTTGTTGGTGATGGATTCGCTAATGGAACTGGTTGCTTGAAATGTGAGTGAACTTTTTAGCCTTGTTTACTTTCCTGGTAATTGATTTTAACTTCAATTTAGACACTGATGCACTCATTAAACTAGTCTGTTAGGAGACATTTATTTTGATTTGATTTGGATCTCACCAAATTGCACTTCAATGAAGTCATCATGTGGGTGTTAAGTCTACATCATTATAGGCGTTAATGTCATGATGTTCATTGGATCAATATCATCATGACAGGGGCAACTATGTGAAAAAATAAAGAGAAAATGATAGCTTTTTCCTCATCTGAAACTTTTAAGAGACTATATACTACTATATTCTTTTGAAATATACACACCTGCATATATTTTATGCATGTGAAAAGGGTATTTTTAGTTTCACATTTCTGTGTTTGGTTGTTAAATGAAAATGATAACATATTTGACAGCTTGTATCAAGGATGGAAAAGAAGCATATGGAAAGGACTGTTTCACTAAAAAGAAAAGCGAAAAAGTTGTGATTGTGGCTGGTATGATATTAAACCCTTTTGGCGCTTGAAATGTGAACAGTATACATATTAATATAGTGGGGACTGCTATTGAGTCTTGTTACATAATTCAAAAACTCGAATCTGCAGGTGTGCTTGCTCCTGCATTTATCATAGCTTCCTTATTTGCACTCTTTTGTCTGCTAAAACGGCCCACTAGAGGAGGTGCATTCGATCATGAGCAAGGCCATTTTAACAGTTCAATCTCATTCCGGAAAGCTTGCAGAACTCGGCTGTTCACTTATCATGAACTAGAAGAAGCTACCAAAGGTTTCAAAGATAGCCAAAAACTTGTAGAGAGCACAAATGGGTCAATTTTCGCAGGAGTGATAGGAGATGGTTCGCATGTAGCTGTCCATAAAGTACAATGTGATAATGAAAGAGACCTCATTCAAGTCCTATCCAGAATAGATGTTTTATCAGCAATTCTCCACAGGAATTTGGCCAGACTCATAGGATGCTGTATCGAATCCGGTTTCGCCCCACTTATAGTCTATGAGTATCCTGCAAATGGTACATTGGAGGAGCATTTGCAACAAAGTAGTGAACACAAAACTGGCCTTGATTGGTATAAAAGACTAACTATTGCAGCTGAAACAGCTTCTGTCCTTGCATTTTTACAATATGAGATTACTCCTCCCATTTTTCATAAAGACCTCAAATCCGGATACATTTTTCTGGATGAAGACATGTCTGTCAAAATAGCAGGGTTTGGATTACTTGTAAACTCAATCCCAGAATCAAAGTCTGATGTTTATGACTTGGGTGTGCTACTTTTGGAGATCATAACAGGGTCGAAACAAATGGACCAACCAACAGTTGCATTGCAAAAGATAAGAGATGGAAAGCTAGAGGAGATTGTGGATCCTTGTCTGTACTATCATGAGCAACCAATCTACAGAAGAGAGCAGATAGAAGTGGTAGCAGACGTTGCAACAAGGTGTTTATTGTTCGGACGAGATGGGAAAATTGGTATGTATGATGTGGCCAAGGAGCTTGTCCACATAACAAAAGAGAGCATTGATGGTACCGGCAAAAGGGGACCTGCATTGGAAGAAACATTTTCAAATTCAAGCCTTCTGCAGATGATTTCCATGTCACCTGACTCCATACATGTGCCTTGAATAGTTGTCAAAATTTCTCTTCTTGTTCATTCACAGTCAGCTTTTGTCAGCTTAAGGTGTGATTTTCCCATTTTCCCGGAAATTGTTGTCCATGCAATTTCAATGTATACAGAATCATGGTTTGGTTTACCTTAAATTATGTTTATGATATTATTGTCATAAAATCATTCACAGACTCTTTGACTTGTCAAACAAATAGTGCTACACAGCAGCGGCACGTGGTGGATTGATTGATAAAATTAAAAGGAAAAGGGTATACTAGTAATACACTTCTTTGATTAAAAAGGACAAACATTTGGTATAAGCTTTTTTGTTTGGTATCCAAACACAACCGATAGTGACAATCATTGTAGGTCACTCACATGATGCTTTACAAATGAATCAGATTCCTTGTCTGGGTTCTACAATATAGCTCCGTTAATATAGGATATTGTGATTGAATTCAATGGTAAATTACCATTTTCACACGACATGGAAAGGAATAATTGGGTAAAAGTATTTAATAAAAAATGAAAACAGAGATATTGGTTACAACGTGTGATTTAACGCTGGCAAACATTGACCAACAGAGTTGCTATAAGTAGATGACTTGGTGAAACCAATAGTAGTATTACAGTGACCGACTCCGGCTATTCAGGATCGCTGCCTATACACAGTAGTTGTACTAGTTTCTAGTATTTCTCTTCAGATTTCGTGTTAGCCTCTGTTTTTTACTATTATCAAGGTATGTTATTTTAGCTTTTTCAATTTTTTTACTTTTGTGTATCTTATTGTCTAGATCGCAACTCAGTTTTCTGGGTTTTGTTTGGTTTGATTTTAAGATGTTGACTTGGGTTTTACTTCGACATTTGATCAATTGATTTTATGATGGGTCGTTGTTTGTTGGGACCTTGGTCTTCGGCTAATAGTATTTATAAAGGTGCTTGCTTGCTTTAAGAATCTAGACTGATGGTGATCTTTATAAAGTTCAACTTTTGAAATCTGTGGTTTGGGTTGCTTGAATTTGTTGTTTTTGTTAAGTGGGGCGTGTGTAATTTGGATTAATTTTATGTTTAGATGAGTGAGGAAGCTAATGGAAGCGAGCAGCAAACACAACAGCGTCAAGCTCCGAAGCTGAATGAGAGGATTCTTTCATCTTTGTCTAGGAGATCAGTTGCTGCACATCCTTGGCATGATCTTGAGATTGGTAAAAACTAAAGACATGAGATTTTACTTCTTTTTTTTAGCTTATGAGAAGGTAATTGGTTTGACTGAATTGAAACTTGATTGTGCTTCATTTCTTCATCTGCAGGACCTGGAGCTCCCCAGATTTTCAACTGTGTATGTCTGTATTTTTTTGGACTCTTGTAGCTTTTTTGTTGATAGAAATGGTATGAATAGGGTTAGAGTGATTGATTGTTATGAGGGTAGGAGTTGACAATGATTTTTGGATTTTCCTCCATTTGAGAAATGGGAAAAGGAAAAATGACAACTTTTCTGATCTGAGAAGTTTCATAATGAAGTATGGAATCCAATGATCTATATAACTTGTCTTTACACGAAGAACTGCCAACAAGAATCATTACTATTAAATATCATGTAGCCTAATTATTCATTGAAATGGTTGTCCAGGTTGTTGAGATTACAAAAGGAAGTAAGGTCAAATATGAGCTTGATAAGAAAACAGGACTGATTAAGGTGGGCATTGTTTACTGTGTGAAGATAACTATGGTTATCGGTTATTGCATTCCATTTCTTAAAAGTGGGTATTTTTCCTTTAATCAATTCTCAGGTTGACCGTATTTTATATTCATCGGTGGTCTATCCTCATAACTATGGTTTCATCCCTCGAACACTATGCGAAGATAACGATCCGCTTGATGTCCTCGTTCTCATGCAGGTAAATTTCCATTAATCATCAGTGAAACAATTCTAACTTTTATAGTGCTCAGAAGTATGCTTCCTTTTCAATGTTGTCTAAATAGATCTCAGTCAGTATCATGTGACTATATATGGTGCTCAACTGTTTCGTGTGTGAACTTCAACTTATAATAATACATGTAAAACTCAAGTAATCTTGTGATTTCAACAGGAGCCTGTCCTTCCTGGATGTTTCCTGCGGGCCAGGGCCATTGGACTGATGCCTATGATTGATCAGGTACTTCACCAACCTTCAAAAAGCTGAATCCTAGGAACTTCTCTTGTATATATAGACACTCAATAACATCTTTTTACTTACTTAGGGTGAGAAAGATGATAAGATCATCGCAGTATGCGCTGATGATCCAGAATATAAGCACTACACTGACATCAAAGAGCTGCCTCCTCATCGCCTCGCTGAGATCCGTCGTTTCTTTGAAGATTGTATCCTTTCCATTTCATATATTATAAATATGCCCAGTTAACAGCTTTAGCTGAGTGTATAATAACTCATGTTTTTTTGTTTACCATTGTGAAAATGTTTGGTTCCTTAACACTGTGCACAGACAAGAAGAACGAGAACAAGGAGGTTGCAGTTAATGATTTTCTACCTTCAACCACTGCTGTTCAAGCTATTCAGTACTCCATGTAAGTTCATTAGTCCCCACTTCCTATTTGTTCTCAGATGATTGGGACTACTAGTCTTCTAAGCTTTTACAGAATTTTCGACCCAACTGATGTTTCAATGTTTAACCCTGTAGGGACCTTTATGCTGAGTACATTCTGCACACCTTGAGGCGGTAGGCCAATCCGTGGGACATCTATCTTTTATCTTCTCTTGCTGAAAGTGATGGGATGCAATGGGTGGAGAAGACTGCATTTTGAATAAGTTGTTTTATGAAACTGAACTGAACTTAGTTCTATTACTATTTGTAAGATCCCAGATTTTACATTTTCTGGTTTAAATGGATGTTTATTTACTGAATTTTATCTACGATAGAATCAGAAGCTGATATATTTACACCTAAGCTTCCGGATTTCAAGAAATCATATCGCTTCAATAAAAACAGGATTCTACAATGTCATTTGAAGTGTGCTGTCCTCCCTATCCAGATCTGTATTATGCTATTGTTATGAAGTTGTGCTGTTGTAGAAAAATGACTTTGATCTGTCTTAGCGAATCTGCAATAGTGTTCACTGTGCCCTATAATTTCAACACTATATGCTTTATAAAGCTATATTTATTCATAATTTTTAAGATTGAATATATATATATATATATATATATATATATATGTATGTATGTATGTGTGTGTGGTATTAAACAATAAGTGGTGGGGTATATAAACACTTGTTTTTTAAACCTATTTTCCAAACACATAATATGTTTTCTTACCCAGAAAAGTAGCAGTACAGAGAGCTTAATAATAGGCACACATCCAGAGCATAAAAAAAATTACAAAAACTAATGGATGTGATATGTGGCATCTGCTAATTTTACTCTCATTGCATTGACCATTCCTATTCCAACTGTCTCCGAAAAGTTATGATCTCTTCCTCTATATAAACCATTCCATTTACATACCCTTTTCATTACACTCTTATTTCAATACCATCATCAACCAAATCAATCAAGGTAAATAACTACTCTTCATGCATGTCTGTCATATTTTATATACAAATCAAAGCATCTGGTTTATGTGTTCTGTAGATGAGTGAAGAAAAGTATGTTGAAGCTGAAGATGTCCCAAAACCATCTGGGGATCGTCCAACTCCAAAGCTCAATGAGAGAATCCTCTCATCTCTCTCCAGGAGATCAGTAGCAGCTCATCCATGGCATGATCTTGAGATTGGTATATACACTTCTTTTTAACACAACTATGCAAAGCTTTAAAATAAAATAAAATAAATAAATAAATGACCATGGTGTTCACATGCAGGACCTGGAGCTCCTGCAGTTTTCAACTGTGTAAGTCTTTTGAATATAAAATCTATGATATTCTTTCTTGGGTTGGAGTTTTTGTTTAGCTTCATGATTGTACAGGTGGTTGAAATTACAAAAGGAAGCAAAGTTAAATATGAACTGGATAAGAAAACAGGACTTATAAAGGTGAGTATGTGAGTGAAAATTTTGATTCTCTATTCATTACTTTGCTGTTTTGATTTCTCACACATTGAACATACAATGAATTTCAGGTGGATCGAATTCTATATTCATCAGTAGTGTATCCACATAACTACGGTTTCATCCCCAGAACATTATGCGAGGACAATGATCCACTTGATGTTTTGGTTCTCATGCAGGTACACTACACTACACACACATCTAACAACTCTACATATCACCAAATGCATTTGTGTTCTTCATTGATCAAACAATGATATTTGCAGGAACCAGTGATGCCTGGATGCTTTTTGCGAGCCAGAGCGATTGGACTAATGCCTATGATTGATCAGGTTACATGTTAAAACACTTCTCTGCCCACAACAATAGTTTTTCTCTATCATCTGCAAGTACTCACAGTTCTATGTTTCAAATTCTGTACAGGGAGAGAAGGATGATAAAATCATTGCAGTTTGCGCTGATGATCCTGAATATAAGCACTACACTGACATCAAAGAGCTCCCTCCTCATCGTCTAACTGAGATCCGTCGATTCTTTGAAGATTGTATCTTTTTTAGTAATTCTTACATCTAAGCTGAACTCGAATTGATCGTGAAAACATTACAGTATACTTTTCCTTAAATACATATCACAGATAAGAAAAATGAGAACAAGAAAGTTGCAGTCAACGAATTCTTACCTCCAGCAACGGCAGTGGAGGCCATTCAATACTCCATGTAAGTAGTTGTAGAAGTTTTGTTGGTGGAGCAACTTCTGTAATAGCATTGTAGTTGATGTTTTTTGTTTTTGATTTGGTTGCAGGGACCTGTATGCTGAGTATATCATGCACAGCCTGAGGCGATAGACAGAAACTCAAAACACTACATATATATATATATACTTGTTATCTATACAAAGATGGAGAGAACGCCATCAACCTGAATAAGTTGTTTTTATATTATCAACAGAAAATTTTGATTCAGATTAGTAATCTTGATGTATTATGTATTCTGTTTCAACTCTGAGAATATACCAGGATGTTAATGTATTTATAACATTGGCATCTTTTAGCATTACATGATAACTTCCCAGAAGCATAATCCGGATAAATTTTCCATCATTTACCTACCTATAAAATTGATAAATTCCATAAATACATTATTGAGATTTAATTCTGAATAAAAAAAAGTAAATAATTCATTTCGAAATCCTTGGACATTTAATTTGCAACGCACTAAAATATTTAAATAAATAAATAAATAAAAAGGACCTCATATCAATTTCAAAATTTCACATTGTAGAACTTGTATACTTACTAAAAGAAATAACCGAAACCCGAAATTTTAATTAAGGCAATTGAGCTACATTTATTTTCATTCATAAGTAGTGTTTTCACAACATAACAATCATACCAACTCCATTCAATGATGATACAGGCCAACTACAAATACATCTGTTACAGACAAATATTATAGCTTTAAATGGTATGCAATTTTATAAATAGGAAAAAATCATCTTTCAGAGGGTTTTGAGTACCATTTGCTCAGAAGTTCTAAGAGAAGAACAGCTGCAGAGTCCTTGGCCTTCTTAACGCTGGGCATAGGCTCTCCTATACATTCATCCGTCCATCCCTTCTCACTTGTATTCACGCTAACACCAAACGTGAACCTCTTTGCATGTGCAGGACCGCCCTCATGCACGCACCTACAGTATCCAGTGCGTATCGATATTAATCTACATCCATACCATTTATTAAGTAAGATGTAATAACTCTTCTTACCTGTAGGACGGCATGGGCCAGTTTCTACGTAAGCAGATATCATTCAATGTTTGTCTTGTAAACGTCTGGTTACCATTATTCTTCTTCTTGCTATCCTCTTTGGGGTTCTCCTTGGCTTCAGCTATTTCCTTCTCTTTCAGAGCAGCAAGTGCGTTCCTAGCAGCTAGTTTCTGAGCCATCTTTTTTTGTGGATTGTGAGCAACTCCTACCTGGACACCATCAATGAAGACTTCAACAGTAGCCAAATTACCATTTCGAGTAGCTCTGTATTCTAAGCCTTCGGCATGTTGTTGGCATCGCTCCTGTAGCTCTCTAACCGGATGCATGGGGAGGGTTTCTGGAGTGACCATCGGATGTAATAAAGGTTGGAAAACCTGGGGAAAGAAAACCGAGAAAATAAAGAGTCAAGAAATCAAGATATGTGATTTTAAAGGTAGTGGCAACTTGAATTCTATTACGCCGAAGAAAATGAGAGGGAATGGTCAGAGAAGAATAATGGTAGTTGGGTCATCTCATCATCAGAGACTGGAACCAACCTTCCAAACAGCTGTAGTATTTCGTCCACTGTCAAGAAAGATGGCGCCTGCAATGGACTCTATGATATCACCGAGAACTTTTGGAGCTTTGCAATCTCCTAAGCCAAACGAGTTGAAACCTGGCTTTGTCAATTCTTCTTGAACTTCCTTCACAAAGTCACGGATCTGAGATATAAAAGAAAAATTATGTCAAAGATAACACCAACTGGATGCCACCCAATTCAACAGTGAAGAATCAGTTTCATGCCAAATATAAGAAATCAATCATTGCCAGGGAAGGACAAAAGAGCAAACCTGTCTTTCAAGGGCACTGGATCCATGCCTAAGATGGACATGGAGCTTATGTTTAACTGCAACACGTGCAAAGTTTTCATTGTTCACAGCAGCTGCCCGCAAGTCCGTCAAGCGACCTGGGGGTAGATCTGTGTATGAGAAAAACAAGTGCCGGGTAATGAGATGATCCAAAACAGCATCACCAACGAATTCTAAACGCTGGTAACAAGATACACCAGAAGAAGGACGAGAAGCATGAGTAATGGCTTCTATCAACAGGGAGCGGTCACTAAATTTGAAGTTTAAGGCACCCTCAATGCCTGTAAAATCAATACTCCTAAGTATATTCTCAGGAACATTTGATGGTCTCGAAGGATCTGCTATCTCTTCAGAATCAGATTCTATCTGAATCCCAATCCACTTCATGAAGTGGTTTGCTGCATCCTTCTTACCTTCAACATAATAGACTCCAATCAGAGCTTCAACAACATCAGCCAATGTTTTGCTAGAGAGGACTCTGTAAGAACTTGAGTCACCCTCGAGCTCACCGTCTTCCATTTCATCGTCTTCATAATCATTATCAGGATGTGTGGCTCCTGATTTATCCTCAGCAAGTGATCTCTCTCGGCCAAATAAGGATGAATCTCCATCTTTTGTATCCTCATCAAAAACAGGCAGTACTCCAGGAGCAGCCCATCTAGATGGTGCAAAGCGATCTGCTTGGATGTATGACTGAAGTCCTTTACTCAGTGCATACTGATACAGTACCAAGTTACTAACCATCTGTTGTCTCATCCTGGTAAGCTGACCCTCATGTTTTTGGGGATACTTAAGAAACAAGAATCTACTCACAACCCATTTCAGATATGCATCTCCCAGAAGCTCAGCTCTTTCATAGCAGAATGTCTCCTGGCATGATGCAGCAGTCAAAGCTTCCAGAACCTGTCAATGGAGTAGGTTCTCATCAACACTAAGCACTTAACAGACACTGATAAAAGTAATAGCCTAAAATGATTAACTTACCTTAGACAAAGGTACTTGATAATTAATTTTATCCTTCAGCTGAACTGCAAGCAGCATACTTTCAACTCTCCTCATGATTGATGGCAACCTTTGGGCACCTCGAACAAGTGTACCGGGAAGAGGATGTACAAAACAAAGCTCAGGAGGTAAAAATACATAGTAAGTTTTGTCAAGAGTCTCTTCTGCTTCGCCTTCTAGAAATTTAAAAAATCAAATAAAATAAAAATTATCCACTGAAAAACACGTTCTTAGTTAATCAAATTAACTTTAAGAGACAGCATGTCCCTGAAACATACCTTCTGAGTGCTCAAACCGTGGGGATAGGAGATTCTTGCAGTACGAAACACCACGGCCTCTTATTAAAGGTTGTTGTTTAAACATTAACTGAACTCCATACCTGATATTGATTCGCAGAAAAGTAATGGCACAACACACTGTTAGCTTCTGTAAGAATCTTAAGTCTTGGCTAAATTAAGCCCAACAATTAGTCACAACAGACCCCAAAAAATTAAATAAATAAATAAATAAAGGGACCCAAAACATGATAAGCAGCAGATAACATACTTTTGCCTGTAATAATCAGCATATGAACTGTACTCCAGAGGACCAAGATAACCCTCCTTCCTTGGGAATGAGCTTTCTGCAGTCATATCAAAGCGAATGGATTCTACATAAAACCTCTTTCCCGAGTGAGCAGCCGTTACAATTCTCCCCACTAAATCTTCTACGTTAGCATAAAAATCTGCCATCATCAATTTTCCTTTGGGCATACCCACATTTTCCACTTCCACAGCATCTCGAGCTGGAACAAGTCCCGAAGCCTTCACAAGGTCAAACTGTGCTACAGCTCCCCTAACACCATAAGTGGGGTGGGCTTTCTGTCCACAAGCCATGCCATGGCGCAATTTCCCAAATCCATATTCCCTCCTATCTCCACCCAGAGTTCGTTCATTTGTGCCAAGATAAACGTCTGGTCGAGCTCTCTGAAGGGGATTGCTCCATGCATCTGTTTCAATTATCTTATCTACTAAATCCCAATCAATTTCATTCAAAGGATCTAAGGACTTATCGCTAACCAACGGAACAAACAAGTAAGCCTTTGCAGCATCCCATGGAGTGGTGGAAGGTTCAACATCCACATCCAGCACAATGCTCATTAACCTTACATGAAAACTTTTAAGGGATGCCAGCTGCAAAGAAGAAGCATGTGAATTTAAAAAGATCAGTGGATACTGAAATTTAACAGGAGAAGAGAATCTTAACAATAGTGAGATTGCAACAAACCTGACTTTCAGTAATATCAATTGAAGCCCGGAAAACAAGGGATGCCTTTGTGATCATGGCACGAGCGATAAATAGATCCATCGACATCGATAACACCTACAGAAATAAATGTAGTTGGTTAAAGTATATTTTTATCCAAACAAGAGTAAGTTAGAAGTTATTTCCAAATTACCTCTGCATCCAGCTCATTGCCAAAAAGTACTGCAAACTCTGAAACATCAGTTAAGAACGGATCTTTAGATATGCCAGAGTTTACACATTTCACAGCGTACATGTATAGATGAAATGATTTAGAATCGCTGCAGCCATCTCGTCCAGACAATATCCATTCTCCCTAAGGATACAGAAAGTACAAGCAAGTTAGAGGATAACATTGAATAACATTAGCTTGTGAGGTTCACATGATAAATGATCAGCATTATTGCAGTCATAAAAATCCCATCAAATACTCTTATGGATTCTGTCTTATAGAACTGCTCGGCAATTTAAAGCGGCACTTGTAAGGACTGCAAATATATTCAAGTGACTTAATGCACCAGTGAAATATGATCAACACTAGAAACTAAAAGGACAGCAAATCAAATAAAACTGAAACGGTCTCACTCTGACTCACTAGCACTACAAGTAAAAAGGATGAAGCTATTTCAGATAAGAGATGACAAAAACAACAGATAGATATTTTAGAGTGACAGAAACCATCCCAGTCCCGTACAAGAAAAATAGGCTGCTGGTAGTGTAACTGTGTTGCTCACAATGGCAATGTTTAGCAGAACTAAAGCACATCTATATTTGTTAGTTATCAGAAAGAATTGAGTGCTGGCTAGCTAATATGGTTCCCAGTTTCTGTCTGTAAAGAAAAAGTGCAAATAAACTGAAACTGTGTAGCAAAAAGACAAGCGAACCTTCAGTATGTCAGCAACCCCTTCAGGATAAAACTCTCTGTGCCTAGCAGTCCCAGGAAGTGGATCTCCTTCCTCATTCTGGTCAACCTTCTCTGGCTGTTCTCCACTTCCTTTGTCTGGCAAGAGCATATCAGTAAATGCTCCCATCTCATGGAGCTTCTTGCAAGCAGCCAAACAAACAGCCTACAAATAAACAATGATAAATCCATTATCTAAAAATTCAGAGAACACTGTATAATCACCATTTCAGGATAGCATGCCTGTTGAGCAAGGCGCATGGAACTGCAAACAGGACCCTCAAGCTCTTCAAATGGTGCATTACATGGAAGTTGAAGTTTGCAAGAATAATCAGTAACACCGCCAGGCTTCTCATGCTTCTCCATTATAAATTCTGGACGAAGTATTGAATACCTGATAGACGGATACATATAGACTAAATGAGCAACAATATGATCACCACAAACATACGTATATTGACGGGATCAACACACCTATCACTGGGCAGCTGAGAGCAATAAAAATGGATCAAGCCTACAGCAGAATTCAAGCTCACAACTGCACCAGTTGACTCCACCTGGTACACTGTACCAGGTATAGTGTCCATTGAGATGAGCCTTGAAGTATCTTTAAGATGACTAAGGTCAGTTCTCTCGATGGCTTCTTTTCTTAAGGTTTCCTCACTATTTCTAGCATTCCTCAAAAAGGCAGCATGAGACAAATTTCCCCTGAAATAAAATAAAACAAAATTGACTGGTATGAAATTGAAGTCCAAAACTGAAATGTCATAAACCTTATCTAATAAAAGTACCTCTCAACCATCAAGATATAATCAGACCCAGGCTTTCTGGCACGTCCTCTCGATTGAATGTAAGCCAAGACAGTTTTTGCAAGGTCAAAGCGAATAACTACATTGCACTGCCTAATATCAAGTCCTTCCTCAGCAACACTAGTGGCAACTAACAACGTCACCTGTACAATGTTTTAAGTTCCATAAGGCATCTCTGAACTAAAAGAACATCAAGAGATCAAATTAGGTCAACTACACATACACGCCCATCACGGAATTTCGCAATTGAGTCCTGCATTTGGCAGGATCGGATTTCTTGAGTATTGTTGTGCCCAATCAAGCTGGCAGACCGAACAAAACTTAGAGATGGAAGCTCGGCAAAAACCTGGAAAACTTGCAAGAGTAAGTTGTTATTGACAGAACAAAAAATTAATTAAAATGAAAATGATGACAATGAAAGGTGTTCGCATAACAAACCTTAGGAAGAACTAAAGCCGCTACGACCCTCTCAACAAAAATTATGGCCCGAAAATCTTCTGTGTGTTGATACTTGAAGAGTATTTTAATCAAAGACTGCACCTTCGGGGTCACCTTACCATCAGCCACGGCAGCTCCTATCACTTCATCAACATGCTCTCCACCAGAGACAACTACATCATGCATACATATAATCTTTAGACTTTGAGACTACTTTTCTATTCTAATCACTTGCCAAAAGGAAGCACATAAGTATATATTTTAACACATAAATACAACTGATGCTGCATATTGGTAGTTCCAAGGGAATCATGACCCAGTTAAGGAGGAGGGTTATAGGTTATATAGACCATTCCATCGAATTATTTCACTTACTAACTTTTGCTGCCTGATAAGACATAATGTTCATTTTACTTTCTAGAAGATAAATCTAAATTATAGTTTGTAAGATTTTGGAACTTCTTATAGCACAAATGTATATATTACACAGATTAGATGCTAAAAGGGAAAGAAAAATCAATTTAAGCTTACCATGACTGTCAGGAAGCTCACCCTCCTCAACCTCGTCACAATTAGTCTCGTTATGAGTACTTCCATTATTCAAATCTGTCTCTTTTGCATCCTTGTTAGTAGCTGCACCCTCTAATAATTCACATTGTAAAAGAGATACAGCTTTAGTCAGGTAGGACTCCTGAAACTTGGCATCAAGTTGGTAGTTAGCCCGCTCATCATTCTGTAAAGCTGTCAGAAAAGATTGTGCTACCTGCAAATGAAACATAATATAATTTGCAACCAGCTTCATTAATGGTATGGACGTCATAAAAAATTCCTTATTTTAAGATAATGATACCTTAAAAGCACACCACTGACCCAAATCGCTGAGAGCATAACTAATAGCCCTCAACTTCTGAATTAAATTAGCAGCTCCATCACTTTCAGTTCTTTCAGAAACACCATAAACTTGTCGCAGCTCTTCCTTAGCACCAGCATCCCTAGCTCCCATAAATTGCCACTTACTTCTTCTAGAGCTAGATTGTGCAGCTTGTTCGACATCCAATTCCATTTGTTTTAATTGTTCATGAAAGGACAATAAAGTGGCGGGTTTGTCATACTCCACAACAACTTCGGAAGGCATTGGAACATGTTTTTCCAGCTCCTTACGATCTTTTATTGTACAAACTACAGAATCTAATTTACTTTCAAGATTACGAATCTTTATTGCACAGTCCACTTGACTTGAAACACCTAAACATAAGTCAACAAAAATGAAGAGTGATTTAAATTGACATTTGTGACCAATAAAATAAGTGTACTGAAGCCTTATTCATCCTTCATAGAAATGACCCAGGGGAAAGAACCAAAATCTTGAAAAAGAAACGCATCAAAAAATTAATAATAATTTTTTTGTTATTTATTAAAAAAAAATAATTAATAATAATTTTTTGTTATTTATTAAAATAATAATAATAAATAAAATAACTAACAAACATAATTAAACAAATATCCTACAAGTTTTGAAAAGATCCCATGAAGAAAAAATATGTGTGTGCGCGCATATATATATATATATATATATATATATATATATATATATATATATATATATATATATGGGTGTGTGTGCACCTTCAAAAATATCAAATTATGTACTACATGTACCTTGTCTGCATGCACCTAAAATACACACACTCATAACTTAGATATATACCTTTCAAATTTACTGGGGAAGCCGTCATTCCAAAAACTGAAGGTCTCTTCTCCTTTGGTGTTGTATGATAGAATTCAGACATCACTAAGGAATAAGGATGTTTCTTTACAGCATGATGACATTCATCCAAAATAAGGAGATTGATTGATTCCATTTTAATTATGCTATGCCTTAAAATGTTCAACAGAATTTGAGCAGTCATCACCAAAACCTGGAGCATGAAAAGCAATCAACTAATTAAGTAATGAACAAAACACATCATCAAACAGGTCCAGTAGTAAGGGGAACTAAGCACAAAAACAACTACAATCCTTAGTCCCAATTCAACTGGCTCGGCTATATGAATTCTCCACTTCCACTCTATTTTTGTTTTATATAGATCTTCTCCATATCTAAATGCTGAAAATCATGCCTCACTACATCTGTCAATGTCAATTTTGATCTTTATCTAAATGCTAGATTTATGCGTTACTGAATATGCTCAAACCGTCACAATTGTCCTCCATGTACTCTCTCATCTATTGGTGTACATCTCACCTTCTCAGTATCAAATCATTTCAAATACAATCCATCCTTGTATGACCACTCATCTATCTCAGCAAACACATATAAATCACTTTTGTTTTACACATAAATGATAAATCTATAACCCATTATTAAGAGCCTACTTCAGCCATGCAATGGAACAAGAATTCATGTGTCCACTGACATACATATATTTTAAAACAACCTAACTGAAATTTTACAAGCAAGTACAATGCAACTTGCAAACCCAACAGTTTGTACAACCAGGTATGAGTTTAACATACAAATCACAAATTAGAAAACAGACAATCGATGAGTATAAAACATGTCTTACAATTTTAAGCAAAAGAATGACCAAAAAGGCCAGAAAAGATGTCTCAACCAACAGAATCTTCAGCAATTAACTACTCTAAAAACACAGAAGAGATTTATTATGTCTTGCATCCGGAAAGATTCCCTCTAAATTATCAGTTAATCACTATTGATTTAAGGAATCAAAAATGACAAAGGGTAAACTTTGCTTCAAGTCCAACACCCCAGAATCAGCAAAAAAAAAAAAAAAAAAGAATCTTCAATATTAGTTTTAATAACCCACATAGATGTACCAAGGCCACAAGAACAATAAAGCTGATTAAGATTAAGGAAAACAGATTTCTGCAAATGCAACTTCATTGTTAGCCATTTTATTTCAAAATACTATACTCCCAATAGATAAATAAATCTACAATTATGTATAAACTGAACATGTGTTTCTAATATCTATATATATATATATATATAATATATATATATATATATATATATATTATATATATATATATAACATGATAACTTGCATTGACAACTCATTAGACACAAACAGCAAAACATGCAAAAGAAAAGCAACAGTTTTACACTTTACCTGTCTTGTTTCGAATTCTCGCTGCCACCTTTGAGCATCCCAAAAGTCTTGACCCATTTCCCCACAGTAATGTCCAACTGCAAAACTTGTCCGTTCCCGAATAACTTCAGCTTGCTGAAATAAAAATAGGGACAACTTCAGTTAAGTTTTGCTCACAAATGATAACCTAAATACAGGCACCCTAAATACAGGTCCTTAGAAAACATACAAACCTGATATACTAGTGGAACTTTAGGAACCAAAAACACAGCCAACATTTTCTTGTTATGCTGTTGCAAATCACTACATACACTTTTCATGAGAAGAACGGCAATTAGAGTCTTGCCTGCCCCTGTCTCAAGAAAAGCAATTGTATTCTTCTTCTTGGCCTGTTCAAGAACATCCAATTGATACTGGCGTGCTTTCTCCTCTATAAAATGATCCTTGACCTCAGATTCCTTGTTCAACTTTTCCTTACCTTCTTGGCTTACCCCATTTACCTCCTTCCCCTCTTTATTATGCTCAGCATTCCACGGACCCAATCGGAAAACAATGTCATTGGACCCTGATCTATCTCTCTCCCAATAACCCCTTGAGTCCCTATCCCTTCCATCCCTCCTATTACTACTGTTATATTGTTCTCTTCTCCTATTATGATCCCTATCTCTCCTATCAAATTCATCCCCATCACGCGGCCTCTTCCTACAAAATTTCTTCTCCCTATCCCTAGCAAAATCTTGTCTTCTAGTATTATTTGCATACTGCCTCTCATTCTTAAAATTGCCAATTCGAGCCCGTTTACCAGATGGCTCCTCACAATCACTCAAAACCTCACTACTCTTACGCACCCCATTCTCGGTACCACTAGACAAACACTTATTGGTCCCCTTCCCATTATCACAATTCATTACCTTCCCTTTCTTTTCAACATTATCTCTGCCAACACTACCATTACTAACCTCGGTCAAGCCTTGCACTTGATTCCTACTATACCCAGATCCCTCATTTTGAATCAAACCCTCACCAACAACATCTTGAACCCCATTTCCTACTAAAGTACTACCATTACTACTAGGCAAGCCCCCGCCATTCTTGATGCTATCAAGAATGTGATCAATCCCTCCAAAAAAATCATTACTTAAACCCTCCTGATTCGAAGAATTATCAACCGTATCCCCAACAATAGAAGAATCAAAATCCACAAAATCACCAATAATGTCACAAGGTATATCATCACATGCATCTAGCCAGTATGATTGCTGATTGGGTTCAGTCCCAGCAGCCGAAGTACCACCAAAACCCTCCCCCATTTTCACTAAAAACAAGTAATCACACCAACATAAAAGCAAACAAGAACCAAATACACTCTTAGAACTCAAACAGTTTAAAAAGAAAACCTAAAAACCACTTTGAGAGGAAAAAAAAATAAAATGAAAAACAGAAAAGGAGTGTGTGAAAATCAGACTAGGGTTGATAGACCGCACGAAGCACGCGAATAGTTAAAGGGTGGAGAATATTAATATAACCTGACAGCACGAGCAACAGCAAGAGAAGAGATCAAAAAATTGAAAAACAAGAAAAATCAGCCACCCATTAACTTTAAATACGAGTGATTCTGGTCAGATTCCACGGTCTATCAACGCCTATTCTGCCACTCTCGCTCTGCTTTTAGCTCTCTGCTTCTGCTGGATTCCAACACAAGTGTCTCTCCTGATTTTTTTTTTTTTGGTTTGGTTCTTGTGTGCGGGGTTTTAGTTTAGGTCTCTCCTATTATTTCCTAGTAAGTGAGGGAAAATTAGAAAGAAAGAGAGACAGCTTTATTTATGTATTGTTTTCTTGTGTGTGTGTTTTTTTTTTTTTTAATTTGATTTATAATTTATAAATTATAATGGACAAGACATTCATGGCGGTTTCGTGAGATTCACCACGTACTTTACTGCAGGGTTTTCTAACACGATATATTTATGAAATTCTTTTTATCAATTAATAATTAATAATAACAACTAAAATGGTTGAAACCATATCTTTTAAAAAATAAATAAATGTTAAAATTTACTCGTACCATATAAATATAAATGTTACATTTTGTAACGATACTGTATGAAAATTTATTTGAATTAGGGAAAAAAATATTTAAATAAAAAAATTTGATAATCAATAGGTTTAGTTATTTTTAATACTTTAAAATAAAGCACAAACAACATAAATATGTTTTTGAAAAGAAAAATAATTTATGAAATTTTGAAATTTTACTGTTACAATTTAATTTTGATCTTTTACCGTACAATAACGGCAAGTTTTATAAAAATAACATCTAGCTTAACAACATCTGATCAAACAAAATCAACATTCGTTAGTATTTTGGTGTGTTCAGCAAATATGAAATGAGAATGAGAAAGAGAAAGGTAGAGTGTATTTAGCTTGATACTTTTATCCTTTTCTACTCTAGTTTATATATCGATTGAGACTTGATTTGTTTATAAAAAATTATGTTGATTACACTACAAAATTATTGTAAAGTCTATGACTACTTCCATTTGATATACAACTTGTGTAAGGGGATGAACTGATAATCTTATAAGATTGGTTACTGCTTTGCAACTCTAGTACTGATTTTCTATATCTGCTAACTTGAAGAGTGGTGGGTTGTGAACTCTTTAGATGTTGTTGGACTTGGGTCATGGTTGATTATTTTCTTAATGGATTTGGATTTTTGATCGAATTTATTTGTCTGATTTAAACCAATCGCCACATTTCTTCTTACTTCAGTTCAGCTCCTTCAACACCCCCACTCAAACGATGACATGGTCATTGCAAGCTGAGTTTGGATATCATGTTTGTGAATCTTGTAATGTTGAGTGGTTTTGTGACGATATCCACTAAATGATCTTTTGATGATATAAACCTCACATCTAAAATAACTTCTGAAACCTTATCTCTGATAAAGTGTAGGTGAAGCTCAAAATGCTTGGTCTTGGAATGGAAGACTAGATTCTTGGCTAAACTTTATGCACCTCTGTTTTCACACCATAAGATTGGAGTTGTTTTGACAAGAGGAACTTTAATTTCATTAAACATATAAGTAATCAATATTACCTCCGTAGCCAACTGTTAAGACTATGTATTCAACCTTTGTACTAGATCTTGCCATTATACTTTGCTTCTTTGTTCACCAGTATATCATATTTTCTCCTAGGCATACACACTCACCACTAGTCAACTTTCTGTCATCAATACAACCTCCCCAGTTAAAATCACTAAATGCATCTAGTTTAAGAGGACAAACAGAGGGCTTAAAATGTAGTCCAAAAAGATTATAGAATCCTTAAGGTATCTCAAAACCCTTTTATAATCAGACCAATGTGTGTTTGTTGGATTTTTCAAAAATTGATTAAGCTTGTTGACAGTATAACATATATCTGGTCATATGTGGACAAGATATTGAAGCCCTCCGAGAATGCTCTTGTACAGAGAAGGATTTTCAAAAGGGTCTTCATCTGATGCAGAGAGATTGATATTTGGAGAAATTAGAGTTTAACTAGGTTTACAAGTAATTATTCCACTTCTCTTAAATAGATCTTTTATGTATTACTTTCGAGTTAAATGAATACGTGTATGGTCTCAGTGTTCTTCAAACCCAAGGAAGTGGCCTATGATTCTCAAGTCGTTAAATGCATAAACTGAATTTAGCTTATTCACAATTTGGTTCTTGAATTGTTGATCATTGCCTATGATTAAAATATCATTTACATAAATTAGTAGCAAGATGATTGTTTGCTGATTTATTTAAATAAAAGAGTGATACATCTTCATTTGACCACTTAAATCCCAACTTAATTAGTGAGTTTTTTAGTTTCTGAAACTAGGCTCTTGGAGCCTGCTTTAACCCATGGAGTATCTTCTTTAGTTTACATACATATATAAGGAACCTCTGGTCCTCAAAGCCCTCTAGTTGATACATATACAATATTTCTTTTAATTCACCATTTAAAAAGGCATTATTGATATCTGCTTGCCTCATTTTTCAATTGTATGTTACAGCCAATATGTATATGTAGATGGCTTAACTATAGACTAAATGTATCTGAAAAATCAATACATTGAGTTTGATGATACCTTTTTGCAACCAATATGGCTTTGCTTTTGGCCATTGATCCATCACATTTTTCTTCACTCTAAAATCCATTTACTACCTAAAATTTTCATGTTATCTTCAAATGGTACAAGCACCCATGTTTGGTTGTTTCTTAGGGCTTGGATCTCCTCACTGATAACTTTAAACCACACTACAGTTTTAAGAGCTGCTTGTGTGTTTTCTGGTTCTCGGTGTGTTTCAGTGTTTGAGATATAGACTTTTGACTTATAGATTATATTCATTGAAAGTATTTACATAATATGTAGGGATGTAATGGGTCTTTGATTGTGGTTTATGTTGTCCATGGGGTTATAGTATGAATGGGTATAGGTTCAAGTATTTGATGGTTTTCCTATTTAACTGAGAATATATAAGGAGTAGAATTTACCTCTGATTTTTGAACTTTAGAGGAGCTTTTAGTGTTCATTTCTGCTGCCCAAGGATACTTGTATGGTCGAACTCCAAGAATTTTTTGTGGCATCCATCAAAATAGACGAGGGCAAGCTATTGTTTTCTAATCTAATTTGTCTGTTCTTTAGTGATAAATAAGGTGTTATGTGGAAATCACCTTCATTAGCTCAACATGCTTAGAGATTAAGACATTTTCTTCATTAGTGGGACATTTATAACCCATATAACTTAACTATATTCTAGAAACACACATCTTTCTGTGTGAAAATTCATTTTATGCTTTGAATAAAATCTCAAGTATGGAAAATGCGATAGTACATTTGAAATGAAAATTTCTTTTCTCTCCTACAATCGTGTCACCCGGGAAAGGAAATGAGATCTTTATTACGTGTTAGGAAAAAAATTTGTGTCGGTTCCTCTCACCTACCACGATACGTGTTGCATTTATGAACAAAAACCTAAAAATTTCAAAATATTTACTTTGGGTCCTTGATTTTGCCAAAGTTTTCAAAACCACCCCAAACTTGAAATCAGTGAATGAATAATGTTTGTTAAAACATATGATATATATTTATATATGGTAATTCAATAAATTTTAAACTATAAAATCAGTAAACAAAAGAATTTTTTAAGAAAAACTATTAAAACTACATATTTTTATAGTTTAGTAGAATTTTAAAAAAAAAAATAGAAGTTAAAGATGAAAAAAATATATTAAAACTACTAAGATTTAGAAAAGAATTGAAATTTCTTAAAAATTATTAAAACTAGATGATCATTTTGTTATATATTAGAAAAATATAAAAATTAAAACATAAAAGTATCAAAAATTATTTAAATTATTAAATTGTAAATTAAAAAAAATTATGAAATATTACTTAAACTACATATTATTAAAGATCATTTAAACTACATAATATTTGGTTGTATTTTAGTAACATTAACAAGTAAAAACGAAAGCTAAAAAGTATTTAAAATTATTAGACTAAAAATTTTAATTATTAAAAATATTACGATATCATAATTACCCAAAATCACGCATACAAGATGAAAACCACTCACACGACTACACATGGAAAAAAAAAAAAAGGTCTATTGGACCCTACCCTTGTCCAAGTAAAAATGGGTAGGGTTTTTACCCTGTCCATTAATTAAAAATTCTAAATGGATTGGATACCATGCATACCCGTTTTAATTAGGGTAAGGATTTACCCACGGGTCCAACTAAACCCTACCCAGACCCACTTCCAATTCGAGTTTTCAATCACACGTTACTTGTTTTTTCCTCACTGGTGATTTATCATTGCGTCCCTATCTCTTCCTAATTATGTCGTCGCCGATCATCTCTCGTCGTCATTTCTCCTTCACCGTCGTTCATCTGTCGTCGCCGCTCCTTTGTACTAATTTTCTTTTCATTTGAATACTGGGTAGCTCCTCATTTGATCGTATAGATTCTCAAGGACTTCTTACTGGTATGGTATTGATTATCATTTGACTTGTGAACAAAACCCCTAGATATTCATTGTCATTTGTAGTATTGTTTTTTTTTAACAGTTTCATACTTTTTTATGATTTTTATGTTTCTCTTCTGTTGTTGTTGGTTCTATGAGTTTGTGTTGTGTTATGATTTGTACTTGTTTTACTTTTGTAGTGTTGGTGGTGCTTCTTTTTTGTAATGGGTTATGGAGGGTTTCCTGCTTTTAGTGGAATTTCGTTTTACTTTTTTTAGGTTTTGTGTTTAGTATAGTTGTTTTTGGTTATTTGATTCTGGATATATTGATTTGAGTGATTAGTTTTTGTGTTGTTGGATGGAAGTTTTGTAGTCTGGACTAAAAAATTGAACCTTCATTTGAGTGAGAACAGATCCAAGTCCCTAGCTGTAGGATCTTTATTGAGCACCACCATCTTGTACCCTATAGACACTTGTAAAACCAGGTACCAAGCTGAGGTCAGAGCCCATGGAAAACAAAAATACAGGAGAAACCAATTCTTTTTTATCTAGATTTGTGGTGTTTTTGCTTGTTTTTGTATTCTGATTTTATGATCCATGATTGTGGTGTTGTTATTGGTTTATGTGATCTGTGATTTGATGGGAGACTAATTATATTTTTGGTGTTTTTATTTGGAGTTTTGTGCCAAGGTCTGGTTGTGTGATTATTGCCTTGATGTCAACGTATATAGAAGCTTGGTCATTTGAAATTGCTTTGATGATTTGAAGTTTATTCTTTGTGCTAATTGGATTTTGAGTACAGTGACATTTTGCTGCATTGTATTGGTAAAAAGGTAATCAATCTTGCTCTTGCATGTTCTTATGGTAGGGGTGTCAAAATAGGTCATGATTCGATGGATTGACACGAACCCGCGAAAAATAAGTGGGTTGAGTTTAAGCTAAATGATTTTGACCGGTTTATGACACGACACGTTTAACCTATTTATAAATGAGTCGAGTCGGGTTTGACTAATAGGTTAACGTGTCGACCCGCATAACTGGATTCAAAATAAATTTTATGTAATTTTGAAGGATTAAATAATAATTTTTATAATATATATTATCAATCTAACAAAACCCTAACTTTTTTAAAAAAATAGAAGACATTCCTTCTCTCTGTCTCTTCTCTCGCCATCAACCACCTGGCATAGCTTCATCTCCTCTACCTCATGTCTCGTCATCAACCAACCATTACTCAAATATCATTTCCGCAGCCTCTCTTTGTGGTTTGCCTCAAACAAAACTCTTATCGATGGCTATCTATTGTTAGCATTGTCAATAACACTCATCGTCAATTTCTCGTATGGTATGTTTTTTCTAACATTAATAATCTCAATCCCAGTTATTTTATCTTTAGCTTATGAGCCAATGTCTCTCTTTGATTTGATATATTATTCTTGACTTTATTAGTTTTAATCAAATTTGCAAGTGCTTGAATGGGTTAAATAGATTAATGGATAACCAGGTTAAATAGATTAATATATAAACAAGTCAAATGGGTTAACAAATACACATGTTAAATGGTTTAACACATAAAACATGTTAAATGGGTTAATGCACTAACATATTCAATAAGTTAATGAACAAATAGGTTTAATAAGTTAATAGATAAACAAGTTAAACGGGTAATCGAGTTGCGCGATTATAAATTTTGAGTTATTTAACCAAATTAATCTTGTCGACATTTTAACACGCGTATAAAACGAATTCATGTTGAGTTGAAAAATTGCAACTTATTTATTAAACGTGTCGAGTCGAGTTAGATATAAACGTAATCGAGTCGTGTTGAGTTTAGTAAAACCTAATTCGGTAACACGAAATGACACTCCTAGCTTATAGTTATGCTTATATATAGATTTTAGGCCCTAAAATCTTATTCTAGACCGAGCTTTATTTCTTTGAGTGTGATATTTATTTTGTTGCAAAAGATTGTTTTGAGGTTCTTTGTACTATAATGGGAAGGTAGGTGATTTGCTTTAGTTTGTCGTATGAGTGTGAATATTTTATTTGGAATCTATTATTGATTTGTTGTTTGTATTTTTTGTTTTCCTTTGCACATATAGAGACCTACCAGATGTGTTTTGGGAAGCTATATCCACTGGTCAGTTTGTTTCACTATACCAAGGATTAGGGACTAAGAATCTTCAGTCCTTCATTTGACAGTTTGTGTACTTCTATGGTACAACTACTTCAAAATATTATACACGGAAAAGAGTGGTTCGAAATCAATTGGGACAACAACTAACTTGGTTATTGCTGCCGCGGGTGCTTGCATTTGCCATTGTAACTCAGGTAAGAGAGAACTTTTGATTTTCACTGCTTGATATCTATAATGCAAAACATAAGCTATAGAGTGCAAGATTGTTGCTAAGTTCGCAGTGAAGTGTGATATCATATGCTTTGGAGTAATAAGGTAACGATAAATTCGCCGAAATTAAAGTCATTTAGCTTCCATGGAATATTGCCTCTATCTTTCACTGTGGTAGAATGTCTATTGCTGGAAAATGTGTATATTAAGATGATATATTTGTATAATGTGAAAGTTGATATTGCATATATGAAAAGTTTCTTTTCCCGTGTCCTGAGTATGACAAAGGCGTTCTATCATGTGAAATCATTCACATTTTGCTTCGAGTACTAAAAGGTTTATGGTGTTCAATTGCTATATGTCTCAGTAATCAACTGTGATTGATGGCTATTTTGATTAACACATTGTCTGTTTTGAATTATGTTAAGAGGAGTTCATTTTGTGTTATATTTCCCCTTGTGTTTAGTGAATGATTCAGAAGTGTTAAGATTGCTTTGTTGTTGATTTTTTCAGAAAGTTAAACATTATGAGTAGCTTTGATACAAGCAAGATGCAATCAAATGCAGATGATGATATGGAGATTTAGTCTAGTGCTTCAAGGCTACCAAAAAAAATGGAAAAAATGGTCATTTTGTTAGGATTATATGACTAAAGAGTTAGTTGGTGGTATTAGGATGGCCAAGTGCAATGTTTGTGGAAAATTAGTTAATGTTGTTGTAGGGTCAGGGACAACTAGTCTGAATAAGCATGTGAATATTTGTCTTAAGTTACAACAACTTCTTGTTGATGAAACTAATTCTTCATCATTTAATAGAGCTAAGGTTGCTAAAATGATTATTATGCATGAACTTCCTCTATGGTTTGTTCAGTATTATAGATTTCGGAAAATGATGGGTTATTGCTAACCTATATTTGAGTCGATGAGAAGAAATACTTTGAAAATGAGATCTTTAAAATATACAGTAGTGAGAGTGATAAGACAATGAAGTTGTTAGATAGTTTAAATAGTATGGTTGCAATCACTACTGATATGTTGACTTCTGGCACAAAAATGAGTTATATAGTTATTACAATGCATTTTATTGATAAATTTTGGATTTTACATAGTAGAATTATGAGGTTTATTCGTGTACCAAGTCCATACACTACGGAATCCTTTTCTGAAGAATTGATGAAATGTTTGATTAATTGGAGCATAGCTAGAAAGCTATCTGCAATTACAGTAAATAATTGTTCAACTAATGACTCTATGGTTAATAAAATCATAAATAAATTTTCTGATTTGCTAGTGTTAGGTGGAAAACTGTTCCATATGCATTGTTGTGCGCATATCTTGAATCTAATAGTGAGAGATAGGTTGAAAGTTATTGATGGTTGCATTCAAAAGATAAGAAATAGTATCAGTTTTTGGAAAACTTCACCGAAAATAATTGAAGCATTTGAAGTGGCAGCTAATCAATTGAAAGTAAAGTATTCGAAGAAACTTGTTTTAGATTGTGTAACAAGATGAAACTCAACATATTTCATGTTGTCGATAGCTTTTATGTATAATGATGTTTTTGTTCGGTTGAAACTTAGTAAGCCACACTATAAATGTTTGCCAGATGATGGAGAATGGGAATCGGCAATGATAATGGTGAAATATTTGTAACCATTCTACAAATTAACTGAAACTTTCTCAGGTAATATTTTTTAAATGCCCTTGAATTTACTTATTGGTTTATGTATTCATAAATTACTAAAAATGTGTATATATACACTACATCATCGACTTGTTTAAGTAAATAGTTGTAGGATACTACATTATTTTCATGAATTACTTATTGCTGGTAGGAAATTAACATTGACATTGAAACCATTAAAGAGGAAATCAATAGGTGAAATAGGTTGAAAGAGAATGATGAATAGTAGTAGATGTAATAACTTATTCATGTTTTATGAAAGAGAAGGTAGAGTTTGATTGAAGATGAAGCTAGAGGGTGGTGTTGTTGTATTTCATTGGAGAGATATCATATAAGATGGAATTGTGAATTGGGAGAGACGAAGAAAGTTCAAAGAACGAAATTTGATTAGAAATAATATGGTCAGCTATTTGAATTGTCGAGGTTTCTTTGTGTATAACATGACAAAACAAGTTGGTGTTTGTTTAGTTAATGTGTGTGGTTTGAAAGTTAAGTCATCATAAGGTCTGTGCGGTGGTCCAGTTCATACAGTGTTCTAGGTTTCTATTTAATTTATAATGTGAAAGATAGAGATTTTTAAAGCTGACTTTACTTTATCAATTTTAACTGGTTGTTATCAATTTTTGTTTTTATTTGGTTGGAACTGTGTTTGATGTCTTATTCATGGGTGTTGTTAACTGGTAATGCATTTCCCACACTCAAAATGTGTAATTCTCTTTAGGACTGGATGCATTATTTTTTATGAGACACCTTTATTTATAACCTCTATTTATAGTGATCACAAATCTTACTTTCCTAATACTTTCTTTTCAATAAGAAAAAAAATCATAACAATTAGGAAAAACAAATCCCCTCAAATTAGAAAAACTAACAAATAGAAAATAGATCCAAAATCAAAGTAGAAATTTATTCTAAAACGGATTACTAATGAATCAAGCATTTTAGGATTTCTTAATATTCGAAATATCCCAACAATTTAAATTTTAAATTAACCTGTGAAAAAATAACTTAACAAACATTTTTAAAATAACTTTTAAATTAATGGTTTGGGTAGTATTTTCTAAAACTTATTTGAAATAATTTTAATTTAAACATTAATAAAATTTACTAAATTTATTGTATTTAATATTTAATATTTAATTTAAAAATAAAAATTAATTTCAGTATTTAATCTTGGTCTTTGTCCTCGTGCATTTACCCCAAACACTGTTCAAAAACACTTATATTAAAATTATTTAACTTATTTTACCAGTTAATTACACACTTGATATTTCAAATGCTCCAAATCGTACTTGTTCTACACAATAGTATATTTTCAATTTCAACAATTGATGTCTCCATCCAAATCCAAATCCACCAACACCAACATATGCTCTCCCAATAATTGCCTTTTTCCTGTCAGGTACAATATCCACCCTCACAACCAACGAACTATGGCCACGTGGAAACAACAACCACGTGTATCTCCCTGATTGGAAAGTCGGCCTGCGGTCCAACATAACGTTGTTTTCCACCTTTTAGCACACGTGTCAATGCGAATCGGCGAACATAGAGAGGTCAAAGATATAAGAGCATGTGGGCCGTTGGATTTGATTCCTTTTCATGGATGAGATTAAAAGGTAGAAGAACAATTTTTTATTTTTAAATTATTAAGACACGACTCAAATACTTCTTCCTTCTTCGACCCCACTAATCAAATGGACGCATATATCTTATCTATTATATTCATTCAAATCTTCCAATGAATAATAATTAATATACAAAATCCTCAGAGTTGGGAGAATTAGATACCCACGATTATTGATCTCTAAGTCAACCCAGACTATACACAGTATTGTAGACTTTTTACAACCAAATATTTTTCTTCCAAATACTATAATAATGTATAATTAGTACTAGCATATATAAAATTAATTTTAAAAAATAATTTAATTTTCTAAATGGGTCAAAGTTGGTTAATTGACCCATCATGCATTGTGCATGAAAAGGCACCACTGATCGAATGAATCAATCATGGATTGGGTCTGGGAGACAGGAAAGCCCAAAAGTCGAAAATGGGCCGATGAACACGTGGAAGTAGGACAACACTTAACAGGAAAAGAGACATGAAAAAACAAGTGAAGATAAAGAGGTTTGGTTAGTGTTGTTGTGTTGAAGAGAGTTGAGTTAGAATAGAACTAGAAATATAGTTGTTGTATGTATGAAAATAATGACACATGCGAATGAAATCTTAGGTGGTGTATACCAAATCTCTAGAGTTTAGGCCCACCACAGATAGAGTCGCACCACACCAACTTTTCTAAGTGCATGTGGGTCACGCTTTTTTATCACCATAATCTTATTTTATTATTATTTTTTTTTAATTTTTATTTTTTTACAATTATCATCATCCATTCACTCACTCACTCACTTGCATCCCTGTCCGTACATCTTATAAATATATTATTCTTGATTTCATTCTGGTGATAGCCAATTGTGAGACGACACCTGTTTGTTGTTTCCATCTATTGGTTCCTATATTAAGGGGTTAATGATATTATATGGATTGTTTGTTTGAAATGAAGGTATTTGAGGTACAAAAAATGTTTGATTGATATGTATGCTATGCTAAGTAGAGCAGGTTCTTCATTCTGATCTAAGTCGGCACAAAGCCAGATATCCATACTTGTCGAATGTGAAGCTATACTTTTATTGTATTTTCATCGACTTTTTTTCTTATTTAAATGAATTTTAAAACTAGAATGTTCATTTATTTATGCACTTGCAATATAGTAAATTTTCCTTATGCCGATGTTACTTTACATATAGGGTTAATTTCATTCACACTTTCAACGATGGTAAATTACACATAAATAAATATTTTGGTATTAATATACATTTACACTCACTTATCCAATAATAAAACCTTGTTTAAATAATAAATTTATTAATATAACAATAAAATTTGCAATTCTGAATACATTTATGTATATAATATTCATTTAAAATTAATTTTACCTTATATTTTCAATAATTTTTTTTGATAGAAGAGGTGTGATTGTTTATTAATACCAAAATATTTATATATGTGTAATTTGTCATCGTTCAGGGGATGTGAGTGCAATTAACTCTTATATATATATATATATATATATATATATATATATATATATATATAAAACTAGAAGTAAGGTAAATGGTTGCATTTATTTACTAAAGGAGCTGGAAGCTTAAAATTAGCATATACAACTAATGAAAAATTGCTAGAGGTGTAAAATGATATAAATTATTAATTATTTTGATTTAAAATGTATGCATATAAATTACACACCATATTTTTATAAAATAATAAAGATATATTTATTTTTAATTTATTCCACTCTTTTTTTATAATAAGATGAAATTTAATAAAAATGTAACATAATATAATATTTATGTGATAATAAAATAAACATAAATATTAATTAATTTTATAGGTTTGTTTTGAAAAGTTTGCAAAATTAAATTTTGATTTTTTACTCCATAGATTCATTCACATTCAGAGACTATGAATGTAGTTTACCATCAGAGCTATTTTGAAAAAATTAGCCTGTGGAGTGAAAACATACTTTTAAAAGTGTGTCTTTATATATATATATATATATATATATATATATATATATTTAAAATAGATCTATAATTGTATTTTGAATTTTAAAATGCCTGAAAAGAATTTTTTTTTTTTTTATGTTTTGAAGTCATTCTCCTTGCATACTATTTTCTCGTCTCTTTTCTATCGTACCGATATTTAGGAAAATGAAAATCGAAATTGAGGTGGTGGAGAAGTTGATATGTCTATGCAGATTAGATATGTCTAAACGGATTTAATATTTGATTAATACGTAACTCGATAAACTATTAACAAACATAATAATATTTTAAATTTTAAAAATATATATGTATCAACCAAAATGATAAATGGTATATTACTACCACTAATATAACATATAAATAAATATAATATGTGTTTGGGGTTCTTGTTATTAGACAATAATCACTTATGAAAGGGTGTAATATCCATTTTATCTTTATCTTCATCATGAATTATCAAGTTCTTCATCATGAATTATCAAGTTGATACTAGTGTAATCCAAGTAAATTAAAAATGGAAAAGAAATGTAATTGGCATATCACCGCCTTAAAAGTAATTATTTAACAATTAGAAGCAACCTCACTTATAGACATATATTTGGAAAAGTGAATTTCAAAATTTGTATTAGAAAGAAAATTGATATGGAAATATTATTTAATAATAAGAAAATAAATTTCTAATTTGAAATTTTTGACCTAATAAAATAATGAATGAATATTTTAAATTGTCGTGGAAGATGAACTTTTTTTCCGACAAATTTCCTAGATTCCATCCAGACCCTTCTTGGACCGCCTAATTAGCCACCGCCTCCATCATCTATACCCCACCTAGTTTGCCTAAACAGAATTTCACTTTCCTCCTAAAAATATACATATATATATATATATAAAAGAAAAATCAAATATTCAGATTTTTGGGTGCCTAGGCATCAAATATTCAGATTTTTGGGTGCCTAGGCGGTCGTCTAGTTGCGCTTAGGCCTCGCTTTCATGAACAATGCCCTTAGATGAAAAATAAAATTCCTAACCCATAGGTAAACTAACGGTGAAATAAATTATTTGAACCAAATATGACTTTAGATATAAAATTAAAAAAAAAAAAAAAAAATAAAAAAAAAAAAAAAAAAGTAATAATAATTAAAAAAAAAAAAATATAATTAATTAAACCTGAAAAATGGAAAGGCTAGTAAATCGGTGAATAATAAAAACTTAATTTTTTAATTTATTTTTAAAATTTAAAAATGAAATCGTTTTATTTTTATTGAAATTTAAGAATTTGGATATAAAATTTCATGGGAGTGGAGCAGGAGAAAGCGGAAGATAAAAATTAAAAATAAAAAAAAAAAAACAGAAAAAGGAGAGAAAATGATCATTGATGAAGAATTTTATGTTTATATTTTTAATTTATTCTATTGCAAATTTATTACACTATAAATAATTTTTTTATGGGAAATGATATTTATTAAATTATTTGATTTAAATTGAAAAAAAAAATGTTTGAATATCTTGTTACAGTTTATATATATAGATACATATACAATTGACTTTTTAAAAAATAAAAATACCTGATTAAAATCAACCCAACCATAAGAACCATAAACTATTTAGGAGGCCAAATCAATTTCTCGTCCATTTATAAATTTTATTTTCACTCCTTTTATTTGTTGAATACTAAATCAATCTTTAACCTAATATTTTATATATATATATATATATATTTATCTGCTATTTCCTACCCTCAACTTACTACTAAAACTAACATCAATCTTCCTAAATTAACCTTTAGAATTTTTAATAATTATCTTTTAATTTATTTAATTGAATTTTTCATAATTAAATTATTAATTACATTAATTAATATTTAAATTACTTAATTAATTGTAGGTGACAATTAGCATTGACCCAATCCCATTTAATAAACGAATTAACTCTTATCAGATTGAGGAGTTGCTCGTTTAACCTATTTATTTTTAAAAGCTAAATTTAATTTTTTTTAAATAATAAAATTTATATTATAAAAAATTATACAACTACATATAATTCACCATACGATTAGATTTAATTATTGATATATTCAATATCAAATTATATTTTATTAAGAATATATAATGTATAAAAAAATTAAACGGGTAGATGGGATGACCCATCTATGATCCAATCCATTTAATGTGTGGAAACCCAGATTGACACCTCTAACGAATATTAATATAGATATATTTTATTAAGATCGTTTTATTTTATATTATTATTATTTTTATATATTTGTTATATTAGTTTTTATTATTTCTAAAGTATTTTTTTAAATAAATAAATTTATTTTATTATTAATAAATTTAAATCTAATTGAAATTATAAAATTTTATATTTTTTTAAGGTATTATTTTTTAAAAAAATTAAAAAGTTATTAAAAGGATAAAATTGAAAAAAAAAAAAATGTTACCTCTAGATTTAGATTAGATGAGAAACAACAAGTGCCATCTAACTTCAGCTATAAGTTGAAGACATGTATAGATTTAAAACAAACAAAACTACAAACACTTTCTTCCATATCTATGTTCTTTTGAAAGGAAAATAAGTAGAGGAAGAAACATGAATAAATGAGGTTGTGTTAATATGAAAAAAAAAAGAGAAAGTGACTTGTCAATGAGAAGAGCTCAACGGTTTTCAGAGGGTGGACCCTAAACTACTCCCTAGTGTGGGCGCATTTCATCTCGCAACTATCATGATGCACAAATTTGCAATACAGAGTTTTGAGCCTTACATTCTAATTAAATTTTTAGAAAATAATTTTAATTAAAAAAAATAATTTTATAATATTTAAAATATATATATATAATTTGATAGATAACGTACTCATATATAAATTTGATGCATTTAAACTATTCAAGCATTTGTAATATTAACAGCAGTAACATTAAAAAAATAGTATATAAAAAAGAATTATTTTGATAAAATATAAATTAATACTTCATTCCATTTGTTTTTTGAAAATTCTTTAAAATGAGCTTTTTAAAGTTCAAAATATAATTATAAGACTGTTTTGAAAAATATAAAAAATATATTTTTAAAAGTTTAGTTTTCACTCTATAAATTAAGTTTCCTAAAATATTTCTAAAACTTTACAATTCACAGATGCTGCTCACAGTCACAGTCTGTGAATTACAGTCACAGCTGTGAATAGTTTATGGAATGAAAATCAAACTTTAATTTTGTAAACTTTTCAAAAATGACTTTAATTTCTACGCCCTATAAAAAAAAATTTCCATGTTCTTTAATATTAATTAAAAATATTTAAAGAAAGATAATACAGTTAAGATTTCAACAAGAAAGATAATACAATTAAGATACCATTGAGGAATTATTTTGGTATATTGGCCTGAAACCATGGACTAAACCTGGTTCCCTCTTCTCATACATATGGGTCCACTTATCTTTTTAGGATGAATAATTGTAATATTCCTTTTTAATTTAATCTTTTTTCTATTGGGCATATTATTTGAGCATAGCTTCTATTCTATGTCAATTTTGTAGCCCTACTTCATTATTATCTAGATCCACACCCTATATATACCTATAACACTTCCATCTTTTATTATTATCATCATGCAAATTTTATACTCAGTGACCTATTCAACCTAGCTTGAGTCACCTATGTGATCTATTTAATCTTATTTAATACAAAAGTTAACTAATTAAAGTATTTCATATTTATGGCTCAGGGATGGTAACTATTTCTCTATATTCTTTTAGAAAAAAAATATATTTATTGTTTTTAGAAAAAAATATACATACATACTTATTTTATTCTATAATTGATTGTTGGCACTGCTAGTATTATTTTCAAAAGTGAAAAAAATTTAATTTTATATATATATATTTTAATTTTTACCGTCAACTAAAATAAAATAATTTAATTATTTTTATCATACTTAAATATTATAAATTATGAGAAAAATTATAAAATATAAAATCATTCAAATTTAAATGGAAGTAAAATAAATGTTTAAAATTTTATTTTAAATGAATTATTTTTTAAAAAAAATTAAAAAATAATCAAAATAATAAATATGTCCACTCATTAGGTTATATGGATATTGACCTCATCCATTATTATTGAAGCGGTGATTCATTATTGCTCCAAAACTAAATGGTTAATCTTCCATCCACACTTATATCCTATTTTAAATATAAATTATATTTCTACTCATACTCTATTTTTAATTTAGGGTCAAACTATAAATACTTGTATTTTTGTAGTTAAATTTTAAATTCAAAATTAATAAATTTAGATGATATATAAATAAATAAAATTAAATTGAATTAATGATATTATTAAAATATAATAAATAAATAAATAATTTTATTTTAATAAAAAAAAAAATATTTTTATATATTAATAAATAAAATTTAAATTAATACTAATTTTATTATAAAATCAAATAAAAAATCAAAAGATAATTTTTAACATGATAAATATACAATTAATTTACGTATAAGTAAATATAAAAAATATATGTACGATATTATTTTTTTTAATGTTAGTTTTTAGTTTATATATGATTTGATTTATGTATAAGTTAATTTATGCAAATTATAATTTATGATTATTTTGTTGAATTATTATTATTGGTATTTTATTTTAAAATTTTCAGCTAAATTATTATTATCATTAAAAACTATTTAATTTAAATATTTTAAAATTTTCATAATCTAAATATTTTAATATTTTAAATGTCATTTAACTAATATTAATATATATATATATAGTTAAAAGGACTAATAAATAAATTTTAATTTATAAAATTGCAAATAGATCCAATAGGATGGAGGAAAATAGAACACTATAAAAGACTTTCATGCAAACACCCTAAGAATTTTTTTTTTTTTTTTTAAATATTTTTTTAAATCACAAATAGGGTAGATCGATTGGAGTTGGTTTTTGAAAATTTTCTGCCCTAAATTTGAGATAGGATGTTTGGGTTGGAGTTGACCTTAAACTTGCTACATTGTAACTTTATCTATAAAAACTTTACTATTTTAAGACCATCTCCAACCCATACCCATACCCTATCTCAAATATAAGGCATAACCTATCACTCTATCCTGATTTTCATTCCAATTCTACTCATACTCTATCTTCATTTTGGGGTCAAATTATAATTATTTTAGTTTTTGTGGTTAAATTTTGGATTCATTATTAATATTGAAAGATTACTAATTGTAGTTGTAGAAGGTGTATTAATAAATATAAATTAAATTAATAATATTATTAAAATATAAATAATAAATAATTAATTAAATTAATAATATTATTAACATAAATAAATAGTTTATTTATTTATATTAGTTAATAAATAAATTTGAATTAAAATAACATAAGACACAAAAGTCGAAATATAATTTTAATAACACGATAAATAACGATTACATTATCATAAGTAAATTAAATATTAAAAGTAGATAGTATAAACTCATTATATTTAATTTTCCGAATTACCATATCGATCCCACAAATGATCAATTAATGTATCTCGAGGTGCATAATGAGCATTTCTATCTCTAATTTGTCTATGTCGTGCAAAATCTTCATACTCATTTGAAACCATATTAGTGGTCTTGGAGAAGATGATTACTATTATCCGCAATTCTAAATTATACGTATCTTTTTTGTGGTAGTTTTTAATTTATGTATGAGTTCATTTGTGGTGTTTTAAGTTTATGGTTTTAATTTATGATTTTATGTAGTTATTTTATTATTATTATTTAGTGTTATTATTTTTATTTTTTATATTAAATTATTATTATCATTAAAAATAATTAATTTAAATATTTAAAAATTAAAGAATTTAATAATTTATATTTTAATATTTTAAATGTCATATAATTAATGTTACTTTTTAATTAATACTTTATAACTATTATAACTATCAAATATATGGTTTATCAAATATATGGTTAAAAGGATCAAAATGTAAAATTTAATTTATAAAATTGTAAATAGGTCCAGTAGGGTATGGAGGAAAGGACTTGTGTGCAAACCCCCTATATTTTCTTGAAATCATAAATGGGGTAGGTGGGGTAGATTTTAATTTTACAGTTTTTCTACTCTATATATGGTATTTGAGTGGGAGTTGGCCTAAACCCCTTTCTTTTTCTCGCTCTGGTTATAAGATTTTGAATTTTTTTAAATTTCTTTCTGAAATTGTAATTTCCATATGAATCTTGTTATTGTATGATTTTTGTAATTCTTACTCTTACACCGTATACCCGTGGATTCCAATAATAGTGAAATAGAATAATGCACATTTAGACTTCTAAAGTTAACATAATTTTTCACGTGAATCCTCACACTTTTTAAAATTTTAACTGGACTCTCCGACTTAGCAAAAATATTAGTAGGCGCTCTTCTTAAAGTTTTGTAAAAATCCAATTTTATAAAATTATTGAAAGTTTAAGTGGCCAATTAAAATTTTGAAAATATCTATTTTAAAAGTAATATAATTTAATACTACCAAAATTCTTTAATGAATGTGTATTGAGTTTAATACCTCAACATATTGTCTTTCTAGGGTTAAATAATATTATCTAAAAAAAAAACCGTATATTATTGAAAATTTGTATATATTTTTTCTACCCGACAGTATTTCATTCCATTATTATGTGGTATTAAATTTTCATACTTTATATTAAATATATATAATAAATATAAAATTGAGTCATCATATATTTGTATTAAATTTTAAATTCAGATATTGATTTTTTTTTTTTTTACCATGGTTAATAAAATATATTTAACTTATAAACATATTAAATAGAATTCAATATTAAAATTCAGGTTGATATATTTGACTATAATACTATAGTTACGTCTCAATTTAACACATTGACTTGAGTTGTTGTCTCCCTCAAAACAAAACAAAACAATTGAAAATCTTTACATAGAGCCTACAAAACCCTAGATTATCCAAATGAACAACACTTCAAACGTAATTTACCAACAATAATAAAACCAAACACACAATAGAAGAAGACAAATGAGACAGAGATAATAACCGCCAAAGCCAAAGCCAACTGGATTATTAGAGCAAATGAAAGTGCATGTATGTGCGTCTCTAGACACTACAGGTCTACTCTACTAGCTTAGTAGGGTTGTGGCACAACACAATGTGGTCCAAACCAAATTCACATAAACAAAACAAAACAAAACAAGGTGTGTAAATATTATTATAAATAAAGAATCAATGAATCCAATTTAGTACAAAGTAAAGTCATTAACTGTAAACAGAAGAGCATGAGGAGCTTTCAAGTCAATAAATGATGAGAGAGAGGGAGGTCCCCAATATAGTATAGGGTTTCCATAGGCTTTCTTTAGCTTTATCTTTAAATTTTGATGTTTACTTGATATTTCCTCGGCAATTCTCGATTAAAGTTTCTTGGATATCTTCGTTTTCGATTACTTTTTGCTGTTTTAGCTTAATCACTTTTATTTCTATTTTTGTTTGCCCATAACTTCTTTCAATTTCGATAAACCAGTACATTACTATACAATTGCCTTCTCTTCTCTTCTCTTCTCTTTTTAATTTTTTTTTCTTCCAATAATTACAATTTTTAGTTAATTTTATTTAATGCTCTTTATCTAATACTATTGTCCTTTAAACGATTATTTAATCTGACTTTTACATTAAAAAATTCAATTAGCTAAATAATTCAATTAGACTTATAAATTTTTTGTTTTGGTTGTAAACGTATACACGTGTACTGTGCTATAACATTATAACCTATGAAATTTGACTTATTGTACATTAATTAATTACAAATATTTATAACATTTATCATAAATAATGCATATTTGATTTAACCTAAACAGTAGAACTATGTATTACATAAAAATACCCATCAACTGTATAGCAATTTATAATTAAAATGAATAACTATATGGAGTCTATACGTAGTTAATACATACGTAGTATTTGAATATATTTAAAGTTCAAATAGTAAAATAACAATTATTTTATTTTTCCTTCTTAAATTTAATTATAAATTTATAAAATATCGATTTTATCATTTAAAATGAAAATGAAAATATAATAAATATATTACCGTTTTATAAATGATTATTTGTTATTATCTACCATTCCAAACATATACCATAATTATATTATATCGATTTTTAAAAAATAAAAATAAAAATTAAATGGATAACCTTTCAAAAGCTGAAGCTGTGGAAACATGATCTAAAATAGTCAAAACAATTTTATTAAAAATAAATAAAAATATATTAACAACCTATAAAATATAAATAAAAATCATATTATATTTATAAATTTTTTAAATATATTTAAAATTTAAAATTATATAAATAAAATATGGTTATATTAATTCAATGAATTATTTTAAATAAGATAAATAATTTTATTTAAAAATGAATGTCTAAATATAGATTAGGTTGTTATTTAGAAATTAATTATTTTTTTTTTTAAAACCATGCATTATATATATGTATACATGGTCAATGCTATGCATACATACACTAAATCTTATACCAATTAATATAATATAAACATATATACTTTTGGGTATATTTAAGAAATCAAATTAACAATTGAAATCAATAAATTAAAATCATGCATGTCATATTCTAAATTAAAAAAAGGGTGGTGGTTGTATGTATGATTTAAACAAGTGGAGTATATGGTTTAGGAATCTAAAAGTTGCATGCAAGTGGATTAATCAATTTGCCCTTGTTTCAATACATATATTTTGGTCAAGTCAATTTAACTATTATTACTTTTAAACCATCATAGGCTTATCAAATTGTTCTATTTACTTTAATCAACTATGACTATACTAAACATTTCTTCAGTCAACATAGAGTTTATGAATTAAGAGCATATTGTCATAATAAACATTAAAAAAAGTATATAATTTGTTTTTAATATTTTTGTTTGATTAATTTATACCATTGGCATATTTTATACTCTATAAAATAGTCAAAGAGAAGATTTGATTTGAATTTATTTTGAAATAAAATTTAATGTTGATTATAATTATAAAATCTGAAATAATATTCTAATAAAATAATTCATTTTTAATACAAATTATTTTAGCTTGATTGGTTTAGTATTTAATTTTCTTATTAAATAAAAAAAATTAAGAAGTTAACTTGTATTCTTTTATTTATCTATTTCTTAAGAAGTAAGTGGTGAAAATTAAAAATATAAATTATGTTGGTTAAAAAAACTATATGAATTTAAAATTTATTTGCATTAATTTTACAAATATCTAAAATAAATTATATGTCTAAAATAAAGTTTAATTTATATATATATATATAATAAATCACAAAATTTAAATTTATTAAACTTTCAATTTAGTTAAAAACATATATATTTTTAATTTATAAATCAATTTATTAGGGCAAAACTTTTAAATATTAATATAAAAAATTTAAAATTAAAAAAAGTAATCTAATTGATGCCAATTAAATTGTCAAAAATAAAATGTCTAGAAATTTCAAATTATTTTGAAGTTAAAATATAATAAAAATGAATTGGATTTTCTTGTAACCCTAGTGAAATGTTTGTGCAAAAACAAAAGAGTGAGCTGGGGAATAATGAAGGTGGAGGAGTTTTGAATGTGAATGGGAATGGGAATGGGAATGGGAATGGGAATGGGAATGGGAATGGGAATGGGAAGTTCCATAAGCATAATTATTTAAATGTACAATAAAACAATATGATGCCTGGAGCGTTCAGTTCAGTTCTGGCCAAAAGCCTATTCACATCAATCTGGACCACCTACGATTCAATTCCACACCCACCACTCAAAACCAACATAAACATACATCAAATCAAATCAACCTTATCACTAACTCACCTTAATTAACTTCTATAAAATAGCATGTGGTGTTAATAGTTATTAGAATAAAGAATGTCAAAGATGGTAGCTTTTGTTAAATAATTGTAGAGTAGAGTAAGGCCTTTGAGGAAAGGGCATTTCATTCTCTGTTTGCAATTCTACTGTATAATTGTGGATGGATGGAGTCTATAACAGTTAAGTTTTTCTCACCTCCTATAAAACTATCAAAATGGATAAATTAATAAATGTTGCAATTAACTTTTTTCTTTTTGATTCTTTATTTAAAATTATTTTTTTAAATAGAAAATTTAAGAAATCTATTCAATTAGTTTTTGGGTATAACAACATTTTACTTTTTGAGATTATTATTTAGGAAACTTTTCAGATAAAAAAATAATTAACATTAGTTATTATTTTTTATATTTTTTACTGATGATCTAAGTTAGCAATATTAGAAATTATTATATTTAATTATTTTAGTTGAATATTAAATATTTTTTAAGTATAAAAATTTATAAATTCATGTGAAATTATCAAAATTTTAAATGTAAATATATAATATAAATTATTTTTATAATTTAATTGCCAATATTAATTATAATTTTCTATAATAATTTTATAATAGTCAGATGAAGTTTAAATAAAAGAGGAATTTTAAGTAATATTTTATTAAATTATTTGAAATTTTGAAGATAGATTCACTAAAATATCATTCACTATTATAATTGTTTTTATTAATATACTTAAAAATAAAAGGAAAAAATAAATGATACTAAATTTTTTATTATAATTTTATAAATTATTCTCATTTCATTATTTTTAAATACATAAAAAATTATTATTTTTTCTTTTGAAGAGACTATGTTTATATCATATATATATATATATATATATATATATATATATCTCCTTAGCAATAGATAATATTAAATTGAGACCAATTTAAATAATTTACATATTACTACTTTATTAGGTGAGTGTATGTAATTTGATTTTTTTTAAAAAAAATTAATTTAGAAATATATATAAAAATTAATGAGAAAAAATTTACCTTATAATATATATATATATATATATATATATATAAATTGAAAATATTCATAAAAATTTAGATTATTTTCTACAATTTTAGATGATTTTTATTTTTTATTTTTTTTATAGTAAAGTCAAATGGAACTCATCACAATAATTAATTACAGAAACATAGACATAACCCAAGAAATAACTTATATTCAATGTAACATTTTAACCTTACCTATTCATTAAATAAATCAAACACCCCAACTTATTTCCTTAATTAAACCATAACTAAATTCCTCTATACATATTAACATCTGTGGTAAAGAATGTTTATCCTTAACCTCTTAACTACTAGACACTCCCATCTCCTAGTAATAGTAATTACTCTTACATTACATTCTTGGTATACCAAACAAAAACAAACCATTTAATCCCCAATTATACCCCTTACCTTATTTTAGTAGTACCACAAAGTCCATATGCACTTAATATATAAACAAATAAATACATTATTATATAACCTCACCCACACATGACTCACTATACAATTTAATTTAATTTATTTGTTTTTAAAAAAAAAATAATGGTTGAGGAATCTTTGAAGGAAAAAATGTAACTTTTTGCTCTCTCTCTCTCTCACTCTCACACATTGAATGAATGTGTGTCAAGTATCTAAAGTCAAAACTCTACCTATTAAGTTTGTTTTGTTGTATTAAAATTACTGTTGTTTGAAAAATGGGTGTAATGTAATGTAATGGTATAGTAATGATGTTGAATAAAGGAGGTGTTAAATGAGCATGGTTATTACCTAGCAGAAGAAGAAGAAGAACACACTAGTATAGTACTAATGAAAAGGACAAGCTCACATGAGCTCAAACCAGATCATCCTTGGGCCCCCTCTACCTCTACATCTACCTCTACCTCTACTACGTAATTCCATTCCAATTAACCTCCCTCTCTCTTTCTCTCTGTTCAGAGTGAAGAACACAACACAATCTCTCCAATGTCTCTCACTTAGGGTTTTTTTTGAAGATCTATTCAGATTTTTGCATAAGGTATGGATTTAACACTAGCAGGAAGTGGAGGTAGTAATAAAGAGGAAGCATCGGGAAGTAGTAATGGTAATCAAGCGGCGATAACTGAGAAAGAGCACATGTTCGACAAAGTGGTGACGCCGAGCGACGTCGGGAAGCTGAACCGGCTGGTGATTCCGAAACAGCACGCGGAGAAATACTTCCCGCTGGATTCTTCGTCGAACGAGAAAGGCCTGCTTCTCAACTTCGAAGATCGGACGGGGAAATCGTGGCGGTTCCGTTACTCGTACTGGAACAGCAGCCAGAGCTATGTGATGACCAAAGGCTGGAGCCGCTTCGTCAAGGAGAAGAAACTCGATGCTGGCGATATCGTTTCTTTTCAGAGAGGGATTGGCGATTTAGGTAAAGACAATCTTTACATCGATTGGAGGCGGAGACCTGACGCTCCAGATCCCGCTACTTTCGCCAGACTTCAATTTCAAAATCAACTCCATCTCCAAAACTCCATTCGCTGGGGGAGATTCTACTCTCTACCTCCTCCTCCACCAACCTATTTCCATCAAAATCTAAATTACAATCATCATCTCCATCACCAACAGATGCTCAGCTTTGGGCCCACACAACACCAACAACAACAACCCTATTATCTAAGATCAACACCGATGCAGATTGGGGGTCTGGTTGAAGAGAGAGGAAACAATAATTATAATTATAATTATAATTATAATTATAATACTAGTGTTGTGCCTATGGTGATAGATTCAGTGCCGATTGTTCACGGAAAAGCTGCCGGGAAGAGACTGAGATTGTTCGGTGTGAACATGGATTGTCCGATACAGCAAGAGGAAGAAGGTGAAGGTGAAGGTGAAGGTGAAGGTGATCGAGATTATGTTGGTAGTGCTGCAACAAGTAATGATGAAGAAGATAATGGTCCCTTGTTATCATCTCAAGTGGAGTATTCAAAGAAAGGAAAATCTTCATTGTCCTTTGATTTGGATCTCTGACAACCCACAATGGTAGACCTTTTTCCATCAAAAATTTTCTCTTCTCTTCAATTTGTTGTTTCTTCTTCCTTCTATATAAATATATATAATTGCCCTTCCTTTAAGCATTTCAAGGATATAAATATATATATAAAAAAAAAATTAACAATTTTATTCAAGTAAGTACATGTAGTTACAATCATCTGACATTTGGGATCTCTGTAAAGAATTCTTCTACAACAGATGGAGTTAAGAATTTTCCAATTGTTTATATACATATAATTAATGCTCTCCGCCACTCTTTTATTCAATTTTTATCTCTTGTCTCTATAACTTCTTGGATATTGGAAACTCTCTCTCTCTCCAGTACTGACAATACAATGTGCATTTTCTGATACAGTTGTAGAGCTACACTGAGCCTTCTTTTATTAATTTTTTTAATTTGATTGATTTATTCTATTAATTAGTAAATCGATAAGAGATAATGTACTAGCCTTTTGTATGTGTGTATATGTATGAAATGAAAATATATATAGGTCATCAATTGGTTTGGTGGTGAAGGAGGAGGATAGTATAGTTATAAAAGAAGGCTGTGCAGACTGATTTGTCCAGAAAGTTGTTGATTCAGTGCTGTAAAAGGTGGTAACTGTTATCTTACATATAATCTTCAATTTTGATTTGATATATTATTTCTTTTTCTCACTGATTCCCAACCCTTATATATGATAATTTGTGTTTTTTGAATTGTCTTTTACAGGTTGTTTGTCTGGATATTAAGATACAAAATGTCCTTTAAAAGGAAGCAAACTAGCTACCAATGACTGAGATTTTCTTCTCTGCAAAGTCTGTAAGAAAAATTAAATGCTTTGCCTTGCTTTGGTACTTTTTCATACATACATACATATATTCATCCCATTCTCTGAATCTTGTGTGATCCAATGCTCTTTTCTCTTTACTTTGATCATGATAATGATGCTGTCATTTCTCTTCTTATTAATTATTTACTTACATTGCATTTCATGTCTTGTAATGAACAGTACTATGCATATTAACACTCACTGTCTGATTTATTACCTCTCCTAAAACCGAACATGACGTTGTTTCATAGACAAAACCAGTCCAAAGCCACTTCTCATATACGTTAGATTAGACATTATAACAAATATGTCCAAACAAACCGTTTGTTTGTTTATGGTCAAAGCTCTATATACCATACCAGATGATAGATCCTATTTTTAGCTACGTGCTTATATATGTCTTCTTGCATGCTGCTTGCTTTGTGTTCCAAACCAATATGCTATGCTATTCATATTTTAATATAAACATATGTACTGAATACAGTTACTTTTCTATTATTTTATCAATTATATATGTACTAATAGAAGGATTTTGTTTAACAATAAGCTGCTTAGTCTAGGGAGACAATAATCATATAGACCGTAAGTGCATGCATTGTGATTTTATACGAATATTGAGGACTGCACCTTGATTAATTATATACTCTATTGATAGTAATGTTACCCTATAGTTAAATTTGATTAATTCTAGGTGAAGATATGGGTGTGTTTGTTGTCATAAAAAATGGATTTCAAGCTTGGTTATTTTATAATGAAAACACATGACATATGAAATGTGAAGGTTGCTTGTAAAACCTTAGTTTTGGGATCAATTCAGTTTGTTTCTTCTTTATAAGTAAATATCATTTTCTGTCCAAAAATAAGCTACTGTCGTTTTACTAGTTCTGTCATTGTACTTCTAATTTGTGACAACATTCCTCAAAATAGTTTATGCATTTTATTTATTTATTTATTTTATTTTATTTTAGTATTATGGCAATTCGTTTTCCCTTATAATGTTATTTATTTATTTTTTTAATATAAAAATTATTGTGGGGTTTCGTAACTGAATTAGCCAATTTTATGTAACTAACTAATTATTGATCAGAAAACAACAGCAATAAAATAAATGCCCTTAATAAACAAATAATTGAATAATAGTATATGTTTGTGTTGTGTGTATGAGAGAGAGGAATGCAATAAAATGTGTAGAAAAACGAGATTGTATAAGTTGTCTACTGTATATTGAAACGATGTTCCTAGGCTAATCTGGTTGGTTATAATCAAGGCGCAATCTATTTTTTTCAAAATTTAATTTGATATTGTTTTAAGATTTATCATATAAACATATATATTACTCGTATCTGTTTTTTCATTATTGACATGTCTTTATTTATTTATTTTACCTTCTGGGGCAAAAACATTATTGACATGTCTTAATAACTTGGATATAAGTAGACATGCATTGCTACTTTTATTGTGTATAATAATCAGTTCTAACTAGGTTTAGATACTCAAATATTCAATAAACTCATAGCTCTACCGATTCATGCAGTCATATTTCGCTCTATGAACGTAGTATTTATGTTTTAAATGCTTATATTGATTCTATTATTAATCAATCTACTGGTCTAAGTAGGTTTATTATTCTTCTTTTAAAAAATTAGTCCAAGCCCTCTTCAGTTAGATCAAAAGCTTATTTGGGACATGTTTGAACTTAAAAATATTTTAAGTTTTGATAGCATTTGGTTCACTCTAAATAACTAGGGTTTAGACCTATTCAAGTGTCTGTTATTTCAATTTGATCCCCTATAGTATTCCATATATGATTAGGTTATGGTTAATATTTGGCTTGTTTTGTTTGTGATATATTAATGTATGATCCGAAAATGCTCTAAAGTATATTATATATGAGTGTAGCAAAATGGCCAGGTGAAGAGAAGGAAACGATATATATATATATATATAATATATATATATATATATATATATTTTAAATAACTAAAATATTTAATTATAATTATTCAATTAATATATTTATTAATATTTTAATTTTAGTTTGAAGATTGGAATGATATACTATGAATGATATAATCTATTTAATTATTTATATATTAATGGATTAATATTTTTATTTAGATTTAAGTCCAAAGTTGCATTATTTTACATTACTATTTTAAATTTTTATTTTTATTTTTAAAAAAAATTATATAAACATTTAAAAATATTTAATTATTTTTATAAAAATATAATATAACTTTTAAAAGTACTTAATAGTTAGTTAATATATATTTTTATTAACTATTTATTATTTATTTTATTTAATTTTTTAATTGTAGTTTGAAAAAAAATTACCAGAACTTTTAAATATTGCTTTTCATGGATGCCCTAGAATTATAACAATTTTTATTTTTTTCAAACTGAAGAGGAACCTTTATCAGATACACCACGTTTGTGTGTTGTCATCGTCCAGAAACCCTTCTAAGAAATTGCATTTGTGATTTAAGGAAGCAATACATAGAAATAAATGCCAATTCAATGGAACCTGAGATGTATATCACAATCGAACCTCAAAGATTTCTAATAATTATGAAAGAAATATTATAATGTCTTGCTACTGAATAAATTAAAAAAAAAAAATTAAACCACAATCTAAAATATAAAATGTTGGATGATGTATATATATATAATCTATTTATGAAATTTAGGGTTATGAAAACACAAAGAAATTTTTATTAAAAAAATGGAAACACAATATTTATTTAAAATAGTATATTTTTTTAATTTTAAATTATCACTTGTTTATAATATTATTTAAATTATTCAATATTTATTGGAATACAATATAGTTGATTTAAAAAAAAAAAAAAAGGAAAATTGGTTTTCACCCATAACTTTTTGATGATAGTTTCCGTTAAAACTGACAAGAACCACTAACAGGAACAAGACTAAAGCAACTGATTTCACCAGCTGACACATATCCTTTGCAAGTAACTAGTCAACAAGTACAGAAAAAACCTACTTACTTACCTTGGTGAAAACCACCATCACCATCACTAATATTCAATTGCAACTAATTACATTAACCGGAAATGCATACCCTAGGCCACTAGGGAGGGCAAACCCCAAATCGGTATATAGAAGAATATCTTTGGTATTGTAATTAGGACAACACTGTTTCATCAATTATATCTCTATGTGTGTGACTTCACTTTCACGCCCATCATACCTGTCTGTCAACACACACCATAAATATATCACATATACTATACTATAGACTCTATCTATCTATCTACTACACACACACACACATAGCCCTCCCTCTCTCTCTCTCTATTATACTACTATGTGGTGTGGAGGTCCCATTTACAAGCATTTTGGCTCAAAGCATATGTTGTTTTTCATACCAATCTCTCTCTCTCTCCTATAAAGGGAAAAAAAAAAAAAGAGTCTATATAGTAGGGTTTATAGGGTGATAATTAATAGACGGTGATAAAAGATTCCACGTGTGAATGTTTGTGTTTTTTGATGGTATTTTTTGTATACGTGAGTGAGTGAGTGACCACAAAAGATATATTGCAGAACGCGTGCTGTGTACAACACAACCTATACACTTCGTTTGGTTTGCATTGCGTTGCATGGACCACCCTGCTCTGCTCTTATTTGCCTTTCATTACTGTTCATCATCCACATTCATAATGAAAGTAAGTAAAGTTATTACTGTTTACAACTGTAAATCGGCTTCTTTTTTAGCTCTATTAATTATAACCTTATCTAAAGTTGTCAAAAGATTTTGAGCCAACTAAACTAAATAACAAGTGTAACCTCCCCTGCTGGTTCCTATTTACTCTTTTTGTACACTCGGGACCATTGCATTTGCATTGCATGTGCTCTGCTCCTTCATTTAAAATTAAAATCAAAATATATAATATAATAATAGGAGTACTACACATTTCACAAACTTGGGCTCTGTTAGCGTTAAAGCAGGCCCATGTTTACATTTTAAAGTTGGGCTGCGCGGTTTTTTTTTTATTTTATTTTTTTTTATTTTAAATATATTGATATGACCCGACTCGGGAGAATAAGTGGATCTAAGCAACAACGTCGTTTCCGGTGACGGATCTTCATTTCTTCGACGTTGGTTCTGTGTTCAACACGTACTGTGAATGGAGTACCGGTGTGTTCAGTGTGGTTTTCGGATCAAAACTCTCTTCGTGCAGTACTCTCCTGGAAACATTCGGCTCATGAGATGTGTAATTGTTCCTTCTTTCCTTGTCTAATTTACAGACTCGTGTTTTACGATTCTAAATTTCGATATTGGATTGTTGTTGTTGTTGTTGTTTTTTTTTAGGAGAATTGTAGAGCTGTTGCTGATGAGTACATTGAATGCGAAATGATGGTACGAAGTTGACTTTTATAAGCTCCTAATTCGCTGATTCTATTGTGGTTTATGTTTTGGCTTTTGTTCTGAATTCTATTCAATTATTTGTAGATTCCTTTGATTGATTTGATTTTGCACAAGCCAAAGGCGTATAGGCATTTACTCTATAATGCGCTTAATCATGAAACTGTTAATCTTCAGGTATTATTTTTGAATGTCTGTTCCGCAATTTGGTTGATTTGATTTCTATCACGAGTGTTTTAAGATGTGTTTGAAATTGTGCAGGATTTGCTGTGGAAGTCAACTATTTGCTTCTATCTTTTAGATGCTTGTATCCTTTCTTGTCTATGTTACTTTCTGTTCATATTTTAAACATGATTTTATTTGAACTCTCAGTTATGAATTTCGGTATTGTAGGCCGAACTTTGCTTTTGTCACGGAGCAGTGAAGAACATACTTCAGCTATGACATTTTCTTTTATGGTTTGGATGGGAAAAAAGGTGTCTAAGTTGTTATTGGAAAATAGATGGATTTAGTTGTTATAATTTGATTGTTTTGGGTTATTTTTACATCAAATAAATGAAATTTTATGTTTTTACTTGTAGATGCTGAAGGATGTCATTTTTGGGAATGTTATGTTTCTTAGCGTTTTTCTTCTTGTATCAAGGATGTTACTAAACATGTCAGGTGGAGGTTTCAGGTAACTTAGGTATTGATTTTGATATGTATTCACATCAAACTGAGATTCCTCTTAGGCTGACACAAAAGAGGTAGAGCTCGCTTAGGCTTTTTGTAGTGTGCTTTTTATTTATAATTTTCCATTGTAAACTGTCAATTTTTACAGGCTCAGAGACTTTTTACTGGCAATTCTAATCTCAAGTTACTTCAAGATTTTTCTTGTTGCCATGATGGTATGGTTTCTCCACAGCACTTGCCTTTTGTCTAGCTTATTAGTAGAGAACATATAACATGGCTTGTTGTTTGGTGCTTTTGCAACTTTTTACTTTTCTGCCCATACCACTTACCCAAATTAACCATTGAAATTTATGAATGCTTCTCCAGGTTTGGAAATTCCCATCTTCTGTGATCTTTATCATCGACTTGTTTGTTTTGTCATCAAATGCCGTGGCATTAAAAGGTTAGGCTTGCTTTCTCTCTTCCTTAAGATACAATTAATAATTTCCTTTTGTAATTATTATCTTACAGCCTGAAGTTCTCTGCTTGCTTTCATATGCTTGAATTTAGATCATGCATGATTAACTGTATGTTATGATTAACAGACGGCTAAATTCTTGTCTAACTGTTGAACCAGTGATAACTGAGTCATCTATGATCCGGACGATAGGGGCTTGCTTTCTGGCACATGCTATAAAGTTTTTTATCATTCAGGGGCCCAACATTGTATCTTTGAGATATTGAAGACTATGTAACTGTCAGTATTCTCCACCTCTTAATCCTAATCGAACTTATTATATAGGTTCGGTATGTCTTTTATTTCTTTTTCTCAAGAGATCATATGTCCTGATGTTAATTTGTTTTTCCTGCCAAGTCTATGACAATGTGCTTATGTGTAGTTAACCTTCTGAGTTATTCAAATTTCTGAATTAGGACCGTGAAACATGTTTGTTGTTGACCATGCCATGATTATTAATTATAATTTTGATCTTCAAAAGAAAATCAGCAAGTAGATATCTATCAATAGCAATACTTTTTTTCCTAACTATTGAATAAACTATAAAATTAATATGACAATAACTACATTCCATGTCCAATAATTCATCTTATGTTCTTACTATTAGGTAATTGTAATTTGCTTGGAAAATTTATTAATTGTTGAAGTATGAAACTTTTCTTAAAAGTAATTAAATGGATATCTTCATGGGCAAGCAACTAAACTACTTGTTGGATTAGAATGAAATATTATGTATCTAGTTAAGCTAATGTAATGGTGTAAATTGTATTTTGAATCCTTAATGATGGTATGGTTGTAAGTAAAGTTATAGGTCAGAGTACTTATAGGTATGAGTTTGATTGTAAGTATATATGGGTTTGTTTGTTATTATGGATGTTATGAACTTGAGGGCTAGTAGGCATGGGTGTGACTAGGGACAAGTATGGGTTAGTGCTTTATGTATTGCATATAAATAGCTTAAGGAGAACAAATGCAATTTGGGGGAGAGTTTTTGGTCTCCACGTGGTAGTATTTATGGTTGTGAGAGAGTTTCTCTCCACATGGAATGCTTATGGTAGTACAAATATGGAGTGGTTATGGCTCGTTTTCTCTACATGAAAAACAAGGTTTCATGGCTTTTTTATGGTTGCCTATTGTCTAATTTCCAAATGCTATAACACTGAATTTGGAAATTTTGAATCTTAAAGAACAAATTGACGGGAACATAGAACTACCACTTAAACAGAATTACGAATGAACTTTGTCAATTAGTTTCAAGCTAAGTTAGGAACAAATAATTACACAGGCAAAGATGTTCTTATAGTATATATTTGAATAAACTGGCTGTTTATAGAATAGGAAAACTGTATATAAATATAAAGTACACTCCTTATCTAGTACATATATTGAGATTGCTTCTCGCAATACCTTATTCCACATTGAATCAGAAACTAAGATTGGGTTAGAGTCATATTCTCCCTACCCTACATCCTGATTTATTCTAAGAAAACAAACAACAAAAGCAAAACTAATTTATTTGATGAATTTAACCACATTTTCGTAAGAAAGGCATCACTTGCACTTAGTGAAAAGACTCCATTTCCTTGAGAATTAATAGGAGCAAGATTACAGCTATCAGAACGTTTCCACTGAAAACTGTTGTCTGGTTTTGTTTAGGGTCAAGCGGCGGAGTCTGCAGGAAAATGATGCAACCCTTTCTGCTTCCTTCAAACCCATCAAATGTCATTTTTGAACTCTTTTTTGCGCTTTGAGCTGAACTTTGGTTGTGCACGTACTTCACTCTAGAGTTTAACTTTTGGGTCAGACCCAGATCATTATCAAGCTTTGCATTCTCAGTCGCCTGCAAAACATTAAATTATATTAAGGCTTCAATCATCTATGAAAACTATCTAATGTTGCAAGTTTAAGTCCTTGTTTGTTTTTCTCCAGGTAACATTTAATGCCACTTAGTTTCACCTAATTCATGAGTAAAATGTTTCTGTGTTGAAGTTAAATAATTTCCTGCAGCAAGTCTAATTATTCAAGTTAAGTTTCCGTACCTCTGTTCTGGACATTGCTTTATCTGATGCTTTGCTCTGCAAATGTAGTTTCTTCGGAGGAGGTTTCTCATTAGGAATTCCTTTAGTAAGTAATGGAATATAATTGATCCGACGTTTCTTTGACTCAGGTGCTGGAAACATACATATCTTCCTGTAGTTTGTACGACTGGCATTCCCAATTAGAAAGCTTGGTGTGTCCAGGACATTTCTCCACTATTATTACAAAAAGACACAATACGCTGAGTTAGATTTTTCAGTATCCATTTTGACGTTTTTACAAAATTAATACTCTTTTATTGAGTGTAACTGCTGTTTCAAGCTAGCAAAGATGTTCCTCTGCAGTTACCTGCAAATATCCCATTTCGGTGCCTGTGTAGCTGCTATCATTGGTATACACTTGTCTCAATGAATCTACGGGGAACTCAGTATTAACACTTCTTTCAAACTTCAACCAGTCTCCCTGCTCAGGAGTGTTGATGTGGAATCTCCTTGTCCAAGAGTAAGGTTCGTAGTTAGACCATGTAGAATTATAATATCCAGGTGCTGTTTGGTTCATCTGTGACATTGTTTCGCTGAGAAAATCATAATCTGTTTGACTCAAGCTGGGGAGTGGTTCTTCCACATTAGACATCTGAGGATTTCCCTGAAATATGCAAGCATTAATATTTCTTAGTTATCAGAATCCATATGTTTAAATTGATCTGCAAAAACTGTAGCCATGGCTTTCTCACCTGTGAAGCCATTTGATTGCTGCTTGGCCCTTCGCAGCCGTCAGACACATTGCCATTTGATTTCTGCTTTAAGCGGCAGAGAACATATGGCTTCTGCAGCAAGTAAAGAGAAAACAGACCCATTCATGCTTGTTTCATTGATTTTTCATTCTCATTCATGCATTTTTATTTACTTAACAAGTACCAGAATTGAAGAGAGTTTAAAAAAGAAAAATTGCCTGATAAGATTTAGCTCTGTGGGAATGAAACTCATGAATAACCCATTCAGTCTTGACGCCTTTCTTAAACCGTCCTTGATGGAAAACCAGGTTCTTCTTGGTACCAATTTCTCTACCATATTGGTTATCCCTGATAGCACGTTCCCTACCAGTAGGTTTCCAGTATCCTGCTGCAGTTGTCCTATTGATGCGTGAACTGTTAGCGTACTTATAATCAGGTTCAGCAAAGAAGAACCACACTGGATCTTCAGACTGCCAAGCTGCTTGCGCTGCAAACAACAATGTAAGACATTATTTCATGAAAAACAATCAGTGTTCATTACATTTGTGTCTGACAATATTCATATGCTTACTAACCAGGTAGTTCCCATGGTTCATACTTGCAGATATCAACTTCTCCTATAACTCCAGGGAAATTCATTCCTTGCATTTTCCCTTCAAGATAATACGAGATTATTTGCTCATCAGTTGGGTAGAATCTGTTTCCAACTTCATCATCCATTTTCTTCAACTGAACTAGAAGGCTGAGAAATAAAGAGCAACACAATACAAGAGAGGAAAGACAAAGTAAGCAAATGATTTCTTTCAAAGTTTGGTGACATTGTTGTGATCATGATATGAATATATACACACACACATTGACACATCCACACAAACTCTCAACGTAACATGAGTCTTCACATCTTGTCCTGGAAGTTTTCGAAATAGCTTCTTAATGAGTTTTACTGTTTAGTAGACCCCATGAATCTTAACAGAACCGTGTCTTGAGTTTAGTCTTCTACAGTCTATTTCCTGCGTAACTTACTTACCAGTTATTACCATCACCATTATAGTTATTGTATTCCATGCATTTGGTTAGTTGTTTGATGTCATTATCAGTTGAGATTAATTCATGTTAAATTGCATGTTAATGACATGTAAACTTGTTGGAAAAATTGGTCTACGAATTCCTCTACATTCCATGCAACTGCCTGATACGCGATTTGACTCTCTCAGCTTCTCAGATCAGTTGTTGAAAAGGTGAATTCATTTTCTGAGATTTGTTGTTTGTTAATTTTCTCTCCCCTTCACTTGCAAGTCTCTTAGCTTTTTGACCAATGAATGATCAGAGAAGGTCAAATTTAGTTTTATTTGAAAGAAAACATTCTATAGTTATTGCTAAACCTCAATCTTCTTTTGACCATGATTAGCTTTTAGTTGACAGGCACAAAACTCTAGTTTAGTTAAGTTCAGGTACCATAGAGGACAGTTTGGAAAAAAAGTCCTTTTGACCTTGAGCTTAGATTTTAGCTTTATTGTTTGTTTTTGTTTAAATGTGGTGCTTCAAAGTTGTTTTTGATTGTGGCTTTATCAACTGTATATATTTATTTGATTAGTCTTTGGGCTAATATGGTCAATTTGCCCTCTTAGTGTTTTTCGTTTATTTTATATGACAACTTCTCAATTCAGTTGTCTGGTCTCTCCTTACTCCATAAGTTGTAAAAATTATGAAGATTCAAAGAAAGATCAACTTATTATTGTTATAGTAGAAAAATGGTTATAAACATTTTAGATTTTATTTTATTTTTTATTTATCTAATAATGAATGTTCCGGAATTCTTTTGAAATGATGAACATTCTAGAATTATTTTAAGAAAGGCAAATGTTAACAATTGAGAATCAAATGATGTGGTGGAACTCATCATCTAAGAAAGAGAAAGGAGGGACATGAATTAATTTTTGTTTTTGATGCCATTTGAATTGCGTGCATGGTGCTTCATTGAAGCAGAGTAGGGTATAATAGATATATGGTTGTAATTCATTACATTAATTAATGTATATATATATATTCTTTATGTTTAGAAAAATTAGTATAGTTCATTGATGTATAATATGATATTGAATTATTTTTAGGAAGAAAAAACGGAATACCACACATGCGATCACCGATTTATTTGTTCAAAAATCGAATTTTAAAAATGAATCATATATTATCTTACCATCACATTGAAAATAAAAATAAATAAATATATTATCCTGCCATATCATTTTGGAAACAAAAATAAACAAGAGTACATGGATCATGATAAAAACCTAAATACAAACATAATTTAATTGGAAAAAGGAAATGAAGGTTAATAAAATAAATAATCTGATAATCTTCCATTGTTGTCCTAACAAAAATTCCTAATTAATTTTATGAGGAAAAAAAAAAAATTAATATATTGTAACTTACTATGAAAGTCGACGGTGGAATAAAAATAAAATGTATTGTGTATGTTAGGAAATAGATATTATCGTTCTATTAATTTACAAACACAAACCGCGTTGTGTAAATCAAGTGATATTTTCCTTCTTTCAAATTTTCTCTCTGGTTTGATATTTCAGAAGCTTCTACTGGGTAAGTTACCTTAAATTGATCTGGAAGTTTGCAGGGAACGTTACCTTAAATTGATGTCAAAAGGGCTCATGTATTGTTTGTATAGTTAGATAATTCAATCCTAGATACTATCAACTCATAATTATTTAATGGTTTTATTAATACATAATTTAATTTAGTGATGTAAAGAGTGGGATTATCCAAACTCAATTCATTTCATAAACTCAACTCAATTCGTGAAAAAGTATATCAAATTCGAACCAATCGAGTTCGAGCTCGAATGATATTCGAGCTACTTGAACTCGACTCGTTAATTTTTTATTAATAATTTTATATAATTATTCTTGATTTCATTTGGATGTAGTCTTGCTTGATTCGTTAATTTGCATTTATTCGAGTTTGGTTCGACTCGTTTACGCCCTTAGACCTTACTATAATAAAACTCGATGAAACTTGTGAGTTTTATAAGTTGAGTAAAATATAGAGTTTGAGTTCGATTCGTTTAAAAAAAATTCGAATTTAACTAGAACTCGCGAACAACAGTCGATCACAAATAGCTCGCGAGTAGTTCAATTCACTTACTCCCCTAATCAAAGATCGGATTTACAAATTCTTCAATCACTTCAAACTTATAAAAATATCCATAGATAAAATTATGGATCAAAGTTGTATAAAAGAATAATTAAAAAATAAATATAGGTAAAATTGTACAAATTCAAATTCCATTTTTATTATTAAAATTTAAACTCTACTTATTAAATAAAAAACTTTTATATATATATATACCTCCTCTGATTTTTATGCAACGGCTAAATTTATATCACGGTTCATTTATTAATTTTATTTTACATATTATTTGTATAAAAAATAATTAAATGAGATTTTATTTTATTTATTTTGAGCAAGATTCTATTTTTTTAAAATATATAATTATTATAATTTTTAGTTATATATAAATAAAAATATTTATTATTAAAATTAAATATGAAATAATGTTTAAACAGAAAAAAAGAAAAAGATATTTATATAACCTGCACCACTTGACATTGTGTTAGATTTATTAAAATTTTATTTTAATTTGAATTTGAGATGAATTAAAAAAGAGTAAGCCCAGTCTATCTATCCGCGAGCTGGTTAGATTTATTTTTAGTACTAGTGCCCCTTTATAAGATTTGGTCTCTTGGACCCTTAGGCCTAATTTGGTTGGTGGGATTGAATTGGATATTTTGATGGGATTGGATTGGATTGGATTGGATAGAATAGAGGTTGGATAAAACTTATGTTTGGACACACATAAAGTAGGATAAAATATTATTTATTAAAATAAAATATCAGACTATTTTAGTGAATTTTTCATTAAATATTTTGAAATCCCAATTAAATTAACACATATTTGAATATTTTGTGATTTATATTTGAGAAATATGTGAAAAAAAATGATGATTTGAATTTTAAGTAGAGATGGGTTAAATTAAACCCATGAAATGAAGGGGTTAATTTTATCCTAGTGTGGTGGGATAAAAAAGTTAAGTCGGATAATTTTATCCAATCTCTATCTACACCAAACATGGGAGTAGGTTAAAAAATTATCCTAACCTAGTCCAAACCTGCAAAACAAACTAGGCCTTATTGTAAAAACTACCTCTATGGTTTTATGTATGTTGCGATAACCTCACCTTCCTGTGTGGTAATGACAAGAATTGTTATGATAAATTCTTTTAGTTCTTAAGAAGGTGGGGTTGACTCCATATATATAAAATTATGGGGTAGTTTTATAATAAAAATAAAGTTATGCATATGCCAAAAGTTTAAACCTCAAGACGTATGTTGTACTTTAAAAATCAATCGAGAACGTCTTAAAAAAATAAAAATCAATTATCACAATTAATTAAGAACGTATTTTAAAAACCAAAAGTTGACACAATTAAGAAACATCTCATTTCGGTGATTCTTATTATTCTTGACAAAATAACAAGGATAGTTTCCAACAATGAGTTTGCATATCACATAAGCATTTTTAGATGGGCATTGTAGGGTACAAACCTCACTAGAGGACCAGAAGTATGAAGGCTAAAATACTATACACATATTCACATATACTTTATATATATATATAATATAGTCAATAAAAAATCACTTGAATAAAATATTGTTTGATTCATCATTACTAATAATTTAGAATTCATAATTCAATGTATATATAATATCACAAACTTAAATACTTAACAAGTTGATAAAAGAATATTTATAAATATAAGCTTAAAAAAAATACATAAATACAAAATAAAAGGAGATAAATCGATACCATGAATATATGCTGCATATCGGGAGGTTCCACCCAGAACTCTAATACTCGATCAAAATACCTGAACACAATCCATATAAAAAGAGAAAAAAAAAGATGGAGAGAAATGGTTAGACTATCGATGCCTAGTTAACACCTTCATACTTAAATAGTCACACACAACATGTGTCTTTAAATTAAATTTATGTAAATACATAAAAATGCATCTTGGTTGCATCCAACATCAACCCATAAGCAAGATAGAACAATTGAAAATCAAACAAATAGAAATAACCATTTTTAGGGAAGTTGCCGAGCTTTGCCAAGGCCATGACGAGATAAGAGCTCGGCATCACAAGGGTGAACTAGGCATCACAACAGACCGAGATAGTTAGCGAGGTATCACCGCAATACATGCTGAGTTAGGAGCTTGGCATCCCACCTAAGAAGACCTGACTAAATGACTTTTTGAGATAGCTTAACAAGACTCAGACCAGACTGAGCTCGGCATGCAAGAAGGAAAAATTGGTTTTTAGCTACTTGACAAGGTTAAAAGCGACAATTACCAATTTTTGATCTCGGTATCTTCCCAAAAATTTACTCAAAAAACTAACTAGTGTTTTCAAATGTTAGTTGTCGTTGTTGGTCGAGGTAGTTGTTGAGCTCCAATCTCGACAACTTCTAAAAAATTCACTCTAGAAGCAAAATGACTCTTCTAGAGGTCACATGCCGAGACTCCAATATATAGTTTCCGAGCTTCGACCTCGGCAACCTCTAAAAACTTTACTCTAGAAGTAAACATACTTTTCCAGAAGCCATTTGCCGAGACTTGCCGAGCTTTGAGCTCGAAAGCTACTAAAAAATTTACTCCAAAAGCAAATTGACTTTTCCAGAGCCATTTGCCGAGACATGCCGAGATATTGTCGAGCTCCAAGCTCAGCAACTACTCAAAAATTTACTCTAGAAGCAAATTGACTTTTCCAGAGGCCACTTACCAAGCTAAGACGAGGCAGTTACTGAGTTAAGACGAGGTGGTTGCCAAGCTTCAACCTTGGTAACTTACCGAAATTCGACTCGAGAAGGCCATTTTAAAGAACTTGTCGAGCTTCGAGCTCAGCAACTAACAAAATTTACCCTATTTTAGGACAATTTTCATACTTGTACTTAACCAAATTCTTCCAAAACAATAACTCAAGTTTATGGATAAATCAAGATACCAAATGCCCAAAATCATTCATCATATCATTAGTCGTCAACCTTGGTTCAATTGAACCAATTTAGACCTATCATTCCTTTTACTTTACCTCTTACCATATGTTATCACATTTACTAGCATGTGTAGTTTATTTAAACACTTATTGCTCATTTCATTCAATCAATCAAGAAAAATACAAAATTTTACCAATTTGAATTTATTTGCCCTTGACATTAGCTTACTTAGTGAAAACGGGACAAGAATGGGCCGAACCCTTGGTAATATCCGAAGATCACAAATACACATATAGAGGGCCCGAAGACCAACACATAAATCCAAAAAGATCGAGTGATGTCGTCACATCCAGAGAGGATCGTCACCCTAATTTATTTAAGCAGCATTTTCAAGCCTAATTTTCAGATTTTCATATGTCGAAATATACTTCTAATCTCCCTATCTCATTCCAATATATTCATCTAATATAAGTTAAGGACAGAGACATTCATTTTAAGTGATCAAACAACAATTCACTATTTTATCAATCTTTCTATTAATCATTACTTATGAGGTGTAAGTAGTCTCTTTTAAAACATTTAGTGCCAAAAGCATCATCCACTCTCAATCAAGACGTCTATAATCAATTTAGATCTTTTAGGACCCTTAATGGTCACATTACCCTTCCCTTTGACAATAACATAATCTGTATTTCCAATTTTCACTCTAGATATGAAACTTTCATCTATGTTAGAAAACAAACTCAAATCACTAGTCATATGATGATGCACCCACTAGCAACAAGCCAACTACCATTGTCAACTTATGAATTAAAACATAAAATAACAAATAATTGCTCTGCCTCAGTCCGTGCTACTTGTAATGTTATTTGTTATGCCGTGTCTTTTTCTCTTTGCAGATGATCTCTGCATGTCCTAGTTTGTGACAAAATCTGCACTTCGTATCAGGTTTCCTCCAACACTTGTAGTGAAGATGATTATTTCTACCACAATGTTGACAAGGTTCCCAAGACCTTTGCTTTCCCTAGTTTGGATATTAAGTACATATTATATCAAAAATTTGATGAATGAAAGTATTGTAACCATTCTTTTGTGTACTTTAAAAGAAACAACAATGGTATCAGAGCGATAAAGGGCTTTACAGGTCTGTGAAGGTGGTGTTAAGATGCGGAACATCAACGACTACTTCTTCATTTATTTCTCTAGCGGTGTTAGATGGAGAAAATTATTAAATTTGAGCAGTGAAGATTAAAGCAATCATGGAAGGGGCAATTTTATAGGAAGCCTTGTTGGAAGATTACAAGGTAGCACCATTGTCTGATAATCCTACTATGAATCAAATTAAGTTTCATAATGAGAAAATTATGAGGAAAGTAAATGCAAAATCTTGTTTGTATGTTGTTGCATCACCTAGTATCTTCACGCAAATCATGAGGTTGGAATATATAAAAGAAATATGAAATTATTTGAAGATAAAATAAAGGGTCTGAAAGTTTTGAATCTCTTAAGTGAATTTGAATGACAACATATGGGATACAGTGAGACTATACAGGAGTATGTAAGCAGGTTTGTTGACATAGTGAACAAGATAAGAATCGTGAGAAGTAGCATAGGTGATAACATATTGGTGCAGTAAATGTTGATATTTGTATCTAAAAGATTTAGGCAACAATAGTATCTCTTGAGAATACTAAAAATTTGTCAATGTTAAAAGTTGCAGAAATGATAAGTGCTCTTGAAGTGCAGGAGCAGAGAAGAATTCTAAAGAAGGAAGTGTCAGTAGAAGGAGCCTTACAAGCAAAAATAAAGTCTGTGAAAAGAAAATTTCCACCATATGGAGTTTGCAAGAAGAATAATCATGATGAAAAAGATTGTCGACGTAGAGGTAAGCTGTGGTGTTTCAATTGTCGTCAGTTTGGTTATCTGAGAAAGGATTGCAAGTTTAAGATTGAATAATCAAGTATTGTTAAGAAAGAAGAAATTATTTTCTGAAAGAATTTTCTAAATGAGTTTATGGAGATAAGTGATCCATGGAATTTTTAATGAGAAGTGCATTACTGCATCGATGAGGAGGAATCAATGGTGAAAGCGGAGAGAAGTGCTCCTTCAAAGTTGAATTTTAAAAGTTTCTACATTTAGGAGGAATGTTGAAAAGTAATCCAAAAATTAGATATATTTTTTAATTAAATTTGAATGATGTAACTAGGATTAAATTTAATAGTTATTTGTGAAGATGTAAACTGTTCAAAGCAGTTATCTACAATTATTTATACGGTTATAAATATATATATATGGAAATTTTTATATGTACGGTTTTTCAATTAATAGAAATTTTTAATATATATATATTTAATTTTTTTTTACCAACAATTTAACTATCATCGGCTCTTTATTAGGTTGTTGATGAAGATTTCAACTGTAGACTATGGGTGTGTTTGGGACGGCTGAAATTATTAGGAAATCACTTATTTAATAATTTAAAGTAGATGTGAGTTTTGGGAATCTAATAAAGCCGATTATTTAATGATTTAATTATGAAATAATCGGATTTTGAGAAGCGAGTCAAGAGATGCTTTTACATACGGATTAATTGAGAAGCGGTGGAATTTTAATTGAAATGACAAAAATAGTCTTAATTTTGAAATCTGCAAGTGTATTCATATAATGATATTAGTCTATTTTATTATTATTATTATTTTTTTGAAAAGTTAATTTTCATGGCGAATATTTTAAATAGGACAATCTATGTTTTTAATTACTATAAATAAAACTAAAGAATTTTTAATTGAAAGATAGTTATGATTTTCTTGATTTGTGTAAATTGATATTCTTTAAGTTTTCATTGATTTTGTCCGCCTTTTGTTTATTAATGATAATAATTAATTTTTCAAAATAATCATTTTAATTTTCAATTATTACCTATTATAAATATGATTGTCCAAAAAATTTTTTGAAAAAAAAATAGATAAAATTGTTCGCTTTACTTATTTAAACTAGATAATACCCGTGCGCGATGCGCACCTTAAGTTTAATAATAATGGATATTGAAAAATTAAATCAATCACAAATATAAAATATAATTATATATAGATATAATAAATTAGATAAAACTTGATAAATAATAGTAAAAAAAATATCGTTTAGATAAAAAAATAAAAATAAAATATTATTAAATTTATTGGTGGAAGATTTTGTCACTGTGTCGGGTCGAACTTAATTCGATACTAATATATCTATTATCGTGTCGATTTGTGTGAACCTATTTGTTAAAAAAATAATATAATTTTATCAAATAATACATATAAATTTCAATAAATTAAATAATATAATTATAATCATGGATAATTTCATTTTTCATTATTTTGTTGTTTCTATTTACTTTATATAGCCTACCTAAAAACCCCACAAAACAAACTTTCAAACTTTTACTTTTAAAAAATGACTCAAATTAATGATTTTACCCTTACATGAGAACTTTTTAAATGTGTGAAAGTGATTTATAAGAAGTATCCGTGAAGCTATAACGCGCTAATTTTGACAATCAAAGTTTAGATGACTCAATAATATAAATGAACTTTTTTTCTTTTTAGTTTTGAATATTTAAACTTTATTTAGTACATTATATATAGATTTTCCTTATAAATATAATATCAAATGTAAATAAGAATATTGTAATAGTATTACTTAATATTATTATGGTTTAAGAAAAACAAATAAAATAATAACGTAATGAGTTATTATAGTATTTGTAGTTGAATTAGAATTAACTTTATTGGTTATAATTATAAATTATAATTATTAAAAAAATAATTACCTAATATTATTATGGTTTAAGAAAAACAAATAAAATAATAACATAATTAGTTATTATATTAGTTGTAGTTGAATTAGATTTAACTTCATAGGTTATAATTATAAATTATAATTATTAAAAATATAATTACTTAATATTATTATGGTTTAAGAAAACAAATAAAATAATAACGTAATGAGTTATTATAGTAGTTGTAGTTGAATTAAAATTATAAATTATAATTATGAAAAAGATAATTACCTAATATTATTAGGGTTTAAGAAAAACAAATAAAATAATAACGTAGTGAGTTATTATAGTAGTTGTAGTTGAATTAGTATTGGTTATAATTATAAATTATAATTATCAAAAAAATAATTACCTAATATTATTATGATTTAAGAAAAATAAATAAAATAATAAAGATGACTCAGATAGAATTACTGATAAAAACAGTAGGTGGAGAATTTTAGTTAAAGCCTAACTTTGATACGTAAATGGCGTCATCCTATCCTTATAATTGTTGTAGTCATCTACTACGATACACATGATTGATATTTTAATTAATATAGGATTTTGATTTATAATGTTATCATTATAATAGGGATTATATTTATTTAAATATCTATATAATTAATAAAAATGTGATGTTTTCAATTTATTTTTCATTTAAATTGAAATAATTTATAATATATTATTTTATAATATAAATATTAGTTTTCTAATATAATTAACTTTGTATTTTATAATTTTTAAAATAGTATTTATATGACAATTAAATTTATGAGATTAAAAATTAAACCAATAAATATAAAAAAAGTATAAAAGTTGATATAAAAATCAACTCTATTACGTAATTAGATAAATTTTGAATATAAAAGATTTTTTTTCTTTCAATCTAATCAATTTGGATATTTAGAAATTGTCAGTCAAGATGATTAATTTGAATAAAACTTGATTTCGTAGTTTTTAGACATGCATTTTTCTCTTTAAAGAGATATTGAAATTCATGCTTTTTTTTTCTTTCCGATCACATCTAAAAAAAAAATTTATATTTGAATTGTAATAAAATTTAAAAATTATCCCAATATATTTCAAATTTAATATACGGCTATTGCTTATATATAAAATGAAAAGTTAGAACTCATGTTAATCATGGCATGAGGTGGAGTTAGTGACATAACCCGAAGAGATAAGTATTAAGGTTAGTGTGAAATATTCAAATGACTATAAAGATCTTCTTTATATATATAAATCTTTTATAAAATTATATCTTCTATTTGAATTTATTTATTTTTATTATTTTTTATTTAATTTATATAAAAATATTATAATTATATTTTTTTATAAAATAAATAAATTCAAATATATATTTCAAATAATTTAAACATTTTTTATTCTATTCGAATCTGAAGACTTCCGCAGTTCAATTAGTATAAACTGAAAATTGATAAACTTCTATCTTTTCTTCTCCCATCACCTTGTATATAAAATACATACATAGGTATAACATCATAAATTTCATATAATGATAAAAATATATAAATTTAAAGGAAAAAAAACATATAAAAAAAATATAAACATAGATGAAAAATGTAATTACAACCCTCCTTTAAATAACTTTGGGTTGATCTCTTATTTTTATATTGACTTTCTACCGTTATAAACCCTGCAATGATAAGAAACAAAATCAAATAAATATGAATATATATTGAAACCATATAGAGATAAATCAAATCAATATGAATATATATATTGAAACCATATAGAGATGAAAATAATATCGTCAAAACAAATATAATACTAAAATAATTGTGATGGAAACTAAAATAATTGTGATGGATATATATAGTGAATGAAAAATTATATGGAATAAAACTCTATCACATAAACAAATATGATAAATATATATAACAGAGTTATCTTAAACTACTCTACTTTTATATAATGATAAAATATATAAATTTGAAGAAAAACGAAAACACTACATATATTAAAAAATAATAATAACAGTAAAAGAGTTAGAAGCATACGACATAGATGAAGAGTTAATTAATAACCTCCCTTTGATATAAACTTTATGTTTATTTCGTACTTTATCTTTGATTTCGATCCTTTACGATGCTGAAAAATAACAAAAAGAAAATATATCATATACAAATCATATATAAATTATATAAATATACTATATAAATGGAAGAAATATAATACCACCAAAATAACGATGAGAAAAATAATTGAAATATATATATATATATTAATTAGAGAGAAGACTGATATGAAATCGAGCTCCACCACCACATAATAAAGATAAATATGAATTTAAATATTTATCTTTTTAAATTAAATTTGAATTATTTTAAATATATATTTATCATAAAAGTTGGGTGAATTGATAATATTATTTTTTAAATATATATAATTACATAATTATTTTTAAATTATAAATATATATAGAGATAATTATTAAAACTGCTATAAAATTTAAAGACAATTATTGTTTAATTAATACTGACAATTAATACTGCTATATAATTATTAAGAATACTTGTGTGTGCCTTAAATTCAATAAAAAATATTTAAAAATAAAAACTATCATAATTATATATATATAAAAAAATAGATAAAAATTTAATAAATACTAATAAAAAATTAAATAAAAAAAAAAAATAAAATATTATTCAATTAAAAAAATAATAATGTTATGAAATAGTAAATAATTTCAAAAAAGAAATCTATTATAATTTCCAAATTTGACGTATGTATTTTTATTTATTTTTAATAAATTTAGATGGACTATCATTTTTTAAGAAAATAGTTTAGAAAAAAAAAAACTTAACCCACTCCCATAAAAATGAAATTTACAAATCTCTATAGCAAATAATTAGAAAAAAAACTAAGAAAAAAAATAATTAAAAATAATAACAATTCTAAATAATTAACCACCATAATTCAATAAAATTTTTTTTATTATAAAAATTTACTTAAAATTTAAATTTGAACAATTAAAACAACCTATTATTTTCAATAAAATCAAATATAGATATCAATTAAGAAAAATAAATATTTTATTCTTAACTAAAACAAATTATTTTATACCTTATCTTATCTTATTTTCTTGAAGTGATTGTAGTTTGAAAAGAAAAACAACCAATTTTAAATTGGAGTGTATTTAAATATTAAATTAATAAATTTATCTTTTATTTTCTAAATTTTTCGTATTTTAGATAAAAATTTAATCAATTTTAATATTATAGATTTAATTTAATTTAAATATCAAATTTAATTTTTTAAAAAATAATTAATTAAATTAGAAATTAAATGAGATTTTTTTCTACCAATATCATGTTTTTCAGTTTTAAAATAATATCAATCTTCTTTTAAAAAATTAACTTGGTTTTATTTTTAATATTGATTCATATGTGAAATAATGATTTACTATTTATTTATTTATTATTTTTATTGTGTTATATAATTGTGGATTTAATCCAAAAAAAATCTTAATATTTTTAAGTTAATTCATAAATATAATATATATGGTTATTTTAATCTTATTAGAACTTATTAAGTCGATTTTTATAATTTATTTATCTTTAATTTAGTTAGTAAATTTTATTAATATTAATTTATTTAAATATATTTTATTTTTCTTAACTATATCATTTTTACCAAATATGTTAAACACTGCATAGGTATTTGTTAAATGCGACAGTTCTTCCAAATTTGACTTCCCCATAATTGTATTTTATCCAAATTCAATTTTACATCACAGTGACTTAAAAAGTAATTAATTAAAGTTTTCAATCGAAAAAAAAACTGTGTATAATTTATATAATATATATAATTTTTAAAATAAAAAATGAAAATATATCTTATTCAACCATTCAAAATAATTAGTTTTTCGAAAGAAAAAAAAATATCAATACTAATAGTTATTTTAGTGTCAATGAAAAAAAATTGTTCAATGATCATTAGTCTAATCTAAGTTCATTCATTTTTAGTCTAATCAAAATTCATCCATCATTCGTTCTATTCGAATCCACCAATATTTATTTTTGATATTGTTCCTTGTTACTATAAATGATGAGAAAGACATCCACATATAACATCGGAATGATCTTATCAGAGCATCTCCAATAGAACGTGGACGTCAGATGATGTGGCCGTGAAAAATAAAAGTCGTGAATGTTGATGTTGTAAAATTTTTATTGATAGACAGTATAGTTTAAAAATAGTCATACAATGGTCACTGTCTATCACTCTTCCTTTTAAATTTTTAATAGAAATTTAATTAAAATTAAACTCTTTTATTATAATAAAAAGAATTTGAAACACATTAAAAATCTAATTAAATAATATAAAAAGTTGAGTCAGCATATCTATTTAACCGTCTAAAATAGAAGGTCTGATTGATAATATCTATTTTAAAATCTGACACGTCAGCTGGACATTCAAAATAGACGGTACTATTGGAGCTCTACTTTTTCAAATATTGTCCATGTTGCTGATGTGGCCGTGAAAAAATTGTAAATAGACATACCACTGGAGATGCTTTTATGTTCTATGTCAAATATAAAAATCAAATATAAAGTAAAAAAAATTGAAATAATAAAATATATTTTTTATCGCATTATTTTAAATTAGATTAAAGATACTTAAGATAGAATCTTTTAAAAGTTTTTATAAGATAAAGATAAATGATGAAGATCTTTAAAATATCAACAATGAATGAAAGATAGTGGTGGAGAATTTTAGTTAATGTATAATTTTAATTTGTAAATGATATTATCATTAGAACTAGAATTAGAATTAAATTTATAGATTATAATTATTAAAAAGATAATTTATATTTATTAATTTATAAAATAATAACTCACTACATACAAACACTATATATTGTAATTATTGTAGTTGAATCAGAATTAACTTTATACGTTATAATTATAAATTATAATTATTGTAGTTGAATTTTAATTAACTTTATAAGCTATAATTATTAAAAAGATAATTTATATTTTATTAATTTATAAAATAATAACTCATTACGTACACTATATATTGTAATGATTGTAGTTGAATCATAATTAACTTTATAGGTTATAATAGTAAATTATAATTATTGTAGTTGAATTAGAATTAACTTTATATATTATAATTGAAAGATAATTTATAATTATCAAAAAGATAATTTATATTTTATTAATTTATAAAATAATAACTCATTAAGAATAGTATATATTGTAATTATGGTAGTTGAATTAGAATTAACTTTATAGGAATCAGAATTAACTTTATAGACTGTAATTATAATTACTGTAGTTGAATTAGCATTAACTTTATAGATTATAATTATTAAAAAAATAATTACTTAGTATTATTATTGTTTAAGAAAAATAAATAAGAGTTAATTGCACTCACACCCCCTAAACGATGACAAATTACACATATATGAACATTTTGGTATTAATATACAATCACACCCATTTTCTCCATCAAATAAGTGAAAATATAGGGTAAAAATAACTTTAAATGAATATTACATCATATAGATGTATTCAGAATTACAAATTTCATTGTTATATTGATAAATTTATTAATTAAATAAGATTTTATTACTGGGTAAGGGGTCTGAGTGTGTATTAATACCAAAACATTCATTTGTGTACAATTTACCATCGTTCAAAGGGTATGAGTGCAATTAACTCCATAAATAAAATAATAAAGATTGATGATGGAGAATTACCAATAAAAAACAACTGGTGGAGAATGTGTTTCAGTCATATAGGATTTTGATTTGATTTATAATATTATAATTATAATAGTTATTCTATTTATTTAAATATCTATATAATTAATAAAATTATAATGTTTACAAATAATTTTTCATTTAAATTTAAATAATTTATAATAATATTATTTTATAATATAAATATAAAATTTTCTAATATAATTAATTTTATATTTTATAATTTTTGAAATTCTATTTATATAAGAATTTTAATTTATGAAATTTAAGATTAAACCAATTAAAGAAAAGGTGTTGATATAAAATTCAACTCTATGACAAATTTGAATTTTTTTTTTCAATTTAATTAATTTAAATATAAAAGGAAGTAAATACATTTGAATTGTAAGAGCATCTCCAATAGAATGTGGACGTAAGATGACGTGTCCGTGGAAAATAGAGGATGTGAATAATGACGTGGTTGAATATTTAGAAATAGACAGTGTCTATTTAAAATAATGATGCAGTAGTCATCGTCTAATATATTTTTTCTATTTTTATAATTATTAGAATTTTAATTAAATTAAATTTTTACTGAACAAAAAGAGAAATAATAAAATTAATTTAATAAAATAATATAATAATATTTATTTAGATGAGTTGTCGTGGATTCGACCCTCCACAAATAGCAGTTGAAGTTCACAGTGTGAATAATAAAATATGCCACGTCAGCTTCACATTGAAAATAAAATCAACTAATGGAGATCAATTTTTTTAAAAAGATTCTCCACGTCGCTGACGTGGCTGTGGAAAAATTCTTAATTTACATGCTACTGGAGATGCTCTAATCAGATTTAAAATTTAAGATATGAATATTTTTCAGTAATTAAACTTTATATATATAATTATTTTATAAAATTATTAAAATAAAAAATAGATTTATGAAAATTAAAAATAAATATTAAAAAATATATTAAAATCAATAAAAATTTATATATACGATCATATATATAATTTATGATAATTACAATAATTAAAGACCTGTTAGAACATAGGGTCTATTTTCTACTTTATAAAAATATAATCACATGATTAATTAAATAATAAATCAATCATCTAATCATACGATTCAATCAAACAAAAAACTTAAAAAACTAAGTTAGAGATGAAAGAAAAACCAGTTATTTGAGTGGAGGCAAGAATTTGATTATTTGACCTTAAGACAATTTTCGCCCCGCTACGGTGAGAATTTTGACCTTAAGACAATAAATCAATCATCCTCAGTTTTGTGTTTTTTATCCAGACTCTCCCAAAGCTCTTTAGAAGTTCTAATTAGACTATATACATTATACAGTGTATCATTCAAGCCATTGAGGATGTAATTTTTGCATAGAAAATCTCCATGTTTCCATGGGATGAAGGCCTATAATGTGATTCTAGGAAGACCCTGGATTCATGGGATGAAGGCAATACCGTCTACATACCACAAACTCATTAAATTCCCGACTCTACACGAGATCAAGAAAATGTAAGGGGATCAAAATGCATCCAAATAATGCTATGCCAACTGCCTGAAACAAAAAACAGCAGAGGTATAGCAATCGCAGACCCAGCCGAGGGCACCCCAAGAACCAGCCGAACATGAAGTGGACGAAATACCACTGGATCAAAAGGGGGAGAAAATGGTGCAAATTGGCGCCATGTTAGAGGGGAGAGAAAGAGAAGAGCTAATAAACTTTCTCAGAGCCAACCAAGACTGCTTCGCCTGGTCAGGCAAAGACATGACTGGAATCGATGCAACAATCTTAACTCACAAACTAAATGTGAAGGAGCGCATGAAGCCAGTAAGACAAAAATGAAGAAGGTTCGCCCAGGAGCGAAATGAGATCATTAATGAAGAAGTAGAGAAACTCCTCGTGAATGGGTCGATTAGAGAAGTCCAATACCCGAACTGGCTCGCGAACGTGGTGGTCGTCAAGGAGAAAAATGGGAAATGGAGAGTGTGTATCGACTTCATGGATCTAAACAAAGCCTGTCCGAAAGATCCGTTCCCGCTGCCACACATAGATCTCACTATAGATACGACCTCTGGATACGAAATGCTAAGTTTCATGGATGCATACTCCGGCTATAATCCGATATTAATGCACCCCAACGACCAAGAAAAAACTGTCTTCATCACCTAGCGGGGCATCTATTGCTACAAAGTAATGCCCTTTGGGCTGAAGAATGTCGGCTCCACCTACCAAAGACTCATGAACAAATGTTCACCAACAAACTAGGGAAGACCACGGAAGTGTATATCGACGACATGCTAGTGAAGTCAGAGGAAGCAAGCTAGCACGTGTACCACTTGAGTTAAGCATTCGAAACCCTCCGAAAGTACAACATGAAACTGAACCCCACCAAATGTCAATTCGGGGTCAAAGCGGGAAAATTCTTGGGGTATCTAGTCACGAAGAAAGGAATCGAATCCAACCCTGACCAGATCAAGCCAATCCTGAACATAGCAGAACCCCAGAACAAGAAAGACGTCCTAAAACTCACCGGAAGACTGACAGCCTTAACCAGATTCATCCCAAAGGCGTCTGAAAAGTTTCAACCATTCTTTGAGGCCTTAAAAAAATCTAAGGAGTTTAAGTTGACCGAAAATTGCACAACGGCCCTAGCCGACATTAAGGATTTTTTGACCAGCCCTCCGCTCTTAGCCAAACCAGAAGCAATGAGAAACTATACCTGTATCTATCGCATTCGCAGATTGCAGTGAGTACCGTCCTAGTCAAGGAAATCGGAGGAAAGTAGCAACCAGTATACTTCGCAAGCAAAACTCTAACCTCGGCGGAAACAAGGTATCAAACCCTAGAGAAGGAAATTCTAAGCCTAGTGTTTGCTGCAAGGAAGCTTCGGGCATACTTCCAAGGACACCCGATTGTGGTAATAACATCTTTTCCTCTGCGAAGCGTACTACACTCCCCTGAGAAGTCTGGGAGATTGATGAAGTAGGTCTTAGAACTCAGCGAACACGACATATCATTCGAAGGGAAAAAAGTAATTAAATCCCAAACCCTTGCAAATTTCACGGCAGACTTCGAAGAAACCCCAACTGAAGCAATTGTGGCCGAAGTAAATCAGCTAGTGACATCTTCAATTGAAGAATGGGTATTAGAAGTAGACGGGGCTAGCAGGCAGAGCAGCAGTGGCCTGGGTGTATGTCTCCGGCCTCCAAATCTACCCCCAATTCTTCAAGCTATCCGATGTGAATTTCCTGCCACTAATAACGGGGCTGAATACGAAGCCCTGATTACAGGATTTAGGGTAGCGAAGGAAAGTGGGGTGCACAATCTAACGATCAAATGCGACTCCCAATTAGTGGTCAATCAAATAAAAGGCACATATCAGGTAAGAAATGAGAAAATGGCCAAGTACCAGAAAATAGCCAAAGAACTCATGAAGCGTTTCCAAAGGGCCGAGATAAAGCAGATACCGAGAGAAGAAAATGAAAGGGTAGACGCTATGGCAAACCTTGGGGTATCAATGAAGAAAGACGAGCCAACGGGACCAATCGTATATGCTTTCCTCCCTAAAATAGCCATCGAATACGAGGAAGCCATGATTATAGAACAGAGCGACTGGAGAGCCCCCATCCTCAACTACATTAATCATGGTCAAGTACCCGAAGACAAAGCGGAAGCAAGAAAGCTACGAGCTCAAGCCGCTAGATTCTGCATCATCTGGGAAATACTCTTCAAGAGATCCATAGGCAGCCCCTTTCTAAACTGCATCTCCCTTTCTGAGGCCGAACTAGTATTAAAAGAACTCCATGAGGGATCAGCCGGGAATCATTTAGGAGGAAGAAGCCTGGCATTCAAAGTACATAGGGCCGGATACTACTGGCAAACCATGAAGACGGATGCGACCGAACTTGTAAAGAAATGTGACAAGTGCCAGAGACACGCTAACTACTCCAATCTCCCCGCCGGGACTCTACACAACATTACCTCTCCATGGCCATTCGACAAATGGGGAATGGACATTATCGTACCCTTCTCGATATCCACCCATGGACGAAAGAGGTATATCTTGATGGTAACCGACTACTTCACAAAGTGGATAGAAGCTTAAGCGCTAGAAAGGGTCAGAGAACATGAAGTACAGAAATTCATTTGGAGACACATCATCTGCAGATTTGGCATACCACGAGAAATTATCACCGACAACGGTCCCCAATTCATAGCACAAACCTTGAAAGATTTCTGCAATCAGATGAACATAAAACTCACGTACTCGACCCCAAGGTACCCCCAAGCTAACGGTCAAGCGGAAGCATCCAACAAAGCGGTGGTAGATTCTCCCAAGAAAAAATTGGAGGGAGCCAAAAGATTATGGCCCGGAGCCCTTCCCGAAGTCCTCTAGGCATTCAGAACAACCCCAGAACTTCAACACTGCAAACCCCTTTCTCAATGGTCTACGGAACGGAAGCGGTGCTTCCAACAGAAATCTTATCCCCGAAAGAAAGATTAGACGGAAGGGCCAATGAACATGTCTTAGCATTCGGAAGAGATACCTCAGACGAAAAAAGAGAGAGCGCACAACGGAGGATAGCCGAATACCAAATGGGGATAGCAAGGCAATACAACAAAAAGGTCAAGGCCCAAGCCTTCCAACCAGGAGACTGTGTACTCAGAAGAGTGTTCCAGAACACGAAAAATCAAGCTCATGGAAAACTGGCCGAAAGCTGGGAAGGACCATACCAAGTGGAACGAGCATCCGGGAAGGGGTCCTACAAATGACTCACTAAAGAAGGGAAAGAGGTGGAGCATAACTGGAACATACATCACCTCAAAAGGTACCAATTTTGAATACGGCGCAATATTTGTAATAGCGGACACTCTTTTCCCCAAAGAAGGTTTTTTACGAGGCCCCACCTTAACGCAATAAAACATATCTTTTTTATCCACTCTTCTTCTCCATAATACTTCACACATTGCCAAAGGGCAACCCAAAAATTTTCCAAAGGGCAAGCCTTTAGTAAATCCAGAAGGTCTCGGACGAAGACACATTGCCAAAGGGCAACCTGAAAAATTGCCAAAGGGCAAGCCTCTGGTAAATCTAGAAGGTCTGGGGCGACGATACATTGCCAAAAGGAAACCAGAAAAATTGCCAAAGGGCAAGCCTATAGTAAATCCAGAAGGTCTCGGGCGAAGTCACATTGCCAAAGTGCAACCCGAAAAATTGCCAAAGAGCAAGCCTCTAGTAAATCCAGAAGGTCTCGGACGAAAACACATTGCCAAAGGGCAACCCGAAAAATTGCCAAAGGGCAAGCCTCTGGCAAATCCAGAAGGTCTCGGGCGAAGACACATTGCAAAAGGGCAACCCGAAAAATTGCCAAAGGGCAAACCTCTGGCAAATCCAGAAGGTCTCGGACGAAGACACATTGCCAAAGGGCAATCCTAAAAATTGCCAAAGGGCAAACCTCTGGTAAATCCAGAAGGTCTCGGGCGAAGACACATTACCAAAGGGCAACCCAAAAAATTGCCAAAAGGCAAGCCTCTGGTAAATCCAGAAGGTCTCGGACGAAGACACATTGCCAAAGAGCAACCCGAAAAATTGCCAAAGGGCAAGCTGTAGTAAATCCAGAAGGTCTCGGTCGAAGACACATTGCCAAAGGGCAACCCGAAAAATTGCCAAAGGGCAAACCTCAGAAAATCTCCAGGCTTCGGGCACAAGAACCCTGCCAAGCTTATTCGAGAGACATCTAGGCCGGAACAAGCCTCACTATAAAGTCAAACAAAGCCAAGGAAAACCCCTCGAGACTAAGAGGATGAGAAAAGCCCAAAAATTAGCAAGACCATTTGACCAAAAGCAAAAACTGGGGGATCAATTTTCCAACAAAAAGGAGAACACGAGAACAATCGAAGCAAAATATTTTTCATTGATTGAACAAGATTACATTTGGGCAAAGCCCTACAAGAAATAAAAGCAAGCAAAGACAAAAACAAAGGTAGAATCATAAACTAGCATCGTCACGCAGCGCAGCCATGGCATCGAGCTCTCTCTTTGCCAGCTCAGGGGTCAGCGACCCCCTAAGAACTTGCTCAATAGCAAAGAACCTAGTAGTGACTTTGGCCTGAGCAGCCTCCTCTGTCAAGACCTCCACTTGACCCTCTAACTCCTTCATCTTTTCTTTGGCCGAAGACTTGAAGGATTTCAACTCCTCGATTTCCTTGGCCTGCCGCTGGAGCTCGGCATCCTTCATTTTGCAAGATGACTCGAATCCCAAATTATGAGCCTGCAACGCCTCCGAGCACCTAACGGCTTCAACGCACTGAGCCGTCACCTTGCCCAAGTCATCTTGAGCAGCCTTAAGTTCGACCAAAGCTTTATCGACGCTCGCCTCCATTTCTTTCCTATCGCGCATAACAGCACTATAGTGACGGCGCATCCCCACTGCGCCTTGGAGTGCCTGAAAGAAAGTCAAAAAATAAAAAATAAAAGAACAAACCAATAAAAAGAAAAAGGAAAAAAGTATAAGACCTACCCTGTACAAACCGCCTACGGACATCTCATTAAACTTGGTAAAGGACAAAGAGTGCAACCATTCTTTGTCCTGAGGAAAGAAGAAACCATCAATAGCATTGACCATCCCGGTCGTAACCCTCCGAGTTGAAGAATCACAGGAAACTCAAGGAACGCCCGAAGTGGACTTCCTGCCAGTATGCTTAACACGTCTCCTTGGACGCTCAAGCCCCTATTCTTCCTCCTCATCCTCCCTCGACCTCTTCTCCCTATCAACCGAAGCGGAGGACTCTTTTCCACTTCAACCGAAGCCTGCGGTTCCTCAACTATGGTTGCCCCCTCAGCATCATGAGGACCATCCCTATCAGACGGAGCACGACTGGAGTGAACGTTATCAGCCGAAGACCCCTGGCGCTCTTCGGTCGAAATATTCCCCTGACCATAGGCAAAGGCTTTTTCTTGCTCTGCCTGAATTTGGCGCATTATAGCTCGCATGGCAAGCGCCCGTTGACCCGACGGCTTCGAAATCACGTAGTCCGCGATTTCTACAAACAAAATCCAAACCACATTAACTCGACCGCACAAAAATACATAGTAAACTTACATGTAAGAAACAAAGGCCACCTACTCGTCCTGGTGAATGCCTAAAATCGACTGACGCGAAGCTCGTGCAACAACCTCTTGTGGCCACGCTTCTTATCCGGGAGCGCAAGAATGGCCTCACTCCTAGCACGCGCCCGAGGAGATGACTTGCAGTTCTTGGCACCGTGCTTGGCTGCAACCATAACAAAACAACAAGTCAATATGGTCGGTCGAATAAAACTCCCAAGCAAGTTAGGTCACAGAAAAACTACATGAATCCTTCCAACGCAAAGGATAGCCTGGGCCCTTGCCTAAGCGAGTGACGCCCTTGACGAAGAAATACTTGTCTTTCCATCAGCACTCGTTAGATTTGAAACCCAAAATTAATATTTTTCAGTGAGGTCGAGCATTCAGGACAAATCTACCATTGTCTGACTTCTCATGTTTCACAAAATAAGAATAAAAAAGTCTTCGACCGAAAACCCCAAATTATACTTCTCCTTTAATCGATCCACACTCAGTAATATACGGATGGCAAGCGGGGTCAATTGATTGGGATGGATCTGACATCAAGTACATAACTCTTAGACCAGACCCATGATGGGAAATCTAAGGCCAATCTCGAAGTGTTTGAGATAGTAAGGCTCCCACCAATCGGCCAAAAAATCATCTACCTTTTCATTGTCCATTGAGAGCCTTATCTCAACCCAATCTGGAAACTTACAACTGAAGCGCACAGCCTCTAACTCACCCCTTGTCATAGTGCTTCGCACGTTGAGCCAAGGGGGGAGAATACCTTGTGGCCTGGACTCGGCCGGGGGATTGAGGGCGGACGAACACTCGGCACCATCTTCTTCGGCCGAGAAATCACAAGTAAGACCAGCGAAAGTGGATGTATCTAGAGAGTTAGAAGAAGACATCTACACTCGACCGAAAGAAAAGGCAGGTTAGTGGTCATCGACCGAAGTTAGGGCAACACAATAACACAGGTCTATAGAAAGGATTGCACTACGTGAAACATGAACACGTGTACACGTGGAAATTAAAATAATCCAGAAAAAAAAATAAAACAAGATGAATGTGAAAAGACAAAACCAAAACCCAGTTAGGGGAAGAAGACAATCAGCTGAGGGTATAACCAAAGACCAGGCCCAACCGGAAAATCAAAACAAGCAAAACGGCGAACAAAAAAACCCCCAAATAGACAAAACAAGCGCAGCAACAGACCAAAAACTGCCAAAACCAAAGCAGCAAAACAACCAAACAAGAGAGAAGGGAATGAAGCAACCGAAACTAACCTTGAAAATGCAGAGACAAATCAAAACGAGAAATCCACCAGAAGAAAAGACAGCGACTGAGCTTCACTTTTAGAGAGAAAAACGCAGAAAAATGAATTTGAAAAGGTGAAGAAGAGAGAGACCCACCAACGTTTAAATATGAGAGAAATGATTTCACTTTTAGGGCACGGCAGTCGAGGAGCCGTCGAATTAAAAAAGATTTGATACGCAAGCGCTGATGTGGAAACCCAAAAGAGAAATCAAGCAAATAGTGGGATCCTAGCTGGCAATACACCAAGCAAAGACATGACTTTTTCGGTCGAGAGCATCTTAATGGAAAAGGTCTATTCGGCCGAAATAAACCACCAATTTATTGCCATACTCGAAAGAGCCAAGTAATGGCAACAGGGGGATTACTGTGGTGGGAAAACAACCTACGACCCCAAAAGGTCAAAAGTCTCAACAACTCGAGGAATTCAAAGGCCCAAGTAAATTAGGCCAAAACTCAAACAGCACCAAGAGCCCAATCTTCGACCGAAGCAAGTCGACGTCCCTTCGACTGAAGCAAGCCCATCAGGCTTTCGGCCGAAGAAGGCCCAAGAAGCTCAATTGCTACCTGCAGCCGAAGAAGCATGACGCAGCCTGGCAGCCCTTCAGACAGTACTAAAAAGTCCAAGCCCAATCCACTTCGCATACGGTAACCCGATTCATTTACAATTGAGATATCCATCTCCAAGTACAATAAAAAGACCAAATTCAAGAAGGACGGGGAGTCCCAATACAAATAGAAATATGACCCAAATACCTCCTATAAATAGGGGGTAGGGATGATTGTAAAAGAATCCGAATTTTTATTCATTAAAGTAAAACTCTATGAGATTATCTTTGTAAGCTTTTAGCTATTTTCTCAAGTAATCTTAGCCTTATATTTGGTTGTGGTTTATTTGACACCACAAATACGTTTTCAATTACAATGATCTCAACAAATTTGTCTTTTTCATTTATTCTTTTTACTATAAAAAGTATTTTCATTCATTTTTCCATTCACACCTCATTTTTTGAATTTGGAAATGTCACTCAAATCAAAAGGTAATCCCTATTATTATGTTATATTTCTATCTTTTATTAATAGTTTGTTTGCTTACTTTTACTAATATTTTGTTCTGCTTATAGTTTATTATTATTTTTCTTTAATATATATTTTTATCTGTTTGTTTTGTTAATAGATCTTTAATATATATTTTTATTTGTCTACTAACCACTATTCTTATTCCTTCTACTTATATTTTTATTTTTTTTTATTATTTATTTGTGGTTGTCTATTTTTTTTTACAAAGTCATATATTAGTTTATTTTGAAATTGTAAAAATAGTATTTTTCTATTTTAATAATTTTCACTTTAATAAGGTTTAATCACATGTTATTTATTGTATTATTTTCCTTTTTATAATATTTTTATAACTTAATTCTAATTTAATTATTTTTTATTTCATAATAATTTTTTTTATTCATCCATCAAAATTTAAATTAAAATAATTTTATAAATAATTGGATTCTAAATTTTAATTAAAATTAATCTAATATTTTATTTAAAATTTTGTTGTGAGTCCAATGTAGTTAACAATTTTTTTTAAAAAATTTGTGACAATACTATTTAATAAAAATTACTAATGACTATTAATATATATATATATATATATATAAAGCTGAAGTTTTTAGCTCGCCACAGTGTATCTTAAAGTGAAAAACTCAGCATTAAGTAGAAAAATAAATAAAATTGAACGTTTTGAGTTTTGTTCATATTTTACTAAAAAAAAAAAAGGTGATTTCCAAAAATCCACCGCTAGTTTGATCTACTAGCCAAAAAATCTCACATTTTTCATTTTTGGCCAAGAAACCTCTTTCAGATGGAATGTGTCAGATTTACTGTTCATCTGTTAGTGGATGAACAGTAATAGAGGGGCATTTTCGTAATTTCTCCATATTTATTTATTTAAAAAAAAAAAAAAAAATTTCTCTTTCTTTTTCTTCCTTTTCTTTTTCCTTTTTTCTTCTTATTCCCCAAGTTTATTATTATTATTATTTAACATTGAGTGAAGAAGAAGAGGGAAAAAAGAAATAAAGAAGAAAAAAAAGAAAAAAAGAAAAGAAGAAAAAAAAGGTTTTATTTTAAAATTAAAAAATATTTTTATTTGGAAAAAAAACTTTTTATTCTTTTTCTTTTCTTTTTTTTTCCTTTCTTTTTTTTCTTCTTTTTTCTTTTTTTCCCCCTCTTCTTCTTCACTTCAATGTTAAATAATAATTAAAAAAAATCTGAGATTATTTTTTATTTTCAATATTTTAATTTTTGGTGGGGGGGAGAGAGATTTAATGGGGAAGAGATAGGGGAGAGAATTTGATGTAGGGGAACAAGAAAAAAGAAAATAAAAGAAATAAGAAAAAAAAAGAAAAGAAGAAGAAAAAGAAAGAGAAAAAAAAATTTAAAAGTTTTTTTAAAAAATTTTTTTTGAAAAATAAATAAAAATGGAGAAATTACGAAAATATTCCTCGATTATTGTTCATCCACTAACGGATGAACAGTAAATCTAACCGATTTCATCCAAAAGAGGTTTTTTGGCCAAAAATGAAAAAGATGAGGTTTTTTGGCTAATAGATCAAACTAGCGGTGGTTTTTTGGAAATCACCCTAAAAAAAAAAATAACACTTTGCGTTTATGTGATATGTACTTTTATCTTTTCCACTCCTATCTCTCTTCTATCATCATTATTATATGCACATAAAATATATAAATGCATTAATACTAATAAATTAAACAGACAGTTATATACATTATAAAAAGATATAAATGCATTAATATTAAGAAACAGAAAACGAAAAGCGAAATGAAACGTTCATCAAAGGAAAAGTTTAGGAAAATAAATGGTTGACATTGATTTACTACATAAAATCATTTTCATTCGCAATAAATAAGCAATTAACACATTTATCTCTCATATATCTATTGTTTAAATATTTTCTGCTTATATATATTCAGGGAGTCAGAATCATGAGCACTTACGACATTAACAATCATTGAAATAATAAATGTGTCATAACCAGGAGCACTTTCGACATTGACAACATCGGAGCAATAAGCGTGCCATTTCCATTTTCAGGAAATTCGATAAGAAAGATAAGAAACTACCTCTCGCCCATCTTCTTCGTCCTCCCCTTTAATTCGAATGTTGTGTTATCATTTATGTTTTTGTCTAATTTGATTAAGCCTTACATACCTTGTTGAATTTTGTTAGAATATGGTTTTCTATAATTGGTGTTGGACTGTTAAGGTGTCAATGTTATTGAAGCCCACACAATTCTGAACGACGCGATGGTTTTCAATGTTTTGTGTGAGTTAATGTTGTTTTATTGACCGGTGCTAATATCTTACTCTTTGAGATTATTAACGAGAGGGTTATTTAAGGTTGGTTTGTAGTTTTATTTAATTGTTTTTTATTTGGATTTGTGATTTTTAATTAATTTATTTTTTTTTTCAATTATAGATTCGGTATACCGAATTTGATCTTAATTTATTTTCTTATGTTTTGTACACTTCTAATTGGATTTATTCACTGTGTGATTTTTAGTAGAAATTTGTTTGATAAAGGCGAAAGTTATGGAAATAAACTCAATCACATGTATAGACAATGAGAGGCATTTTCCATATGAATTTGATTTTTTTTAATGATAAATATTATTATTGGTTTTTGGAATTGTTATTTTCTATGTGGTTGTTGATTCTCTGTCTTTTTATATTTCATACCCATTATTTCTAGGTATGTGTGTTGTGTTGATTTTATTCTTACATTTCCTAAAAATTCTTTATACATATTTATTGATGTTATTTATATTTAAGTTTTAATAATTAATATAATGTATAATGAATCTTTAGTTATTTTATTATATACTATTTTTATTTATATTTTAAAAAATTATAGAAATCTTTCCACCTTCTAATTTAAGGAGCCGGTATCTAATCACGACTTTTCATGAGTTTTATAGACTTTAAAAAGTGAATAACTTTTATAAACTTTCATAGATTTTATAAATCCATCAATGACTTTCATGAACTTCTCAAAAAATACTTGTTATGATTTTTATAGACTTTGATAGATTTCTACAAATGATTTTTAAAGACTTTTGTAGACTTTCAATGACTTTTATAGATTTTCAATGACTTTTATAGACTTTCAAATGTTAATTGATTAATTTTGAGAACTTCAAATATGTTGTATCGCATAACTTTAGAAATACATTAGGATACATTCTATATAGTTTTTTTGAAGTCATTTGGATCCTTCTGGAGTATCTTATATATGTAAAAATACCCAAGTGACATGTTTGTACACCTAGTTAGAGGACGTTGGACATGATCACATTGCACCTTAAAATTTAGAAGGCTAATAACACCTTGAATTGCAACCAGTCCAACCTTAACCATTACATCATAATTTATGTCAATCTCTTTTTCCCTGATTTCATTCATATTAGAATTACTCATTTCTTTAAATTATATATATATGCATAGTGGTGTAATTAAAATATACACAATTTTAACCACTCAAATAAATAAAACTTCATCAATCAAAATAGCACTATCATATATGAATAAAAAAAAAAAACAAGTAAAATATTTTATAAGTAATGAATATAATAACACAATCATCCATAAATAAAAAAAAATTGTCTACTAATTAACTCAAAAAAACTAATATATTGATAAATTAATCTTGGTAGCAATCACTTATTTCTTTAATTGAAAAGCTATCCAACCCGCACGGTCTTCAAGTGTAATGTCAAAGAATTCAAGCTTCTTCGCTCTAGTGTCTAGAAAATCAAGTGCCTTGTTAGAGTGTCACTATCTAAGTATGAGATCTCCTTAATAAACTCCAACAACTTTATTTTTTCGCCACTTGTTATTCCATGGTTTGAGTAATTTTGTGGATACTTTGAGCCAAGATTCCAATAAAATCTGATTTACTATTGCTAGTCTCACCCTGTTTTTCTGCATTATCTTCAGGACATGATAGTCTTTGGATGAAGTAATGGACAATTCATAATCTTCAGGATATGATAAAAAAATTGTAATTTAATTACTTCATAATCATAATAGTAGTTCATAATAACTATCAAGAAATATATATATAGGATTGAGAGTAAGGAATACGGTTATCACCTGTTAATATTTGAAAGTCTTTGAAAATCTTTAGGTGTAGTGATGGACAATTCACAAACTTCAGTATTTATAGTTACGATAATAAAAGTCCATGAAAGTCTATAAAAGTCTGTAAGGCATGAAAGTCTTTTAAAATCATCAATTTTTAGATACACCAATATTTTTACAGACTCTATAAAAGTCATAATTAGATAACTCGTGACTTTTATAGACTTTAAAAAAGTATATAAAAGTCATGATTAGATACTCCAAAATTTTTATAGACTTTTTAAAAGTCTATAAAAGTAATGATTAGATACCCCAAAATTTTTACAGACTTTAAAAAAGTATATAAAAGTCATGATTAGTATATTTCATCCCATTTTTTTTCTTAATTAATGTGTTTTTTAACCTATTTTTTAAAATTTATTATATATTACTAAAAATCAAATAAATAAAATTATAATATATAACTCAATTTTTTTAAATTATTTTACACATTGTGTTTTTTTAGGATGCCATATCAAGAAAAAAAATGAGAATGTCAACTAATTTTTGTATTTAAAGAAAAAAAGATAAAATCTTCTAGGATATTATTCGATCATTACCACATTTAATATAAATTTTGTAAATAAAGAAATTTGACTTTATTTATAGATAGTATTTTTAACAGTTATTGATATTTATTTATACAATAATATTTTGTATGTATTATTTCATTTAGTGGTTAGTTTTATACATATTAAAATTATATATTTTGAATAATTTCTCAAAATCCCAATATATTCTCTAGATTCAAAGTCACTAATAGGAATTTTAAATATGTTTATTTCAAAAATCCAATTTTTCATTTCTTCAAAAAAAAAAATGTCATTCTAATATATTAATAAAATTATTTAACTAAATAAATCTATATTTCTTAGTCATATGTTTCCTTTCCAATTTATTCATAACAAAATAAGTTCAAATTAACATCAAACTATTATCAATGAAAATTAATTTATAATTTGATGATTTAGTTTAACATTAATCATTTAAATGTGAAAAAAAAAAAACTAATTTTTGGTTTGTTCATATATATATTATATTATATTACCATTTAAACTTTTTATAAAATTTAACTTGATTTTAATTTAACTTATTTAGTAATAATAATTCAACCATATAAACAAATCAACTAATACTAAAGTTTAAAGTGTTCTTTTTTTTAATAGTTTTTAATTAATATGTTCTCTTCAAAGTTTAAAGTTGAATATAACAAAATGTTATTAATTTATATTTAAAAATATATTACGTTAAATATAAATTTTATAAAATATTATAGTTTTTATTTATAAAGTAGATTGTGTATGCACTGAATTGAATTTTTTTAAAAAATAATTTATTTTAAAATTACATATAATATTATAATACATAATAATTTAATAAAAAATCACATATATTTTATATATAAATATAAAAAAGTAAAATAAATATATATTTCACAAGCACAAGCCATTTTACTAGTTATTTTATAATTTTGAGCTTTTGAGCAACCCCAAGTACACCTATGGCATAGAGTATACAATCTAGATTGAATGGAAACTTCTAGAATGTGCAAATGGGTTACCATTGTCATGTTCGGTTTCTTATGTGCTCCTCACTCCTTCACTATTAGGGTGTCCGTGATGCTTATCAATAATCAAGTTGTTTGTAGTGCTTATCGGTTTCAAGTGATTTTGTATGTGTTTGATAGGTGGATTTTTAATCAGTGGTTAGACTTTTTATTAACGATTTCACAATTTAACTGTATGGAAGAATTTTTTTATTAGCGATTATATTTTTAATTAGCGATTTGAAGTAGCTTTATTAGCGATTATATTTTTAATTAGCTATTTTCAGAATGCTACTTCAAGTAGCTGTTCACGAATCGCTAATAAAAAACTCTCATTTTATCCTTATCAATTTATAAGTATTACTAAACTACTCTTAATAATATTAAAAACTTCTATTTGTACTAAATTAAGTAATTTTAATAGTTTTTATTTATTAAATATAATTAAAAATCTTTAAATAACCTTTTTAGTTAATTTATATTTTATTTATTTTTTAATTAGTTGATAAATTGGTTTTAAATTAAAAATTTTAAAAGAAAAAATTGTTAAAAAATGAATACTAACACTAATAAATTATATTGTAGAATAAAAATAATATATTATATTATTTATGTAACAGCTATTTCAACATCTAATTATTATTATCAAACGCTTATGCCAAATCGCTACTTCAACATCTAATTTAACAGTTAATTGCTATTTCAACAGGTAACTCAACATCTAATATAACATTTAGTGTCAAACATACACTTTAAGTGCTAACTCAACATCGAATGTAACATTTAGTGTAAAACATACACTTTTAAGTGTTGAATGAACTTTTCCTTAATCTGGTTCTGTATAAGAGGTCAATTGAATTTTGTCTTCGCAGGTTAAAAGAACAAACAATAAATTGAAATAAAAACTATACCATTTGACTGAATGAGTCAAACTTCAGTTCCAAACCCCAATCAGATTATTATTCACTTTTTGACTAAAGCAAAATTTCGACAAGAAAGTCTCGTCCACTTCGCTTGGAAATTCAAACTCTTCAACTTTCCAACTCCGCTTTAAAATTTCTGTGCTTTTGGTTTGCACTGTTACTCCTCCATACTAGTATAATGTATCAAAAGCATGATAAGGTCTGATTGTATTGCATTAGCATCAGACTTAAAACTTACACTTCATTTAATGAGACTCAATCAAAAGGGGTTATCAAATATTAGCTGCTCAGCGAAGACAAACTAGTTCCCTAACAAAGAACACTAACAAAAGCAAAGCTACAGCTATGTTAACTAAATAAACTGATGGTGCTTCTTGTTGTCCACTGTTTGATGGAATACTCTCCTGGAAAATGAAACACCTACTTCCTTTTCTGATATTAGATGATGACGATTCATTAGAAGGCCACTTGGAACTTTCCTTTGCTTTGATTTGAACCATTTTCTCGGTGTACAAGCCTGTCTTTTCCACCTTCATTTGCTCTGCTGCTTGTCTAATGAGCTTATGATCATTTTGCGAACGGATTCTAACCGAGCTAGGTGACGCCACAAGCTTTCCATTCTGTTTGACAAATACATTTTCAGTTAGTAATTTGTGGTTACTTCGTAAAAGTAGTTCAGTATCCATATACCTGTGCCTGTGTGGTTTCAACATATCCACTCAGTGACTTGACTGGATTGAAGTCATGAGAATGAGCCCGCAAAGTGCCTTCATAAACGTGTGGTTGATCCATGTCGACTTGAATTGTATTCACAACGAACTCATTTTCATCTACATTTTGAGCCCATAGTGAATTCACGAAGTCAATGTCGTCCTGCTCCATGGAGTCTGACGAAGACCTTGTTAAATTAGGTTGATTGATAGACACATTAGGAGATGAGGTTCTCTCCACTGGACCTGGTGACCTCAACATTTCCAGGAAAGAGTCGACATGGAAGACACTATTGTCCACCGTTGATGGTGAATTGGACGGTGAATTCAATAGTTCACTGATTCTCTGGATCAATAACCACATATATTCAATCATTGATTTCAGGCATATGAATAGCATTCAACAAAAACAAACTGATGATATGTAATCTACCAGCAAAGCTTCATCAACAGGGTCTTGATTTCCAGAATAAGAATCCGAATGAATAACTGCCTCACCATGATCATCTGATTTTTGTTTCAAGCGGCAGAGAACATATGGCCTCTGTACAACATCTTTTACTGATAAATCACTCAAAATAACACAAACACATCAAACCCAAAGTGTGTTACCTGAAACAATCCAGTGGCGTCCTTGTAATGAAACTCTTGCATTGTCCAACTGGTCTTGACACCATTAGGACTACGACCCCTGTGAAAAACCAGAGTCTTTTTAAGACCAATCTCTCTGCCGTTCCCGTCTTTCACTACACGATCTTTACCAGTGACTTTCCAGTATCCAAGCGGCGTTTTTCTATTGACTCTTGTCCTATTGGGATCTATGTAGTCAGGTACAGTGAAGAAGTACCACACTCGATCATTTGATGGAAGCACCGAATAAGCTGCATACACACAACAAAATTAATCATTTTTCACATACCCTTTTACCCTATTTACATATATACACTGACCAGGCAACACCCATGGTTCCAACTGATTGATGTTGACTTCTTTGATCACATGGACAGGGAAATCAAGGCCATTTAGCATCCTGTCAAGATAATATGACACCATTTCTTCCTCTGTTGGACGAAATCTGTATCCCACTATGTCCCCCATTTTCTTATGTTCAGTGACGACGAAACAGAGAGAAGACAGTGAATAGAATTTTGTGTTCAAAGAAAGTAGTAGTGGAGAGTGAGCATGAGACGGCTATATATATATATATATATATAGTCATTGACTTTAGAATCTCATCGGTCTCTCAAACTTAACTTTGAAGATAGCTAACGTGGAATCATATGATTGGATTTTATTAACTACTTGCTTACGAAGGTGTCGAACATAGAAACCGTGTCTTCTTTTTTTTTTTGTCCTCTACAGCCTCTCATGCTTCGTGTATTAGACTGCTAATGAAGTAAGTAAATTTTCATTGGGTAAAATGCTTAATAAAGTGCAGTTGCTGTCTTGTTGGACCCTACCATTTACAATGAAAAATTGTAAATTGAGATACTTCTTTTTCCTTGTCTTTATAGTGCATTTTGATCTTTTTGGACGGTACACTATACAGAATCAATTTGGCAAAAACAATTGCAGACAAACAACACTAACGTACATGAACATGGGAATTACCATGATTTTGAACAGCTTTAAACAAATACAAATTGGGTATATTTCACAGTTCAGTTTATTGCTTGCCTAGACAATTTTTGTTTGCCTGAAAAATTAGGATGATATGTGTTATAAAAATGTAAGCTATACAAGTCTGATTTGATCTCTACAAAATCTTATGAGCTATCTACGTATCTTCCCAGGACTTTAATTTATTCCTACAAAACCTGCATCCTTACAGGTGAAAACACAACACTAAGTCGAGCATGATCGGATAGAGAATAGTTTTCCGGCCACATTCCTGTCTCTGCTTCTCGTGGGGAGAGAAATGCATTTTTCACTGCAAAGCCAATGACTTCTCTTTTGTTGCTGCTTTGGCTGGAATCCTCCATATTTTCACTGCTCTCATCCTCTACATGATATGAGCAAGTTGAATTCCACATTCTCAGCTGCAAGTAGTAGTAACAATTTTGTTCAGTTGCATTTTAACTTTCTATATGTAAATGCATACACCTTTCATGCATCTAGTTTACGGAAAAAACAGCTGCTGATCTTATTATGAGCGTATTTTAACCAGTAATGATGCATCTCATTTCATGCCAGCCGTTCACATTCTTACATGGAGACAGTGTGAAGAACAATGTAGTTTTTATGAGCAAAGATCAAGATAAATATGAATATACCTTAAATTCTTCAAAGCCAACTACACCATTGCCAGTAATATCTACTTGAGCCCATAGATCTATTGTTTCCTGAGAACATAGTCCAGAAGGTCGCCCAACTAGTTGTACCTGTATTTGTTTTTATGTAGTCAGTTCTATTACCCTGTAGAAAGTTCTATGTCAACTGTTACAGAAAGCAAATGTTGAAATTACCAGGCGGAGGGCTTCATAGAAAGATGAATAGGTGATTACATTACCACTGTTGTCACCTTTTAAGAATGCAAATGCATCATTCTCACTCATGGCGGCCTTTTGAAGCTGATACTGAAACAAAGTCAATTTCTTGGCATCAGATAACTGAAAACCTGAATGACTATACAGGTAAATAGTGCAATGAATTGCTTAGAGAATCTACAGATGCAGCAACAATGAAGTACTCACCTTTATTATACCAAAAACTGCTTCAGCCCAACTAGTTTTTAGTGGCTTCTTTGACCTAATAGGATTACGAAGCCAAATGAAATCAACACCACAGATATTTCCCCTATGATTCCTGTGACTTACCCACTAAATGATAACAAGAACATAAAAGTAGAAGAGGTGAGCAATCAATCTAGTAAACATATTGTTAATAAAGCAAAGAGAAGCTACAAACCTTGTGGGCATCTGCATCACCATCAGTGTAATGGTGAGCAATGTCATAGGACGATACAAAACCCTGAGATCTAAGGAATTTATAAACATGACCACGCTTGCTTCCGTTCCAATCACTGTACAAAGAGACCATAAATAGCAATAATCAACTAGTCTGCACACTTTCAGAATATGTAACAAAGCAAGTACTGTTAAACTTACCCACAGAGTATAATAGGTATGTTGTTGAGCTTATTTTCTCTTAGATATAGTTCAAGATATTGCAATATCTTGTACACCTACAAGCAACCAGCCACCAAGTTAGGCAAATCAGTCAGAAACACGCCTATGAAGAAAAACAATACCAACCATACTCCTGCAAACATATATATACCTGATGCAATCTCACGACTGATAAACTTGAATCATGTGGAAACAACAAATGGGTATTTACAATTACAATCTCTTGTTGACTGCCATGCTGATTTTGCAAGAAGGGTACAAGGGACTGAACATGTAACAATTGAGCAACACGATCTCCAAAATCATTAAAAAGCAATTCACGATGATTAAGAACCCTAAAGTAGTCCTGGCGTAAAGCAGTCAAAAGGCCTGTAAGCAATATACAAAATCTATCAAACTAAACTACAGCACACATAAGGTAACTGAAGACATATACTGCAAATTAGAAAGAAACAAATACCATCTCCACGATTATTAGTTCTTGCAAGCTTGAAGGTCATGTAGCCTTCATCGCCAAGTCTCTCTTGGTACATACTCACTAATTCTTCATTTCCAACCCAGAACTCCTGTTGAAACCAATCAAAAGTTCAAAATAAGAGCCTTTTACCATTTTAAGGTGACAAAAAATCTGACTTTAACCCAATCAATACACCCAAAAATGTAGATAGAGAAAGACAACTACCTGGAGACAAATAATAGAAGATCTTTCATAGAGCAACCAATCTAATATCCTTTGGTTTCTACTCAACCAAGCGTCTCTGAAATCACTCTCACGAATACTTTGATTCTGTTCCATTACAATTCAGATTCAGAAGAAACCCAAATAAAAAAATCACACACAAAACAGAAAGAGAGAGACACACCTGCTGATCTAGTCGCTTATAAATAGGAGCCAAAATATTAAAAGTCGTACAGGAAATACAAGGCTCAGCCATTGTTGAAGACAAAAATCCACTATTGGCTCTGGAGATCGACCTCTTAAATAAACCAGAATCATTCCCACTGGAACTGAGATTCGCATTGGTAGAGCCACCATTACTAGATTTAGATCCCACAACAACCACCTGTTTAACCAATCATTACTCACCAATCAGCGTTCACAAAAATCAAAATCCAAAAGCGGAAACCCACAAAAAGCATAAGAGAATACCACTAACCATATTCGAAGAATCGTTTGTTTTGATAAGAACAACAAGTAGGGCAATGGGCAATAAAAGAAGAAGGCGACGATAAGTTAAAGAAAGTGACCTTTGTGATCGAAATTCAACTGGGTAATAAGTGGCTTTCGGTTTGCTAGAGCGGTGAGAGCGAATTTGAATCGGTTTCATTGATTACTTCTTTTTTGGCTTTATAATGAACGCAAGGGACCCCCATCAAACAAAACAAACCAAACCTATCTGATCTCACATGTCTTTAAACAGAACACGCGCACATCAAGTTGTCCTGTACGGTCTCTCGTGTCGTTTCTGTGGGCTTGTGCTACCGACAATTCACTTGCCGTCTGCGTCGGATGTTGTTTAACTGGTTTTATTTCACTGTAATCCTTTTTGTTCAATCAAGATGGAATCTTTTGAGTGGACTTGACAGTTGAAATTGATAAACTACCAGCTCATTGGTTTGAAAAGCTGTGGACTGGAACTTCAAAACCATGAATTGTACTATCATTTCAAACTAAATTTACTTTCTTCAATAGTATCATCATATTCAATTCAATATGATTGTCAAAGTAACTAAATTCATCACATAAGAGGGAAAAAATAGAGTTAGGTTGGATTGACTATTTTTGGTGTAAAGTAGTATAATGAGCAGATGATTAATTAATGAAAATGTACGGATTGGAAGTCAAGTGACAGGTGTCGTGTCGGTTAAGCAAATATATATTCAACTGGTATGGTAGATCACATGGTTTGTCTGGTGGTGCTTAAGAAGTGGACATATTGTGGAACTTAAAAAACGCATGAAGTGAGAAAAATCTTAGTTGTGAACTCAACTTGCAATCTGAATCTGATTGCGTAACATTGATTTTGTGGCGTTTAAACTCTATGGATTGTAGGGAATAATATGCAGCGAATCTAGCAGGAACTTGGGGTTGGTTTGCTTGTGTGGAAAGATAAATGAATAGAATAATATTGGAAATACGTGTCTTGAGAAGAGTGGTGTATTGTCTGTCTCTACGCGTACAACCCAAGCACCTTTTGCACAAGTAGTGCCAACTAATTAGATTCTCTTATTTCTTTTACCTGCAAATATTTAAATATGGAATTCCTTACAAATTAAATAAGGAAGATATAATTGTTCATATATATATATATAACAAAGACTTACGTGGTGTAGAATGAAGAAACAAAATCTAATTCATGAGACATGTATACTACGTGTGTTGCAGAATTTACTTTTAATGGATCATCCAAAAGACGTTTAGTGAATATTAGATATAGATAAAGCAATACTATTTTAGTATTATTAAAGTAGAATTTGAGTTTCACATCTTATGTATGAGTGGTGGAAAAACATAACTCAACCTTTTCTTTTTAATTTTTATTAATTGTCTAATAAGTTAAAAAAGTTAAAAGAAAACAAAAATTGGTTTAAATTTTTCTACCGCTTATTTAAAAAATTAATGAATGATGGTTATAGCGATGACGAGTATTAATTACTAACTAAATAAAGTTATATAAAAAAAATTTTAAAAAAAATAAAAATAAAAAGTAATATATAAAATTTTGTGTGGAAAGAAAAAAATTACACTATTAGAACAACAAAAGATCAATTCCTTGTCTAAAAATAAATAAATAGTTATACCCTAAATACGGTTCTTTCACTCCTCAACTCAATTACATCTGACATACAAGCTCTCCTTATATTGTTAGAAAAATTTTAGTTCTATCTCACTTTCTTCCTAGTTCCAAGTTCGATTCAACCAAGACAATCAGAATAAAAACAAATATAATATTTAACGTAGTTCGGCAAATTGTCTAATTCACGAAAAGATAACAAGTTTACTATTAGAAATAAGAATTACAAGTCATTCAAACAACACTCTCTCTCCACACAAAATTGCTTTCTTTCTCTAGATCTCTTTTTGGCAAACAACTCCACTATGACAAGACAACCCCAAATCAAAATCTCCTTAATGGCAAGGCAATACAACCGAATTCAAAATCTCCTTAATGGCGAGACAACATCAAATCAAAATCTCCTTAATGACGAGACAACTCAATTCGAAATCTCCTTAATGGCAAGACCCTAACCTCAACTCGAAATCTCATTATGGCGAGACCCCAACCTCAATAATCGAAATCTCCTTAATGGCGAGATCTCAACCTCAATACTTGAAATCTCCTTACTGGCGAGATCCCAACCTCAATACTTGAAATCTCCTTAATGGCGAGATCTCAACTTCAATACTCGAAATCTCCTTAATGGAGAGACTCCAACCCTAATGATCATTACCCCCACTGGGCATGACATCAATCCAATGATCACCAACCCAAAGGGACGAGATCCTTTCTTCTTTATGAGACAACTCTATTTATAGTAATCATCAAACATAATTTCCTAATTTGTTTCCTTTCCAACTAAGGAATGCAATCAACCAAATTAGGAAAACCAAATCTTTCCAAAACAATGAATCAAACAATTAAGAAATATATTCAAACTCAAAATAGGAAAACCTTCCTAAAAGGAAATATTTGTGATTCAAGGCAATCCTAACACATATGACTTTTATAAGATAATTGGACTTGATCCTATAACTCAAGATCTTCATACCTCTATGATGCCAAAATCTCAATCGGGTAACTTCCAAACCTAACCAACAATATCTATATTGTTTTTTTTTCATGATACCTAATAATAGATACAAATATTATATTTATAGTATTAGGTTACTGAATGATAAAGTAATCCTAAACCATAAAGAAAACTTTTTTTCTATTTAGGATTCTCAATGATCATTTTCCTAATTAGAATCCACTTTAAGAAATATCATCGTTAATCAATAATAAAACTTTCAAAACAGTCTTCAAGTCTGTTGGGTGCCAAACCCAACATTGCATCGGTAATACAAAGGAATAATGCATTGTATATAAAACATCCAGAAAACTCCATTACAATGAGGCATTTTTGGTAGTGGTACCTAAGAATAAATAAGTGTGGGCTCGGTCTAAACCCTATGGATGGTGATGGGGCAGGTCATGGCAAATCATTGAGATATTAGACCTTCCTTACCTGGAGACTGACCTAACCTGCTCTGCCCTGTCCAGTAGTGCGAGGCAAAAGGTTTGAACCTACTACCTGCCCCGCGGGAACCTGCCCTGCTCTACCCTGCGGGAACTTGTTTTAATCTATCCTAAAAAAAAAATTGTATTTAAATTGTATTTTTGTGTTACTCCATGCTTTGCAAGAATTATATTTTTAAAATTTGTAATGGTATTGAGTTTGAAAGAAATAATTTAATAATAATTATTAATTTATATATTATTTTATATTCATCTAATTTTTTATTTAATGAAATTACTTAAATATTATCCATGTTAATAGAAATAATTAACTTTTTATAATATTTAGTTACTACAAAAATTAAATTTGTTTAGATATTAATATTATATCTAATACCGGCAGTAAATTAAAATTAGTATTAAAAGAATAGTGACGGAAAATAAATTATCTAAACAAAAATTAAAAAACTAATTAACATGGCAGGGCGGGCACGGGGCGAGGCAGGGCACCAACCAAATTTGAATTTGTCACGGGGCATGACAGAGCGGTATGTAGCTGACCTATTTCATGTATGGGGTAGGTCAAGTCAGATCAGGGCACCTTGGGGCAGGACAGGTCTGCGGGTCGGGACAAAACTTGTCATCCCCAGGAAAAAATCTTAGGGGAACGGTCCAACTATGTAGGATTGTAGGACTTCCTCTCACAATTTGACACGTGTGCATTTTAGGTGAGAGATTATTATTTTATAGTAAATTAGGTGAGAGAAATAATTATTAAAAATACATTGCACACTTATCTAGTAACGGCGGCTACAAAATAATAATCTCTCTCACTTAAACTGCACACGTGTCAAATTGTGAATAGAAGTTCTCCATATCATATTAATATAAGTGTTGAGAGCGGCTCCTAGAGGTCCAACATGGTATCATCAGATCGTTTTCCACCCCGGACCCAAAACAGAAAATATCATATTAATATAAGTGTTGAGGAGCGGCTCCTAGAGGTCCAACAAGTGGTATCAGACCAATCGAGTTTTCCCAACAACTAGTATCAAAGCCTTGGTTTAGAGATGAAGCCCATAATTAAATTCGTGGTTGGTACCTTGTGTCAAAAGTCTTCCTGATATTGTGATGGTCAGGCGGTAGGTCCTGATGGGTAGTATCAGTGGAGTAAGATAGTTTGACGGATAGGTGGATTATCTCGAAAGGAGGCTAATTGGCCTCTCGAGGTAAGGCTACGCAAATTGCGGTCCTTGGTTTGAAAGATCGGTGGACAACTCGAGGGGAGATCATCCTTTGGTTTGAAGGGAATAATTTTTGGGGTATCAAACTCAATACCACATTGGCAATACAGTATAACCTCGATAGATTAATACTTTTAGGACCGTTAAATTTTATTAATTCAGCTAGGTATTAATTAATCGTATAAATTAATAATTATTAATTTATAAATTATATACTTTTTGGGTCCATAGTATGAATGTACCTAGGTGTATGTGAAAACTAATTTCTACATTTACTATTAATTATGCATACTTAACCAAATTCATGTATTTTTTACTGATACGTTTTCAATATTCTATGTATATCTTAATAAAATATATAAATCTACTTAATTATTAATGTAGTTACATGTACATTCATTAAAATGTATAAATCCACCCAATTATGAATGTATTACATGTACATACATTAGCTAAGTTATTATATAAATACATGTATTATGAGAAGACTACACCTGATATTCTTAATGCAATAAGAATGGTTAGTGATGCGGATCAGTTAGCCTTAAATTTTATGAAAGATTTGGACCGGGTCGAGATTAGAAGGAAGACTTTATTATTTTAGAATTTAAGATTTATTTCTCTTATTTTATTTATTTATTTTATTTTTAGATTGTTTTAAAGTATTAGGGAATTTCTTTCTTAAAAGAATTTCTATTTAATTTAGGAATTTCCTTCTTAAAATGATTTCTATTTGATTTAGGTTGTAACCCCTATATAAGGGGTTTCCTTATATCAATTAAATATCTTTCAACTTTTGAATATTTTCTTTTCTCTGAAATAGAGTTCCCTTAGATTAGGGAGTTTCATCATTCCGGCCAAACGAAATTGATCACCTAACACTCGTGACCGAGTATAAGTAGTCTATCAAACTCGTGACCGAGTCTAAACAGTCTTTATCTTTTCTTTTTGCTTCCGTTTGCGTCAGTTAGAGATGAGATTTAAAGTGATATTGATTTCAAGAAAAAACAAACAATATTAGAAATATTTTCAGAAACCTGTTTGGTTTAATTATAAATTTATATATCAAATGGAACCTATATGAATTTTTTTTATTATTATCTTATAAATTTAGCGAATTATTAATTTACCACGTTGATCCCGACTTGGGACTGGAGAAAATCATTATTTTAGCGAGATTATTAATTTATCGAGGTTATATTGTATAAGGGAATAATATCTTATATATAAAGCATCCAAAGAACTCCACTAGAATAAGGTCTTTTGGGTGGTGGTACCTAATAACAAATCCGTGCGAGTTTGGTCCATGCTCAAAGAGAATAATATTATACTAACGTAGGACTTGAGGAGCGGCTCCGAGAGGTCCAACAGATTCCTTTCCGAATAACCAAGCCTGTTGGTTTCTCAAATTTACCCAAAATCACATGTACCATGGATTTCCATAACTTACTGTCAACAAAACTTGTAGAGGGAGGTGTTGCGTCTTCAATGAGCACGCATTATACGTTGTTGAATTCTTCTCGAAGTATGCTTTTTTCTTCTTCTCGAAGTATGCTTTTTTTCAAGGATATATGGTTCATCCAAATCGGAGTTCATTTACTCTTACCAACAGTCAAAACAGTTTTGAATATTGGAGTGTATTTGAATTCCCATCCCAATTCTAACATGGAATTGGTATTCAAATGTGATATCCCTACAACTCCATTCAGTTGGAGAGTTCTCGTATTTTATTTCTATTAACTAATTTTTAAAATTCGCAATTGGTAAAACATTTTATCAATAAAATAACCAATTGTTTGATATCAAAATATGTTTACTCATAAATATTAATTTGATATACGCATGAAATTGAATTTGTAACAACCAAAAGTTATTAATCTCTATAAGAGGTTTGTACCAATATATCTTATATAGAATTAAAAGATATCTTGAACCCGCATAGCCAATCAACCATTATGTCTTTAAGTTAAATTAAAATCAAAAAAACTCCCAAATTAATATTTCTGTAAAGATATCAAAGCATTTTTATATATATACAAAAGTAGAAAAGTCTCGAGACAATATTCGGTTCAGATAATAATTGTTTTAACTAGACAAAAATTGTCTTTAAACTTTTATTTTTCAAATTTAAAATTAAAAGTAAATAAAAATTGATAATTTTCAAAAATTAAAATTCACATAGATTAATTTCAAAATAAAATTTAGATTATAAAGATAAATATTCGTGTTTATCTGTATTATGTTTTAGAATTTCATTCCGAAACAACTTTCTCTCCACTTTAAATATGTTTTAGAATTTCATTACAAATCAACTTTCTCTCCGCTATAAATATTTGGTGATTCATCTAAATTAATCACTTCAATTTTTTTCTCATAATAGTTGTAGGAAACTCAAACACAATTTATTCTTTCATAATCGCAAGATCAGAATTAGGGTTATTCTTTCATAATCGCAGAATTAGGGTTATTCTTTCATAATCGCAGGATCAGAATTAGATTTTGATGGTTCTATTCTCCCTAACAAGATCGACATGGTAATTCTACTCTAAATTAATCACCTCATTTTTTTTCTTATAGTAGTTAAGAAACTCAAATACAGTTTCTTTTTGTTAATGTTAATGTTTTTTATTTTTTTTTCTTTCACCGAGTTCTTGATTAGTAAATTTTTGTTATGTTTTCATTTGAATATTATATTTTTTAAATAATCATTTGATTAATTGTTGATTTATGCTTTTTTTTAACTATTATTTTTTTTAATAACTATTCTGTTATCTATTGATTTGATTTATTTGTTCTATGAGTTTGGATTCTCTAATAATTTTTTTATTTATTTATATGATTAGAGAACGGTATTTTATTTTATTGTATTTTTAAATATTTTATCCTTACCCATTTTTTATATTTTCATATACAATGGAAGAGATTCTATATAATGTTATTAGGTTACACTATCATTACATTAGGTTGATTTTGATTTTCCGTAGAGTTACTATTGATGTTAATTTATTATTAATTTTTAATTTTTCACTACTTGTGGCTCCGTTTTATATAAGCTAATGTCTTAGCTAATTGAGTAGTTATGAGTGTTGCCTCCATGATTGCACTATAGAAACACATGTGTTGGTTACCTACGTGAGTGTGCTGACTATTTAGTTGTAACCAAAAATTCTATATTCGATTTTATTTTTTACTTTATGTTGTATTCTTCAATTGACAATTGTCAATATGAAATAATAAAATATATATATATTTTAAGAATATAGATTAAATATAAAAAATTTATCTTTAATAAATAAATAAATTAATATAACTTTTTATATTTAATTTTAATTTATAGTTAAAAGTTTACATGTAAATTTATTTTAACTAAATAAAAAAATTATTTATGTTTAATTTTTATATATTTTATTTATTATTTTTTAAATTTATATCGTAATGGATTAAATTAAAAATAAATTTAAATTGTTAAATTTATTTCAATCACGTGATCGAGTTTTATTTTATTTCAAACTTTATAATTTTATATAATATTATATATTTTTCTCTTGCATATTTTATATATACACATATAATTTTCAAATATTAACTAATATTAACTATATTTTCAATTTTCACTATTATAGGTGAACTGCTGAAGAAGTTGGAAGTATTAGAAGAATATATTAGTTTATCTCCCGCCAAGTCTTCAACTAAGTGAACCGTTTGACATTTTAATACTTCCTCCGTTTCCAAATACTTGCAACATTTCATGTGGGCACGCTTTCCTATACTTAACTTTAAACGTAAATATATTTAATAATATACAACTAAAAATTATATAAATTTCATATTTGGAAAATACACATCAAGAAAAATAAAACAAGACCCATTTGACTATATTTTTCCTTGTACATAATAAATAACACACGAAAGAAGATTGATCAATGAATAATATACACTATTCAAATGTTGCCACTAAATAGAAACGAAGGAAGTATATTTTAAAGGGTTATTTCCAAAAACACCTCATTTTTTCAAACGTTTCACTTTGAGCACCCGGTTTTGAAAGTTTTGGAAAACCACCCCCAAAATCAAAACCACTAGTGGTTTTTGGTATTTTTGTGAGTGGTTTTGGTGTTGTATGAGTGGTTTTGAAATTCTATATGTTTAATTTAGAGATTCGGAAATTTTCTAAAATCAAAATTACTCATACAACACCAAAACCACTCACAAAATTACCAAAAACCACTAGTGGTTTTGATTTTGGGGGTGATTTTCCAAAACTTTCAAAACCGGGTGCTCAAAGTGAAACGTTTGAAAAAATGGGGTGTTTTTGGAAATAACCCATATTTTAAAATGCTTAAACTTTGTATTTGAGATTCACTTTATAGACACTTTTTCCAATTATAATATAATCATTATATTATATTTTAATCACAATCTTTATACTCATATTAAATAATATTGATTAATTATTTTATTTTAATTTTTTTAGTAAAAAGAATTATATTATCAAAAAGGATATAAAATATTCTTCGATTCGAATTACTCATTTAATTATATAATATATTTAATTATAATAATAATTTAATTTAATTTTTTAATTGTGATAATATGTATTTTTACTCTATATTGGAATTCTTAGGTAACTTCAATGTTGAAAATTGGCCGTGATTAGAAATAACCTTAGGAATGTTTAGTATGTGTTCCGATTATATATAATAATAATAATAATAATATCCTTTTAATTTAATTTAATCTTTTTTTTATTAAAATAGATATATCTTTACTATTATTATTATTTATTGTATTTTAAAAAAATTTGTACTTATATATATATATATTGTGCTTTTATTTATAATTATATTAATAAATATATTTGAATATTTATTATTAAATTTAAAATATTTATTCTTAAATTTAAAATGTATATAGTACATGGATATACAAAAAGTATTATAGTCAATTTACAATTATTAAATCCATATCGTATTATAAATCCAAACAAGAAATTTAATCGTACATTAAAATATTATGTATCCAAACAAAAAAAAAATTAACTGTACATTAGAAAATTGGTATATCAATCAAGATTTCAGTACAACACGAACATAACTCAATTATATAATACTGAATTATAAAATACGAAATAGTAGTGTTAGCATCCAAACATACCCTTTATATTTAAACTCTACTTTCAATTTGAACTTGTTTATTTTTCTTTCATTCTTCTTCATTTCAATAAAATAAAATAAGGGATAAAATAATTAAAGATGAAAATTATATTTATTTTTCTTAATTTTTAACTATATTTGATTATATCGAAAACATTTAAGTAAATTAAGAAGAAAGATATAAGTTATTTTAATTTTTTCATTTAAAATTTTAAATAAATTTTTATAAATAAGTTATTTATTCAAATTATAATGATTAATTCTTTAGAATTATTCTTTTTTTCTTTTCCATTATTTTATTTTTTAATTTTTTATAAAGATTTATAAAGTTCAATTCTAACCCGATGATTTGAATCTCAAAGTTGAACTTAAACAAATTGGACCAAGCCTTTTCCTTTTACTATTAATTAAAAAATAATAATAAATCAGTGCATCTTCGCTCATTAGAAACAAATAAAAATATATACTACAATTCTTAATAGTTCTTTTTTTTTTTTTTTTTTTAATCTTTTTTTTTTTTTTTTTTTTAATCTTTTTACATATTATAATAAAATATTTATTATATATATATATATATCATATTTTAGGTTGATATTGTAGTGATCTTATTTATATTTGATATTATATTTATAAATAAATTATTTAATTATTTAAATTAATAGAATTTTTAATAAAATTATTTTCTTTTAATAAACACAAATCAATGCGATTTATAAATAGGTTACTGTGGGGTTGGGCGGAATATAGTAACACGATTTACCACCCCTAAATTTAATAATTTTTATTTTTTATCTAAACAAAATTTCCTTTTCTATTTTTTATCAAATTTGTTATATTTATATTTATAATTGCAATTATATTTTATAATTATTATAATTTTATATTTAAATATTTATTAAATTTAAAGTACGCATTGTGCACGGGTACTATCTAATATATATATATATATATAATACCATTATAAATTTTGCTAACTAATAAAGTAGCTCCAAATACAATAACGGATATAAAATATTGGAGTACATTTAACAGGACACTAATCACATACAGGCGTTCCAAAATTCTAAATATTTTAATCAAATTTATATAGATCATTTGTAAGATTAAGAGAACAATTGACCATCAAAATACTTAATGGATAGGTTTTATTGAAAATAAAGTTTTAAACTTTTTCAATATAATAAAATTTAAAAACAATAATGTTATATATATATATATATATATATATATATATATCATTTTAAATTTCCTTTTCAAATATTCAACCATCTTTTACATCTGTTATACATAAGTTCTAATTAAATTCACATAATCAATACAATAATAGCAAAATTAGATTCCAGATTACCTAAAACATTATATTAATATAAAATTCTTTATTAAATACTCATTTAAACAATTATATCTCATTCATTCAAATTGTTTTAATCCTACAAATTATTAAATTATTTTTTTCTATAGTTTTAAGGAATATAACCTCTATCATTATTTTATTTAAATTATCATATATTTAAATTACATAATAAAATAAATAAATTTAAATGATTTTGAAAAAGTAGTATGCAATTTTATTTTAATTTTTTTTAAAATAAAAAGGAGAAATTTGCATGTAGTAATCTGATCTGAATGGAAAGAGAATTGCCATCAAAGGCCCAGCCCAGCCCAGCCCATTTCACGATATCTTTGAATGAGGTCAGTTTCCATTGCTCAACTCTAGGATATATTTTGCATAATAAACGCCAATAAAGAAATTCCCACATGATTATGTTGGTATGTTGATATATAAACATTAAAGATTGAAGTGAACAAAGCTCCAAAAAGATAGAAAAGATAGGTAAACGATCATCAAATCTATATATATCAATCATTTTTCCACCAAACATTATTCCTTTGAAATCAATCCGACTCAACCTCCTTTGTTTTACTCTCCACCAATCTGATTGATTCCTACCTCCAACCCCAACCCCAACCCCAATCCTATTGTTTTTCATTTTATCTAAACACTTCTTACTCTTTCCACGGATAAAACCATGATATGATTCAGTACAATACAAGCAACATGTTCTCTTATTCAATTTGACTAGTCGTCTTCTTGTATTGTACATACTACTACTATAACATCAGAGGATGTTAACTCCAATTAGATGGTGTTTCATTATCCGTTTTACCCACTTCAATACCTTCTCAACAAACAAAACTACCCTTTATATATTTCAACCATGACAATGTACCCTGCAACTCAGAAATGGTTACGTACACAACAAAAATATGAATCTGCAGCTTCTGCTCCAGGAATATCCAGCATTTCGGCTCAGACGTGACATGCAAGATATCCACACAACATTCTTTAAATGTGTTAGATGGCAATTTGAAGAAACATTGGATCCAATCAACTGTCCTTACCATTACTTCTGTGAAAGCAACTACCCTGGAAACTATCCTGCAGCTGTTGATGTTTTAGTTGTGGTTTTTGTTACCGGTTTGTACTTGGCAACACTAGTTTTGATGATTATAGATATATTGAAAAGAGGGAGGACTGTTTCAGGACAATCGAAGAGATGTTTGTTACCGTCAGGTCCGATTTGTCTTCCTGTAATTCTGTTGATTCTGGCAAAGGGTCATAGGATTAATGAAGTGTTCCCGCTTTCGTGCATTGGTCCTGCTATTCTGCAACTTGTACATATCTCAGCTCTTACGTTCAACTATGGGGCTAATGATGCAGATTTGAAGTATGTGTTTCTTGAGGCATCAACGATTTCTGGTATTTTACATGCCAGTCTATACCTTGATGCTATTCTGTTGCCTTACTATACAGGTTTAGACGCTCTGGTATTGTCTAGCTTCTCTGGTGAATGTGCTACTTGTGTGTGCCGGAGAGAGACTTTGGTTGTTGGAGGAAGGTTGGTTTCCTACAGGGGTTGGTCTGTGACTGCATTTTCTGTTGTGGCTGCTTTGCTCTTCAGGATTGTGTGTAGACTGTCTGAGGCCAATAAGAGGAAGTTCAGTGCAATCAAATCTTTATTTGAGAGCTTTGGCTGGATTCTGATTGTTAAAGACTCCATTTACCTGGTTCTGCAGTCACCTCTAGAGCTACATGTATTGCGAGTAGCAGCTTTTGGAGGTGTTTTTGTATTGATATGTCTCCATGCACTCAAAAGGTTGTGCATCAAAATTATACAATGGCATGCCATTCATGACAAAAGAGAAACTGAAAATTGATTGTACAGTTCACAGCTTTCTTTTCCATTTTTTTAACTTGATTTAACAAGATTCCATACTTTCTCAGTTCCTTATGCTCATACAAACATGAACTTTTCCTGGTTTTAGTGGAACACCTCAAGAAACACAACTAACTTTGATTACAAACCAAATAACTGAGATTAATTGAATCACAAGTCATTATACAGTGATAATCAATCAAATGCACTTTAAGGTGGAGGAAATCGGAAGAAACCAAACACCTATGATGCCTACTGGTTAACTACAATCATTTCTCATATCTAATAGAGCATAAAAAGTACAAAATTGACCAAAATTGATGGTAAAGGATTCTTCATCTAGACAGCACCCACGTTGAAGAATTTCAACATCACTTCTTGTGGACATTTTAACCCATCCACGTTTCTTTCTAAAGATGATGAAACTCCAAGCAATATCCCAAAGAACTCACAAGAAAAACCTTCTTCGGCTGGTGTCCATTTCCGGCTAAAACCATAAAACAAGAGTGAATGTCAGGTTTTTGGCGTGTATATTATATGTATGGTCGGAGAAAAAATGCATCAATAACAGTTTTCAATTCAGTTGACAAAGTAATTACCTTGTGAACCCACTCAAATTCTCCACCTTTGGTGTCAAAAGTTCCGTGCTGCAGACTGATTAATTTAAGAGTAAATCGAGGACCACACTCCTGTGCATTTAAATGAAAATTACAGTGGTTAGTGAGATGCAATGTAAAACTACAGAATCTTCCAGCAAAGAACAGATGGACAGATTTAGCATGTCCAACCTACAGCACACTAGAGGCATACATCAAAAGTTGTTCAATTAGTATCAACCAAACATCATATAATGGCTTAAATAAGTGGATAAGAGGTTATTGTAGAGAAAGACAGACCTGTAGGCGAGCAATTGTTTTAGTTTCAGTGGTCTTTTCGCCCTTAGCATCTTTTCCTTTTTTACCTTTTGGGTCACTTACTTTACTTTCTTTGGATTCAAATATGTATCTGGCAGGTTAGAGAAACGTGAGTATTTATGTCCAGGTTCACCTGTTCATAGGAGACTAACATACTAACACGAAGTCACAAACCTATGGTGCCGGAAGAATATAAAATCCCGCTGGTTGTGGAATGTTACAACTCGCCTACCCCGAAATTCTGGATCTTGTGGAAAAAGAGACTGTATCATTCTGAAAAAAAGAAAAAAAAAAAAAGGGCAAATCAGAAAACAACATGATGATAAAGCGCAGAAAGAATACACCAGGAAGTGTATTCCAAATCATGGTCAGAGGTCTTATGTCATAAATTGGCATAACTAATTACAATCCACATCTTCATAAGATACTAAAGAGAGAAAGATAATGACCTGCCAACTCGATGACCCAGGCGGGTTGTAAAGTTGTTTAATATTAACTCAGGCTTGTGACCAGTAGGATTTCCATGATTCTGGAGGAATAAAAAGGTAAATTAGTCCATCAAAAGATTAGCAATATTTTACATAACTTGCCACCAAAAGTGAAATTAAAAAGAAAAGGTCAAAAACAACGGAAATTGAAATTTCCAGGCTTTTACTATGATACTTAGAATATAATTGAATTGGTTAAAACTTTAAACTAAAAGATTATTGATAAAACTTTTCAGTTCTTTAGAAAACACAAATTTTAACCCAATCAACCTACCCCAATCCAACTTAGGTTGGAAAAAATTCTTGGGTTGGGTTGTGAAATTGCTGCCAAGCCAAACCTGACAGTTCAAAATTTTCAATCCAATACTATACAATCCAACTGAATATCTACCATTATGCATACTCTTTTGACCCTTTTCATGCCATATAATCTATGACTATTTGCAACACATTATAAAATTAAGGAGTTGAAGATACAAACCTTGATATCCTTGCGTAAAACAAGATTTGAGAGCTTAAAATGGGCAGTAGGTCCATCAGGCAAGCCAATCACTAGTAAGGCATCTGGAGCCAACACGAAAACAGGTGATTATAACCTTACATAGAAGATGCAATACACAGTATAGAAAATGATACAAGCAGCCAATATCACTAACAATTATCACACAAACAAAAGTACCACTAACCAGGTTCTCTGCGGTTGGTATGAACCACTATTACAGAAGTGAAGTCCTTCTTCCTAGCATATTCAACAATCTGTACAAATACTTTTGTATTATAATGTATACCCTTAAAGTATACAACTACTAATGGAATTTAATAGCAATTATCAATATAAGAACAATCACCTTCTTCAAGTCATAAGTTCCTCTCTTAAAGTAGTGTGCATTTGGTATCACAGTCAACAATTCTTTTATAAAGGCTGGTCCCCTCTGCACAGAAAGTGACATTTAAATGAACAATAACCTATCTGCATATCAAACAGACATAAACCTGTACATGACAATAACCATGTACATGCTACAATTCTAATATAACCAGTTTGCACCATATAACTTACTGTAGAGTTGTAACGGCAAGTTGTAATCAAAATCTTCGGTGTATGTTCCTGATTTAATATAGAACTGAATTCATCCGCATCATTACCGGCAAATAACTGCAAAGTAAGCATGGATGAAAAAGTCAGCTCCACCAAGCAAAGGACAGTTTCCCATATAATGAAATCAATAAACCAAAATTTTTATCATCCAGAATGGAAGTACAAAGGATATGGATCACAGTGTAATAAAAACCTAAATAGTTTTAGGTGCCTACTTATAAATTGGTGAGTCCACAGATATGAACCCAAAATACAATTACAGAGATTGTCCAAGAACAATATGAATAACGTGGAGTAAATAAACATGCTTGCAAAAGCTAAACTATCAGCTTTAGATTTTTCCTAGTATTAAATCGACCAGAGATTAAGTTCACCTAGAGAACCAATTCCAACAGCTACAAGCATCCAAAATAACAATGACATTAATTGCAATAACAATATACAACTCCAGTGAAATTACCTCGTCATCGTCAGGTCTGCATACAGTTTCATCAGGCTCCCTAGTGTTCTCAATAGTACGAGGGACCATCCTCTCTGGAGGCTGAACCAACCATACCAAAACAAATCAGTTAAAAAGAACAAATTGTTCAGGAAATTCACAACAAATGAGACGAGAAAGTAAAGTTAGAGACGAGACCTCCTCACCGAGTTCGAGAGCGCGTTTCTCGGCGGCATCACGAGCCTTGATTTTCTTACGCTTCTCGAGCTTCTTCTGCTGTTTGAGCTTAGCGTGAACCGCAGATCTCTTCTCTTTGTTCTTGATCATTGACGGCAGTATTTCTCTGTTTTTCTTGTTGCTGCTCTCCATGTTCTTTTTATCACTCGAAGTCTCTCCTCCGACTGAGTCTTCCATCTCGCTCTTCTTTCTCTTAGCCCCCATTCTCTGCTTCTCTCCCTACACCACAATAGAAGACGACGAGGCAGTGGAGAAGACAGACAACAATACCATACGGCTACTATTAGGTTTTTGATTTTTCTTAACCGATAGCAACTAGCAGGCCACGGATACCCGGCCCACAATGTCGTACTTCAGGCCCTTAAGCCCAATTAGGAGGGCTGCTGGGCTGCTTTCACTTTTATTAATTATTTAAATATTAGTTGATACTCTAGAATATTATATTGATTTATAAGTTTGGATTATTACTCAGGTAATGTTTCTGCATAATTTAATAATATATAAAAATAATAATTTTAATTTTATTTTTATTATGCCAAACTAAATTTGAAATGAAAATAATTTAATTTAAATATATATAAATAACAATTAAATAAAAAAAATTGAATTTAAATTAAATTAAATTTATGTTTTTAATCTAAAATAAAAATGAGTTTTTTTTTTACATAAATCTCCATTTATAAATAAAAAATTAAAATTAATTTATAAATTACTAAAATAAATGTATTATCTTAACAACATTTTTCATAATATTAAGTTATTATATTTATAGTATTATAATTTTAATTATATTACTTAATAATACTTTTTTTGTAATTATATAAAAATATTATATAATAAATATTTAAAAAAATAATTTGGAAGAATTATGGTACTTAAAAAATATCACATACATACATTAGAGATCCACATATGAGACACCTTAACACGGGATAAAAGAACAGCTAAAAGATGAGGAATTGTTGTCTTAATGCATTTTCAAAATGTTGCCACTATGTCTGTATATAACTTTCAGCAGTTCTAAATATTGTGCCACTTTTAAAAATCAAGTTGCAGTGTCACTCTTGGAGGCGACTGCCTCAATCAATGCACACAGGACAACAGCTTTAAAGTCTGGAGGCGATGATCTCAAATTTAGGTAACCAAAGCCAGAAGGATCAACCATGACTTTTTCTATAAACAATAAAGTAATAAAAAAACACCAATCTTTAAATAAAAAGTAAGAAGAAAAACAAGAAAAATCAAAATAAGAGACAAAACAGAAATAAATGAAGAGAAAGAAACAATACCATTTTAAGGTAAGAGATTAGGTGATCAAGAAAGAGCAGATACAATGCTCACTTCTCTGAAAATAAAGGATCCAGCTGTTGTTTTTCACAAGCTGCTCTACAGCATCAAGAGCAGTTCCCACCTGCAAAAGGAATGTAATTCAGCACAACAATAAGGAATGTAATTCAGCACAACAATAATGTGCACTACAAAAAAAAAAACCAACCACATGTACTATACAAGTCTGGATTCTCATCCAAATTGCCAGTTTCCCGCCACAGAACACAAGTCAATAAGCATCTGACCAACATACTTACCCTATAACATGTTATAACCGAGTAACTAACTAATTTCCATCAATATCTTCCTTCCTCTCAGTAAGATTTTCATTCTTCTTAATTAATGCCTAACTCAAACAAATCAACCAGGAAGAGTAATCCAAAACATAAAGCCATATACATGCTATAGACTGACTTCACACAAAATATACAAATTACTCTGCACTTTAACTGTCAGAACCAATTTCTACGCAACAATTGTATCAATTACAAGCCAGCAAACTAAGCAACCATTCAATTAATAAACTCTACCTGCGTTTCAAGGAGAAACTCGAATTCATCCTGTAAACACAACATCATAAGGCAAATGAAATCACTGAAAACGAAACGTAGAAAAGGTGATGAAGACGGAGGAAGTGTACCTCTACATTTCCGTACAATGGAGTGATGACCTGAATGAATAATTGATGAATTTTGGAATTCCTGCTCATAGACACATAATCGACATGACTAAATGGTTGTGACTAAACTCAAATTGAGGATTTAACACTAATTATACCTTCTTGGAGCAAGCTGGGAGAAGAGAACCAACTGCTAGCTTGAAAGATCTGTTTAGATCCGATTGACAAGACATTTTTCAACGTAATGGGATAGATTGAAGTTTAGGTTAAAATTGACGTCGGGTACGTGTTCGTGTTCTTTCTCCCCCACTGAGTAAGAAGGGAGAATGCGACGTCGTCGATACGTACGTTAAATTGGAAAGCTATAAATTGAACTATTTTCGAATTCGACGAAAGAAAATCGAGCGAGCAGACTGCATCAAGAATCAATCATTGACAGTATTGAATGGATATGAAATTCCACTGTCGGATCATTGACAGTGAGTGTTCGGCTTTGGCGTCGGTCTTAATAGCGATCTGAAGAGCGTTTCAGAAAAAGAGGTGTTTCGGTAATAACTTCTCAAAATAGCGGTTAGCAATTCATTTAACGGTGTGACTAACGCGTTGATTTCAATCCCCGTTATAAAATTACTAAAATACCTTTTTATTTCACATTAATTAATACAAATCAAATAATTAAATTAATTATTTTTGTAATTTTATGTCTAACTACTATTTTAATCGCTACAATTATCACTGAACGGTTATTATAATCGCTATTTTGACCGTTATTCTAACTGCTATTTCAAATCGTTAATCACTACAACTATCTAAACCGCTAATTTTAACTGCTGACGCCGAACATAGTCTACATATGCATAAATGATACATGAATGCAGTGGTACTAGCAGCGATATGAAAAATACAATACATTTCTTAGAATGACTTATAATCTTAATTGCATTGAAATTAAATAAGAGTTACGACTAAAAGAATAAGCTCAAAATAGGCTTGATTTATTTTTGGGTAAAATTAAAACAGTTTGATTTATTAATATATATATATATTTGGATTTGGTAGCGAAGTACATCTATATAATAGAATTCAAAAAAAGTTTTTCCCAGGTAAATTTATTATTATTATTATTTTAAAATTAAATTCTAAAATGATTGCGTCGAAATTTTTGACAATATTTATCGGCTGAACTTTCGAATAAAAATACAATACAAACATAGATCTTTGTAATGTTGTTATTAAATATATGATGCATAACCCTTGTGGTGATCTCAACCGAAATAATATATGAATGAAATAAAATGGAAAATGTAAAAATAAATATCCAAAATGAAATCATTTTGTACACAAACAACTAACTAGAGACATTCATATCTTCAATACAGACGGCGTGATAATGGCCAAACGTTTGAAATTAGAGGTTGTAAATTAGACAATCGATAGGTTGTATCATATAATCCATATTGTAGAATTATATATATGGGAAGTTGGGTGTATATTAGTTGTAAAGGATATTTTTGTATAGTAAATTATTAGGAGATTATTAGCAGCTTTATATTTGGTTAATTTCCTAATTATAGGATTCTGTTTCTTGATTTGTAGAGAATTCACTAATCCTCTTTGTATATATACTCTACCAATTCTGTGAAATAAAATATAATAATTTTTTTCAAATAACTATATGGTATCAGAGCAACCCTAGCTCTATCACCGTTGCCGAGTTTACTCTTCTTCCATTTCGTCCCTTGAAATCATGGATGAATCAAACCCATCATTCTCCTCAGCCACCTTTTCATTCTCGAGACCTTCATCCTCATTAGTCAGTACTCACAATCAAGCCGAAACCAGCCTTCTTGTGACACATCACAGACTCAATAGCCATAATTATCTGCTGTGGTCATAGTCAATCATGATGTTCATAAGTGGCAAAGGCTGTGATGACTATCTCACCGGAGAAACCAGTCCGCCGGAAAAGATAGATCCCCGATACAATACTTGGAAGTCAGCAAATAATATGGTTATGTCCTGACTCATTAATTCCATGACCACAGAAATAGGAGAGAATTTTCTCCTGTATACCACTGCTCAAGAAATATGGGACCCGTGACACCTTCTCTAGCAGCGAAAACACCTTCAAACTCTTCCATGTTGAAACACAGTTGCAAGAGTCAAAACAAGGAGAAGGTTCAGTCACATCATATTTCTCTAATCTCACTCGCCTTTGGCAGCAACTTGATCTCTTTGAATCACACAAATGGAAGTGCCCCGAAGATGGAACCAAATTTCGGAGGATTGTGGAGACAAGAATGGTATTCAAGTTTTTAATAGGTTTGGATAAATCTCTCGATGAGGTTAGAGGTCAAATTTTGGCCACCAAACCACTCCCACGCCTACGTGAAGCGTTCTCCGAAGTTCGTAGGGAAGAAAGCCAACGGAAAGTGATGCTTGGAAAGCTCGAATTACCAACACCCATTGATGGATCCGTACTTGTTTCTCATAACTGTTTACGAGAAGACATTGCTCCTATTCAAGCTTATAATTCTCGAGGCCCAAGTCATAACCCAATTGACTACCGGACTAGAAGAGGCATACCTTGGTGTGAACATTGCTAGAAACCTGGATATCTCAAAGATACATGCTGGAAACTGCATGGTAAACCAGCAGATTGGAAGCCAAATCGAAGGCTTAATGAGCGTGAATCTCGTGGACATGCTGCTGCCGCTATTAACACAAAAGATATGTCATCCAAAAGCTATTTGCTCAAGCCATAAATGTCCAAACTAGTCCTAATACTGTTGAAACAGGGAACACAGTATATAGTGGTAAGATATCCTTAACCTTTGCCACCTTTAAGACATTCTCTAACACATGGATAGTTGACTCCGAGGCATCCGACCGCATGACTGGAAATAAGGCACTCCTTTCCTCCTATGAACCATGCCATAAACCTCTTAACGTGCGGGTCGCCGATCGATCATGTTCACAAGTGGCTGGATTTGGGACCATCTATTTGTCTCCGGATATTGTTCTTTATTCAGTTTTATTTGTGCCCAATCTTGAATGCAATTTATTGTCAGTGAGCAAACTTGCCGAAGGATCAAATTGCCTAACTAAATTTTCTACAAATTCTTGTGTTTTCCAGGACTTGGGATTAGGGAGGATGATTGGCAATGCTGACATTTGTGAAGGCTTGTATCTGCTTCCGCATACCTCACCATCAACTAAACCGCACGCCTTACCTAAGAGTCAAGTTTTTAGTAAGTCTTTGTTCTCTAGTTTGTCCAATAAAAATTGTGAAGTCATGAAATGGCACTACCGTCTAGGTCACCCAAATTTTATGTATCAAGAAAAGCTTTTTCCATCTCAATTTATTCATAAAAGTTCAAGAGATTTCATATGTGATATTTGTCCATTATCCAAGCATACTCGCAATTCTTATCCATCACGACCATACATATGTTCCCATCCTTTTTCTCTCATACATAGTGACATATGGGGTCCCTCCCGAATTCCAAATATCACTGGGGCTAGATGGTTTCTGTTATTTGTTGATGATCACACTCGTTTAAGTTGGGTATATCTCATGAAAGATAAATCTGAAACCGCCCAAATATTCAAAAACTTTCATGTCATGCTTAAGAATCAATTCCACACTAATATTCAAATTCTCATATCTAACAATGCCCGAGATTTCTTCAATCTTGTTCTTGATCCATACCTCCAAACTCACAGTATTATTCATCAAAGCTCTTGTGTAGATACCCCACAACAAAATGGGATTGCCGAGAGGAAAAATCGTCATCTCCTTGAGGTTGCTCGATCATTATTATTCGCCTCAAATTTCTCGAAAAGATTTTAGGGTGAAGCCATTCTTACAGCAACATATCTCATAAAGGATGCCTTTTCGGGTTCTCAAATTCAAAACACCATGCAACACCCTTCTTGATACATTTCCAAAGTCCTCACATCTCTTCAGTCATATTCCACTCAAAATCTTTGGTATTGTCGTTTTTATCCATGTTCATTCATAAAATAGGAGCAAACTAGATCCGAGGGCCACTAAATGTATCTTCCTCGGGTATTCTCCAAACAAAAAGGGGTATAAGTGCTACTGTCCTCGTACCAACAAATTTTTTCACTCAATGGATATGTATTTCTTTGAAGATCAACATTTTTACTCCAATTCCGACATTCAGGGGGAGAATAGCCGCGAATCTCAGAATTGGGATTGGATGTCTCTCATAGGACCTATATCCGAACAATCTGAACATCTAATTCTCCCATCCTTGAGTCAACTGAGTCAACTGAATCACCTTCTAACACAAATATTCAGGTGTACACTAAGAGAAACCGAGCCCAAACAAAACCTCAACCATAGCATGATCAAATTCAGCATGACCAATCCTCCATTCTGACTCCAAATTCTGAAGAAAGCTCACAAAGTAAGGCAATTTCTGTTCCCTCTTCTTCTCCTCATCAAAATGTAGATTCAATGACAGACTTGGACATACCTATAGCAATTAGGAAAGGGGTCAGAACTTGCACCCAACATCCACTTCACAAAAATTTGTCATATGCCAAGTTATCTCCAAGGTTAAAAGGGTTTGTGTCAAAGATTGATCAGGTCCGGATTCCGTCATCTATTCATGAAGCACTCAAGATGCCGGAATGGAAGGCTGCCACTATGGAAGAAATTAAAGCTCTTGAGAAAAATGGAACGTGGAGTATCACATCTCTCCCCTCAAATAAGAAGACAGTTGGGTGTTAGTGGATTTTTTTTTCTTTTAAACACAAGGCAGATGGGATCATAGAAAGATTCAAAGCTCGATTAGTAGCTAAGGGATATACACAATCTCACGGAATTGACTACCAGGAGACATTTGCTCCAATTGCAAAACTAAACACGATCAGAGTGTTGCTATCAATTGCAGTCAATATGGATTGGCCTCTTTTCAAGCTCGATGTAATTTTGAATGGAGACCACAAGGAAGAAGTCTACATGGACATACCTCCAGGTTTTAGAGACAAGTCTACAAGCAATAAGGTGTGCAAATTGAAAAAAAATCTATATGGACTTAAATAATCTCCTCGTGCATGGTTTGACAGATTCACCAGTGTCCTCAAAAGAAACAGCTATACTCAATGCCAAGTCGATCACACCCCATTTTTCAAGCATTCTTCAGGTGACAAATTGAGTGCTCTCATAATGTATGTTGATGACATTGTTGTCACAGGAAATCATGAAGAAGAAATGAATTAACTAAAGCAGTTGTTGGCACGCGAATTTGAAATCAAAGACTTGAGACATTTGAAGTATTTTCTAGGAATAGAGGTTGCAAGATCAAGCAAGGGAATATAAATGTCAAAACGAAAGTATGTGTTAAATCTTCTCAATGAGACTGGTATGGCAGGATGCAAACCAGCTAACACCCCAATGGATCCTAATGTTAAGTTGAGTACTAGAACAGGTAGTACTACAGTGGACAAAGGCAGGTATCAATGACTTATGGGAAAACTCATATATCTAGCTCATACTCGACCAGACATTGGATTCTCGATTAATGTAGTTAGCCAATTCATGAACAATCCCTCCGAAGAACACATGGAAGCAGTTTTTATAATCACTCGATATCTCAAAAGTGATCCTGGCAAAGGACTATTCTTTGGGAAAACAACTACAAGATCCATTGATGTATTTACAGATGCAGATTGGGCTGGATCAGTAACTGATAGAAGATCTACCACTGGGTATTGTTCATTTGTGTGGGGGAACCTAGTGACCTGGCGATGCAAGAAACAATCAGTTGTGGCACGGAGTAGCACAGAAGCCGAATTTAGGTCCCTTGCACAGGGAATATGTGAGGGAATATGGCTAAAAAGGTTACTTGAAGAGCTAAAATTCAAAACTGATGGACCTATTAACATGAAGAGTGATAGTCAGTCAGCTATAGCTATCGCTAAAAATCCTATCTATCATGATAGGACTAAACATGTTGAGATTGATAGGCACTTTATCAGTGAGAAGGTTGAGAAGCAGATCATCACGCTAAACCACGTTCCTACTCAACGTCAAACAACAGACTTTCTTACCAAAGCTCTCCATCGTCCTAACTTCCAAGACTTATGTTCCAAGCTAGGCATGATGAGCATATATTGCCTAGCTTGAGGGGGAGTGTAGAATTACATATATGGGAAGTTAGGTGTATATTAGCTGTAAAGGATATTTTTGTATAGAAAATTATTAGGAGATTATTAGCAGTTTTACATTTGGTTAATTTCTTAATTATAGGATTCTATTTCCTGATTTGTAGAGAATTCACTAATCCTCTTTGTATATATGCTCTACCAATTCTGTGAAATAAAATATAATAATTTTTTTCAATTAACTACACATATGTATTAGCAAAATTTGATTCTCATATTAACGTTGAAATTTATTCGACACTAAAAGCAGCAAAATATTTATATAAATATATATAAAGGACACGATCACAAAGCTTTCCAAATTTCACAACCACATCACTTAGCCTCATTTGATGAAATTGACGCTTTTGTATAGATAAATGGATATCACCACCTAAAACCACATGAAGAATTTTTGGTTTCCCTTTAAATGAAATATATCCTACTATTCAAATGCTTCAACTACATCTTAAAGATTCATAAATTGTTAGTTTCAGAAACTCAGATAACCTAAAAAATATAGTAAATGATTATTTCTAGTCAAAATCAATGCATACTGAATTTTTCCAAATGAACAAAGTCAATAACACCGCATGTAAGTCATTATACAAACTAGTAAATTGGCTCGTGCTTCGCGCGTGAAACTATTTTTTTAAAAATTAATTTGTATATATTATTTTTATTTTTATTTAATAATTATATATACTTAAATAAAATTTATAAATGTAATTACATTCATTTTTAAATAAAATATGAAATATATATATATAAAGGAATGATTCATGCTATTAAGTTATAAGTTCAATATTATCGAGTGTTGGTATTTTATTTGTTTATTACAATACGGTTTGTGAATATATTTATATATAATATAATAAATTTATTTATTGATCACACTTTTTATATTTTAAAAGGAATGGAATGTTGAAAATAAAGTATTTATTTTTTTAATTTTATATCTAAATAATAATTTTTTATGATAATTTAAAAGATTTATTTTTATAGTATATATATATATTTACAAATAAACTTGAATACAAAATTACTACTATAATCAATTTTATAGCTCAGAATTTCTAAATAAAAGTAATTTAAAAATTTTGAAATTTGAATATATAGCTCAGATTTCTAAAATTTAATATAATAATTTTATGATAATTTAAAGATTTTATAATTTTGAATTTCAATAATCAATAATTATTTTATAAATATTTTAAAAATTATTAACTTTCATAAAAGTAGTAAATTTGAAAATTTTAAAAATACTGTCAAATATTTTCATTAATGGAAGAATATAAATAATCACGAGATATGATTTTTAAGAATGGTGGTAATGGATAAAATAATAATTATTATTTTTATTTATTTAACTTTCATAAAACTATACATGTGTTTATTTGTATATATATTATTATATATAATATAAATTTATAAATGATAAAAATTATAAAATCCATTAAAAAAACATTATAAAATTATTTATGGCAATAATACAAATCAATGGACAAAATTAATTTATCACTTAATTACAACAACTATAATTTAAAAGAAATGAAAAGTTACCGAGTTTAAAATAATTGATTAATGCATTGGTATTATTCATTAAAACTAATACAACAATAACAATAAATAAATAAAATTTTTAAATATCTAATAAAATTTACAAAATAAAATGTTATACTTAAAAACAAACATATATCTATGATTGTTTATATTTCTTTTCTTTTTTTATTTTAATACAATATATTACTTAATTAGCTAACATTAACATAAACTTATAAATCCAGAAAACATCCCAAATTGATATTTCAAATTTGACTAAGAGTTTTTACATTAATGAATATTATACTAATTTATATTAAAAAAAAAACAAAAAAACAAAAACAGTTAACTATAATGATTTTCTTCTCTTCCAATTAAAGAGAGTTATTGTATCTCCTCCATTTTGTTTTTCTCTATTTTTCAAAAAGTTTTGTTTTCTTCTATTTAAAATACCTGAAAAAAAATATTAATTAGAAAATAAAATCAAAAGAAAATAAAATATATTAAAATATATAGAAACACAAATATTTGCGTAGACAAATGAGAGGGAGAAAAATAATTACCAATTTTCACAGCTGATTGTAATTCCAATATGTTGTTTTGTTCAGAATGGATAAAGTATAAATAGAGAAAGATGTTCATGATTAATAAACGAATTAATATATGAAAAGTTGTTATAATGTATACAAGAGACTCTTAAAAGCTAAAAACACGTGTCATCGTTTCATTCGCACAATATGTTCAAATGTCAAAACATTCTATTTTAGAGGTTTTTTTACCCATTCGAGAACTCTCTGCTTGTCCACGTCAATTGGTGGGCCCGCTGAGAAGTTCTCCTTTATATAATATATAGATTTCAGACTAACACTCATAAGAAAAAACAAACAAACAAAACAAAAATTTACATATCATAATATTATTACCACTAACTCAACACAAAACTGAAGATTCTCCTTAGAGAGTGAACAAAATTGTATCCATTAATTACTTAACATCATGTTGTTTATGATCATCTGTTGATATTTTAGTTAGAAGCGGTTGTTTCAAATCAACTACACAACTCTTCTCCAATGGATCATCTATAATGACTTGCACAATCTTGGTTTGGTCATTTTCCATCTTAGTATTATTCACTTGTTGAAGATCTTTAGCTTTGCCCCACAACACTATGTATAGTCCCACTATCACACCAAATGCACCTACCAGGCTGAACCAATCACATACATATCAGTCAATTTGTGGTGGAGAATCAATAAAGTTGAATGAATGAATGAATATACCTTCCAACATATACTTGTTCATGTAAGAATAAAGCAGCAAAAATGGTGATAATGACTGTGCATAAGGGATTGAACATTGCACAGTATAAGGGTCCTCTTTTGGAGATGCACCATGCTTGAAGAAAAAATGAAACAGCCAATCCAATCCCCTGTTGTTTGAAATATTAGTGTGATTGAAAATGAAGTAATTTGAGTTTGATATTTTTGATGCTTACACTATAGAGACAGCAACCCCACTCAAGCCAAGAATTGAGAGACCATGACTCAAAACTACTGCCTTCAGCAAAGAAAGCAAAAGTAGCTGATTGTATTGTAGCTAAAAAGCACATCCAGGCTGATGAATATGTATGGTTAGGACAGCTTTTTGATATTGGAACCTGAATACCAAACCAAACCAAACATTTTCACTCATCAAACAGCACAACACACAAATTCATGATTCAAAATATGCCAAAGAGGTTTACAATTAGCAGAGGTACCTGCAAAATCATCCAAAAAGACCAGAAATAGCTGCTTCCAAAGAGCAGCATGCAGCCCAGAAACCAAGTATCATCACCTACATGGCTGTACAAAATTGATTTCAAAGGAGGAACAAAATCTGCATTTAATAGCTTTGCTCCTTTAAGTAACACCATAGCAATAGCCCCTGTAACGCAGCATATTGTTCCTATTACCTTCGCTACACTTCTCAGCCTCCTTATATTCTTCCCATCCAAACAAAAACTTCACCACCACAATCCAGCAATCCAGCATGTAGCACTTATCTTTTTCAAGCATGTCTTTCTCCGGTGAATTTTGTTCCCATTATCCTGTTTTATAAACACTTTTATTATCATAATTCATTCAAGTAAAAAGGAAGGAGGAAGGGCAAATTATGCTATTATATATAAAATAATTATAAAAATAAAGTAAAATTGACATCATTACTAATCCAATCAGGCAAGTTGTTTGAGAGGAACCAATGGATTAAAAAAAGGGACACCTGAGCATTGAATTGATGTTGAACCATTGAGGGTGAATCACGTGGAATGGGAGCATAGCCACCAAAAAAACTCCAGAATTCACCCACATCAGGATTGCCAACAAATTTCCCATCCTCTGCAGCAAGAATGATAAGTCATAATAACAATATCCACAAGATCAGAAAATCAATGGTGCAAAAGATTCTAACCTAGAGTTGCCACTTCACTCTAGCCAGCATGCTTATCTTTAGCTCTTTCTTGGATGATTTGCAAATGATATTAAATTACTATCTATATCATCTTCTGGTTTACCTGCAAGTCGAAAATATGACAAAATTTTCTTTGTTTCTTGACTCTGTACTTCCCTATATTGCACAGTACAGGAACCAAGTGCTGTATTTTGGTGCTTTATCTGAAGCCAATACAAAGTTCACCTGCCCACAGAAAAAATATTTAAAATATCAACCTTTTTACCAAGATTCCAGTTCAAGTAATTCTGTCAAGAAAAACCAAAATCACCATTAATGCCGAATTCAGAATATACCTTATTAGCATCATTTCCCATCCAATAATGTATATCATGCTGAGGAGGACCATTTCTAAGCACAACAGTCTGTCTCACACAACATCATCTTACTAAGTCATTAAACAAAATATTTCATAATGTGCAAAATCTACAATACCAAGAAAACAACTTACATTTAAAATCAGATAAGCACTTCCAGTATAGAATTTTTCATGTGAACCTCTGCCTAGAATTTTCCATGTGAACCTCTTCATATGCTTCTCGTCTAGAATTTTGAACCTCTGCCAAAGCTTGTGCAAGTTCATCATAGATTGTATCATCATTACTAATGTTCATCATAGTTCATCATAATATGAAAGGCTTAGAAATATTAACTACAACTGCTTTCTTATACCTTGAAAGCTTGACTACATTTACTTGCTCTTGCGTCAATAAATGGAATGTTATATTTTTCCAATAGTTCTTGAAAAGAGGCCTATTTGAATAAACCTATCAAAAAAGAAACCAAATCACATAAAATGCATCAGTCATCATATTTCAAAATTCAAAAACATAGAATCAAACTAACTTATATCAATGCTGAAAAAAACCTCAAATAATTTACCTCTAGTTTAAAATTAAAATCAGGTGTATTTGAATATACTTACCAAAACCGAAACCAAATCACATCAAATGCATCAGTCATCATATCTCAAAACTCTTAAAACATAGAATCAAACTAATTTATCAAAGTTGAACAATACCTGAGCAGAATCTAGCAAAATTCAGAGAGATTCCACGTTCAGCAGAAGGACCTCCACAAATAACTCCAACTCGCAAACCTCCACTGTGATCTTACGAAACTCTCAAGCGGACCCAAATAAATCCAGAGATCCTGCTGCTGGCAATCTCCAAGAGCTATAGGAATTGACCTTGAAAGCTTATTTTCTTGCTTCCTTGCAAGTACCTGCATTAACAGATGAGATCATATTAATTTTAGTAGGTAATTCTACACCTGAGGTTGGTCCCAGAACTTTTTTTTCTCTCGACTGCTTTCCTTGAAGCGGCTGTCTCTGCTGAAATGTCTAGCTTTCCTCTATCTTCTGTCTCGCCTCCCGGTGCTTCCCCTTCCAATGTTGGGTTGTCTCTGCGGTGCCGGCTCCCAGTTCTGTCTTCGTCTTCAGTTTAGCTTTCGTCGATTTTGATTTTTTAGGGTTTTGAGGTTTTTTTTTTAAAGAGGGAATGAAAGAAGACAGAGAAAGAGATGGATACAAAAAGACACTTCACAGAGGATGAAAGATGAAGAGAGAGGGATGGTAAATGATAATAAATGGATACATGAAACAATGAAAAGTCAGAGTAAAACACAAAGATTCAAGATCATCAATATTCTCCTGCCACATGTCGTTTGGTGATTTGCACAATATAAAGCAAACACAAAAATAGCGATTTTGGGCGTTTTTCAACCCAATGCTGAACACTCAGCACGCCACATCAGATTTGTGGGGTCCGCTGAGAGTTCAGCTTTATAGATATATATAGATAGTTCCCTAAATTTTTTGTTTGGAGTACAAGATTTGGACTCCAAGAAAAAAGCACAGTGTCATTAGACGAGTTGTCACAACAAACCCTATAGAATCTGAACGATACTACTCAAGATTACTATTAAACCATATCAAATCTCCAACTTCATTTGAAGATTTACTATTTGTAAATGGTATAAAAACTTCTTCATTATGCGAGTTAGCTTTGTTACATGAATTATTACAATCTGATAATAGTTTATAGAATTGCTTTTCGTGAAACATCTTTATATAAAATGTCAACTACTTTACGCCGATCGTTTAATATGATATTGATATATTGTAAATCAAACAACCTAAGATCATTATAGGAAAATTTTTAAAAATATTTAAGTGAAGATTACAATAAATCATCAACTATTTTAATAAGTGCTCTTATAAAAGCATTAAAAATGTTAATTTTTTTTCTTGAATCAGTTGAAAAAAATGTCACTAATTACAATTTAATTGATTGTCATATCAATTTATACCAAGAAGAAAACTTATTCACACAAATTAGTGACAAACTAAAAGTTGTAATACCTGAAGAAGATATTCATGTTGTTAAATTACTCAATTTTGAATGAAAACGTGCATATGATATAATATTAGAAAGAGTAATTTCAAGAAAATCAAGAGTATTTTTCATTGATGGCCGCAGTTGGACTAGCAAAACATTTCTATGTAGAATTCTTTTAGCAACAATTAAATCAAAACAAATTATAGCTTTAACTATTATATCATCTGGAGTAACTGCAGCTATATTATCAGGAGGCCAAATTACACATTCAACGCTTTAAAATTCCATTAACAGATGAAGATAATATTTCCTGTGTTGTTAGTAAATATAGTGATTTAGCAAAATTTTACAAGTTACAAAAGTAATAATTTGAGATAAAACTCCAATGTGTAGAAAACAGATTATTGAAGTTATAGATAAACTATTGCAAGATATAAATAACAATTCAATACTCTTTGGTGGGAAGGTTGTTATATTCAGAGGTGATTTTCTACCAATTTTACTAGTGATTCCAAAGGAAAGAAAAGAAGATACCTTTATGTCAAGTTTAGAAAAATCATATAAATGGAATTCGTTTAGAGAAACTTGAATTAAAAGAAACATGAGAGTTAAATTAGATCCAACATTTAGTCATTTTTTTTATTACGACTCCGTAATGGAATTGAACAAACTAATATTGATGAACAAATAAAACTCCCAAATAATATGATTATTCTTTATGAAGATGAAAAATATTTGTTTAAATACTCTCACTGACTTCGTATTTCCAAATATTAATAATTACTCTGATTATCATCATGATAAATAGAGCTATAATAACACCACCAAATGATTATGTTGATGAAATAAATAATTTGCTTATTGAACGTTTCGCAGGAGATAAAATAAAATATTATAACTTCGATGAAATTTCAGAATATTCTGACCAAACTATTTATGAAGATTTCTTAAATACACTTACTACAAATGGAATGCCTCCACATGAACTAATACTCAAATCAGGATGTCCAGTTATACTTCTTAGAAATATTAACCCATCAGAAGGATTATGTAATGGTACTAGACTGATATATTTAAATTTGATAGAAATGTTATTATGCTGAAATAGCTACCGGGCATAATCGCGGCAGACAAATATTTTTACCAAGAAATTCATTTATACTTATTGAAAGTAACAAATATCCCTTCTCATTTAAAAGAATTCAAATTTTGATTCGATTTAGTTTTGCTATGACAATCAATAAAGCTCAAGGTCAAAGACTTGATTATGTTGGTATATATTTGCCAGAGCTTCTTTTTTCACATGGACAATTATATGTAGCTTTATCCAAGATCAAAACATCTGATTCTGTAAAAGTTTAGATAAAGCCTACTAATGTAAATAATGTTAATTACATAAGCACAAAAAATTTTGTTTATAAAGAATTGTTGGATCTATGTCAAATTTAAGTTTATACTCTATTATACTAGGACAGACTGCAGCTATAGTACCATTGAGCCAATAAATCATCATTGTAAAATGTACGAATTGCTTGAGAATTAAGTAATCTTCAGCTTATTTAAACATGTTGATATATAACTTGAACAATCAATGAACAGGTGAGGAAGAAGAAAAAAATAGTTCACAAAATATTTTCGCTCTATTATATTTTTTTTTAACATGAATATCAACATCTATTAAAGCATCTCTATCAAATCATTATAAAAATATGTATTTAAATCAAATCATGGGCATCTCTATCAAATCATTATAAAAATATATATTTAAATCAAATCATGAACAACGACGTATTCATTTATTTGATTACCCAAAAATGAACTAAAGACGGAAGAAATTTTCGTACCTCTTTGAAAAACAAGTACCTCTCTTATTGAATTGACAAGAGCATAAACCTGCACACAATTTGCTTTCAACAAATGATTGAATTAAAATAATCGACATCATTAGAACAATACATACCCGATTAGGGAGGAACGCCACCGACGAAATTCAGATTTTCGTTGTCGACCCCGCCTCCACCTACTAGATTGACATGTTTTGTTGGTCCTTGTCATCATTACCAGCCGGATTCAGATTGCTGTTGTGGTTGTTATCGGCCCCGCCCTTACCGGTAGGATTGACATTGCCTGTGGTAAAACAATCGTATATGAATCGCTATACAATTAATAAGCTAACATCATTTATCCGTTAAAAAAAAAAAAAACCTCCACAATAAGTCGGTGTCAAATATATATATAAAACAAATATTTCTATACTTTAAAAAAAACAAAAAAAAAACTGTCTAATAAAAAATTGTCAAAATAAATTTTCATATTTATTTATAATAAGCATTATTATATTATATACATTGATATATATAGATATATATATTTATAAAACAAATATTTCTATACTTTAAAAATTTTTAAAAATATATAATAAAAAAAACTGTCAAAATAAATTTTCATATTTATTATATAAGCATTACTATATTATATATATAAAACAAATATTTTTATACTTTAAATTTTTTTTAAAAAATATATAAAAGACTGTCAAAATAAATTTTCATATTTATTATATAAGCAATACTATATTATATATATATATATAAAAAACAAATATTTTTATACTTTAAACAAATAAAAAATATACATAAAATACTATCAAAATAAATTTTCATATTTATTATTATATAAGCATTACTATACTACATATATGGATGATAAATAAGTTTGAGAAAGAAAATGAATAAATTTACTAGTATATTCCAGCCCATTTAATTAGTTAGTTTTATTAATGGTATTAGTAGTGAATATCGTGTTAGCTTTAATTTACTTCTAAGAAGAAGGTCCGTCTTTTAAGGGGTCCTTTTTCTTACCAGAGAGATTTCCAAAAAACCATCGCAGATTTGACTTATTAATAAAAAAATCTAAATTTGCATTTTTCTATTCAAATTACTGTTTATCGTGATGAATAGTAGCCGAGGGATTTTATTGAAAAATAAAAATAAATTTTTCTTTTTTTATTTCCTTCTTTTTCTTTTTAAATTTTTTTTTATTTTTCTTCTTTTTTTAGGAATTTGTTTTTAGGGAAAAAAAGCACAAAAAAAGAAAAAGAAGGGAAAAAATGAAAAAGAAGAGAAATTATTTTTTTTAATTTTTAATTTTTTATAATTTTAAAATTTTGGTTTTTAAAATGTTTACAATTTTTTTAAAAAAAATAAAATGAGAAAAAACAAAAAATAGAAGGGGGAGAAAAAGAAAAGAAGATTTTTTTTAAAAAAAATTGTTTTCAAATTAAAAAAAGAAAAAATGAAGAAAAATAAGAAAAATAAGGAAGAAAATAATTTTTTTTTTAATTTTATTTTTAAATTTTTAAGTTTTTTAATTTTCTAAATTTATAAAATTGAAGAAAAAAAGAAGAAGAAAAAGAATGAAATAAAAGAAAAATAAGAAAAAGAAGGGGGAAAATGAAAAAATATATATATATGATTTATTTTACATTTTTTAAATGAATAAAATTAAAATTACTAAAATACCCCTTATCACTAATGGATGAACAATAATTTGAATGAAAAAAAATATAAATTTAGTTTTTTTTACTAACAAGCCAGTGTTTTTTTTTTTTTTTAACTTTTAAATCTCCCTAATGTATTATGTACTTCTTGTTATGATTTGACATAACAAATTTAAATATATATATATATACATCTTCTTGAAGAATCCAGCTTGCATAAATTCTTTTTTATATTTTGATTTGATGTATTTTATAATTGATTCAAAACTGGGTTAAAAGATATGATTTTCCGTTATATATAAACACTAGAATTTTTACCCGTGCAGTACGCACGGGTGTTAAAATATACATTAAATATGTATTTTTGAAAATTCTCGCAACTAATAAATAATCAAATGTAAAGTTTCTCACGAAACGAATAATATATCATAAGATGCCCCAATTAACTGACAATAAAAATAAAAATAGTAAAAGCAAACAAAATCTAAGAGAGGAAAAAAGAAAAGACTAAACAAATCTAATAAGATATGAATCTCTTTTCACTTTTAGTCATTTGTATTGTTGAGATCAAATCATGCAAAATTGAGTGAAATTATTATGAATATAACTTATTCTTAATTCCTTTGGTGCGACTCACGGTGAAGTACCCTTCATCAAAATCAATACATATATTAGTATTTGCAATTTTATTGCTCTAAGAAAAGAAAATATAATTATTTAACTTATCAGATAAATTACATGACTTTTGTGTCAGACAACATTCAATTTTTAGCTTTATCAAATGCTTGAGAATATTCGTTGGATACAAATTTGGTTATGGTTTTTAGTACTACACAATGCTCATCTAAAATAAGTATTTTTTAGACTTTTTAAATAAGTTGCTTGGGATTCAACAACATATAATTGTCTGTGCTTGAAAACAGGTCTTTTGAGATAGAGACCTACATTTGAAAATTCTTTAGAGATTGTTATTGACTCTTATGTTGGTTATTGCAAATGATACTGAAATAGGGATATGTCTCCTCTTAAATTTGAATGGTAATATCGAATCCCACAACGTCAATGTAAGTTACAGTATCAACATCTTCTGCCCAACAGTTAGACTTTGAATCACCTTAACTTCTAAGACTCTTATTTCTAACCTTACAATGATCAACCTTATACCATTGCATAATCCTGCCGAGCGATCAATATTTCGTGATAGCATCGCTGATATACCAACTTTGATTTTAAGTTCATGAAGCAGTAAACTTGATCACTTAATGATATTTAAAAATTTTAGAGTTTAGAGTTCAGTAAATATATTGATCGTCGTATCTGATTGGTGCACCGAATCTGAACTGTGGTAAATCCTTTTATCATTAACATTAATCGATATCATCTAATTTTTTACCTGTTCCACTAAATCCAGCATCAGAGTTAGTATAGCGCGCTCCTGTAAGTATGTAGGATCGTTAATGTACCAATCGAATGAATGATATATTATTTCTACTACAAAATCGAGCATATTAAGAGATTCTTCTATCAACAGATCTCTACGGATATCAATTTTAGAGGGTTTTTTTCTCCTATAGTACCATCACCGATGCTTAAAATCTAGTCTATAAATATTTTAAGAATACAGGACTCTATTGACGATGATATTGATTGGATTCTCATATTCTTAATTAGTATCGCAATCATGCATTACTCCTGGAGAAATGAAGAATTTATCGTTGCATAGATCAATTGGTTTCTGCTACCTTTCGTATGACAGGCAGAATTTGCCTAAAATCTCCTCTTAAAATAATAGTCTTACCACAAATAGTAGGTTTTCATTTTCGAGGTAAACTATTCTCATCAAGTTCTTCAATGTCCTGTCTAGTACCCAGAAGCAATGCTTGTGCACTATTGGCGCCTCATCAAGTCTTTCAATGTCCTGTATACTGCTCCGAAGCAATGCTTGTGCACCATTGGCGTCACCTTCAATAGGATTAGTTTTATCATTATAAGCAACTCGTCCTTGTGGCTTCCAAGATAGATGTTATATATTGAATATACAGTAGGAGTTAATGGGATGGAGAATGTCAAATTTACAGTCTTTCAATGCCTTTAATGTCTTGTCTAATGCCTCGAAGCAATGCTTGTGTATCACTGGTGCTTTATTCCATATGATTAGTGTTGTCTTTATAAGCAACTCGACCTCGTGGCTTCAAAGAGGAGCACTGCACAACGAATCTTCAATAGGAGACAATAAAATGGAGAATGTCAAATATACAGTCTTTCCTCTAGATAGTAGAAATAAAGCAATTCCACTTAGAGCTGACGTCAGTATAATTTGATTCTGTAATATTAGAGCCGAAGCTAAACCTATCTACACAAAAGTCTCTCATATACCTCTGTAGCTATATAGGAAAATAAATCTTCTTTTCCATTGCTCACATCGTCCATGATCATATTATACATAAGTTTTTGTTCATTTGTTATATTATTCACAAAGTTATTACGGTCACTTTTGAATTTTGAAAACTTAAAATTAAATCCAAAATCTAAATATTTTAAACTTTTATTAAAATTTATAGTGACAAGTATCTTTTAATTGTATAAAGGTCACCAATACCTTAAAGATTGATATGTAAACTAATTCAATAAAAATCTCATTTACATAGTAGTGGCGAAAATAATTAGTGAGTAACGTTTTCGATGTAGGAAAATAATTAGATGAAATATAACATATAATATATATATATAATGACTAAATAACCAAATGAATTAATTAATTTTTATGTTTAGATATGTAATATATATATAAAGCTGAACTCTTCAGCGGCCCCACGAAGCTGATGTGGCGCGCCGAGAGTTCAGCATTAGGTAGAAAAAGAATGAAAATGGGTATTTTTGAATTTGGTAATAATTTAACCATATAGAATATTAAACGTGGCATTGAAAGATTCTGAACTCTTAAATTTCCATTGGAAAGCGTTACGGATTTTAATTTTTATATTTGTTTTATTTTGCTAATTAATAACGTGTGGTAATAAGATCATAACAACTCATGTGAGATGAAATAGAGAAAGGTGTGTTAATATATTAATTGACCATAAATCTAATAAATATAATTAAATACGATAACATCTTTTTTTCTTTCCCACTCTCATTTATACATGTCCTAAAAAAAATCACAAAACAACTTTATGTATTTCTCACTTCCTGTCTTCAACAATTCTCGAATTTGTCTTGTGCTTGATTTTATTATCTATAAATAATAACATAATCCTTTCTATCAATTCAAGTTATTTTTATTTTTATTATTTTGTGTTAGTGATTTATTTTTTTTCTTTATTTCACAGTTTTTCAGAGAAATTCTACTTGACATGTCGCTAGCTCTCAACAAGTCACTGACTTAATGAGGTAAAAAAAAAATCGTATATGTGAAGTTGTATTTTTACTATGTGTGTTTTTTTATAAGTTGTGAAGTTGTATTTATAATCAAATGCATAGACTAATTTGTTTAATTTTTTTTTTTAAACTCTCACCCAAAATTTCTAAGTTTACAACCTAAATTACAAATGGCTGCTAGATCGAAGGTAATTTTGAAAGGAGAAAATTCACCTTTTGCACGTTGGTAAGAAGTAAATTTAATTTATTTTCTTTGATTTTTGAGTAATCTGTATTTTTCTAATTGTTGTTTTAATTTTTTTTTGGTGTTTGAGAATATTTTATACAGGTGATTTTGTATGTTATTCGATTGCCAAAAGGTAAATTAATTTTTTTTTATCGTTTTAATATTTTATTTTATCCCAATGTATTTTGTGCATTTTGAAACTCTACTCTCTTGATCACCAATCACGCTGAATTTTTTTTTGTTGATTTCTATAGAAAAAAATGTCACTTTCTTCCATTCATCCTAAAAAATAGGGGTGCATCTATTGACATTTACTCTAATATGAATACAATCTCTTCTTGATTTCTGATTAGTTTTTTTTTATTTATCTTTTTTCTTTTTTCTCTTTTTTTTTTAAAAAATATAATTGTGAAAATCATAACTGATAATTTTCTTTTTTAGATAAATGATGAACAATTTTTTTCTTATTTCACTTTTTATTTTCTCATAAGTTCTTTTATATGATTAGGTGAGATTTAATATAATATTAACTTTGTTAATTCATATTTCACTTTCCATATTCAACTTTTTTTAATTTGTAAATATGACGTTTAAAATAAAATTAAGATCAACAAATCAATACATTAACTAAATCATTAGTCCAAAAATAAATTTCTTTATTTGTTATTTTTTAAAATAAAATGATTTTTTCATGATTTAAAAAAAAAAGTAAATCCTGATTTAAAAAACTAAATCATTTCACTTTTTATCCCGAAATGAAATATTTGTTTTCTTTTGTAAATTTATATTTAATGTAAATTTCAACCATTTATTTGATAGGTAGTTTTAATTACCATTAGTGATAATTTGGTAAGTGTTTAAAGTTTAAAAGAAGAGTAGTGCTACGCAGCCTACTCTTTGTGCCTACTTTGGTTGTGTACTCTTACGTGTCAATATATTATTGGATATAAATTTTATAACAATTAATGCATTAATTTATTTGCCCAATCAATTCTTGTCATGTAAGAGTAGATACAAAAAGTTGTCACAAAGAGTAGGCTATCAATCATTACTCTTAAAAGAATTATAGAATATCAAATTTGGAAAATTTGTTACAGTTTTGAGATGAACTTAATCTATGATGGAAAGGAATATAAAGAAATTTTTATTTGTCTAAAAATTAAATTAAAGATATTTATGTAAAATAAAATTTTAAAATTAGAAATTAAATAGTAAAATTTCTCCACCAATATACATCAAAATCAACCCATCTAACTAGGTAATCAATTAAAACTTATAATAATAATAATAATAATAATAATAATAATATTATTATTATTATTATTCTTTATCTCTTTCTCTTCTCCATTATTTATAAATGACAACAAGTTAGTGTAAATAAATTTTAAATTATATTTATTTTTTGGCACATAAAATTAATATAAAAAGTAAAATTTAATAATAAATTATATTTCAATTAAAGAGTTTAAGAATGAATAAGGTAGTACAGAATATTAAGCAAAAAATTTTACTAAATCAATAATACTATATAATTATGGTATAAAATTTAAAAAGAATAAAATGTTAAAAACAATTAAGCATTTAGTTAACATTTTGGTTAATTGATATTTTGATTAAAGCATTAGATTAGAAAAATTAAAATTTATAGTGTATTTAAATTAATTAAATCATATCATTTTTTGAATTTAGAAATAAAATTAAAAATATATTTAACTATAACGATTTTAAAAACTCTGTATAAGTGAATAATGAAATAATATAGAAAAAATTATCTTTTTAAAATCAAATAATTATTTTTCTATTAATTTTACTATTTTCCGTGTTAAGCAATTTTATCACACCCAAAATATTAAAAGCAAACGATTTTTTTTTTATTTTTTATTTTGAGATAAACCATTTGAAAAGATGTGGAATTTATGTATCAATGCATAATTAGATTATTGTGCAGATGATATTATTTTAAAAAGTAGGGAGAAATCCAAAAAAACCAACACATGTTTGCCTAAATACCCAAAAAACCACATAAGTATGAAAAATACCCAAAATCCTACTTGGTGTCAACTCTCACGGAATCCATGTCCATGGTCGTTAATATCTTTAATGAATGAGAAAATGACACTTATACCCTTTAACCGTTAACATTATTTATTGGTTCGTTTGCACTTTTAAGCTTTTTTATTAAAAAAATTATATTTTTAGACCAACATTAAAATTTTTACAAAATTAAACTTTTGAAAAATTTTTTTGCAAAAAATAGACCAAAATGACCATATTATCTTTCAGTGTTAAAAAAAATCTAGTAGTTTACTGGTATTACATATCAGGAAATAAGCAAATCAACATTTAGTTTCCTAGTGTGTAGTACCAGGAAGCGAATTTTCACTTCCCGGTACTACACTGTTTCTTGGTATTACACACTAGGAAACAGGCATATTTGATGCCTAGTTTCCTGGTGTGTAATACCGGGAAACGAAAACTTGCTTCCCCGTATTACACACCAGGAAGCCGGCAGAATTTTGCTTACTTCCTGGTAGTAATACCGGGAAGCTCATTTTTTGCAATTTTTTTTTTAAAAGTTTAGTTTTATAATATTTTTATAAAAAAGTTTAAAAGTGAAAAAAAATAGGATTGGTCTAAAACTAAAATAAAAAAGTTAATAAGGTCTAATTTTGCGTATTTTCACTTATTTATTTTAAAATTGCATAATATTTATTTTTATAAATTTGGATGTTCAACTATTTATTCAATTTATTTTGAAAAATAGTATAAATATCAATTTAACTTGTATTTATATTTTTACCCTATTTTCAAAATTGAATAACCTTGTTGAAGGGTCATATTTATTTTTATCCTATTTAAGTGATATATAAATATACTCTTGCATGTAATTAAATAATCTAAATAAATCAATAGAAGTTAAATAAATTTCACAAGTTATATGTATAGAAAATATAAATGCATTAAATGTGAAGAACAAAACAAATACAAATACAAAGTACTTTATCTTTGCCAAATAGAGGAAAACAAACCATAAGACAAGCACACTGATAGTTCTTCTTGTTTATTGCAATTTTAAACATCACAAACAAAAATATTAATAATTATATTCGAATATTGCAGTTTTTAAATATTTTAAAATAACTAAAATATTGGTTTTTTATATCCTATCCCACGCAAGGCTTCGTTGTGCTAACTGAGAAAGTTGCGAGGATGGTTGAGAGCAGTGATTACTCAATATTTTCGTCACCACGTAATTGTTAATATTTTTTCTCTTTAACGATGAAGTTACGAATATGCTCAAAGTTAAATAAGTCAATGCCAAAGTAAAACCGGTCAATGATTTTATATAACGGAAAAACTAACGAAAGTGGAAAATAATCGATTTTCAAATAATGTTAATAGGTTTTTTAGGTATTTTTTAAACTCATGTGGTTTTTTTGGGTATTTAGGCAAACATGTGTAGGTTTTTTGGATTTCTCCCTAAAACGTATTATTGCGCAACGCACAGTTCTCTTCACTAGTTTAATATAAAGATGGTTACGTATTTTTAGGGCGCAACTTGCCATCACGTGATTAATTCACTTGTTTAAATTTCTCCTTTTATTATAGTAAAGATACTACAATATTAATTTTTAGTTTGTATCAATTTAAAAAACTTAAAATTTAATCCAAAATCTAAAATATTTTAAACTTTTATTAAAACCTATAGCGACAACTACCTTTTAATTATACAAAAGGCACCAATGCCTTAAAAAGTCGATATGAAAATTAATTTAATAAAAATCTCATTTATACAGTAGTGGAGAAAATAATTAGTGAGTTACGCTTCCGATATAGGATAACAATTAGTTGAAATATAACATATAGTAAATATATATATATATATATATATTTTAAATGATAAAATAGTCTAATGAATTAATTAATATTTATGTGTTAATATCTAATTTAATAAAAAAAAATACTTATATGTTATTTTTTCAGAGTGCCACTTTTCAACACGTGGTTAATTCGCTTCGTTAGATTTCTCCTTTTATTATAATAAAGATAGAGATATTATAATATATATTTTTAATTTGTATCAATTTTAAAACCAAAATCTAAAACTTTTTAAACTTTTATTAAAATCTATAGCGGCATATACCTTTTTAATTGTACAAAGAGCACAAATACCTTAAAGCTCGATATAAAAACTATTTCAATAAAAATCTCATTTATATAGGATTGGTGAAAATAATTACTGAGTTATGCTTCCGATGTGGGATAACAATTAGTTGAGATATAACATATAGTAAAAAAAATGTATTTAAAATGACAAAATAATCTACTGAATTAATTAATACTTATGCGTTAATATGTAATAATATAAAAATGTTTATATGTTAATTTTTTACCGTGCCACTTGTGAGTACATGGTTAATTCATTTAGTTAGATTTCTCATTTTACAGTAATAAAGATAGAGATATTATAATATAGATTTTGAGCTTGTATAAATTTTGAGAAATTTAAAATTGAATCCAAAATCTAAAATATTTTAAACTTATATTAATACCTATAGCAGCAAGTATCTTTTAATTGTACAAAAAACATCATTGATTTAAAGGCCGATATGAAAACTAATTTAATAAAAATATCATTTATATAGCAGTGACACATATATTAGTGAGTTACGTTTCTGATGTGGGATTACCATTAGTTGAAATATAACATATAATAGAAAAAAATAAAATAATATATTTTAAATAACAAAATAACCTAATGAAATAATTAATACTTATGTGTTAATATGTAATTTAATATAAAATTGCTTACGTGTTATGTTTAGAACGCCACTTGTGATTACGTGATTAATTTGCTTTATTAAGTTTCTCATTTTTATTATAATAGAGATATTATAATATAGATTTTGGGTTGTATCAATTTCAAAAAACTTAAAATTGAAACCAAAATCTAAAATATTTAACTTTTATTAAAAGAACATTTTAATTGTACAAAGGGCACCAATGGCTTAAAGGCATATATGAAAACTAATTCAATAAAAATCTCATTTATATAATAGTGGTGAAAATAATTATTGAGATACGCTTCCGAAGTGTGATATAAATTAGTTGAAATATAACACAATGTAGAAAAAAATAAAATAAAATGTTTTAAAGAACAAAAATATCCTAATGAATTAATTAATACTTATGTTTTAATATGTAATTTTATATAAAAATTCTTACGTATTATTTCTTTAGAGCGTCATTTGTCAGCACGTAGTTAATTCGCTTTGTTATATTTATCCTTTTATTATAATAAAGATAAAGATATTAGAATATTGATTTTGGGTTTGTATCAATTTTAAAATTGATTCCAAAAAATAAATATTTTTAACTTTTACTAAAATCTATAGTGGCAAGTACCTTTTAATTGTATAAAGGCACCAATGCCTTAAAGACAAATATGAAAACTAATTCAATAAAAATCTCATTTATATAATGCGGCAAAAATAATTAGTGAGTTACACTTTCTATTTGGGATAATAATTAGTTGAAATATAAAATATAATAGAAAAAATAAAATAAAATATTTTAAATAACAAAATAATCTAATTTTTAATTATTTTGTTGGTATTGAATTGATTTGATTTTTAAGAATGAACTGATTTGATTTTTGAGATGATATGATTGCAACTATAAAATAATTTACTTATTCACATTTTTAATTTAATAAAAAAATTTATAAAACATGTTTAGTTGAACTTCTTCTTTTAAGAATATGATAAGTAAATTTTAAGTTTAACCAAACTTATACTATTATATATATATATATATTTGAATGACAAAATAACCTAATTAATTAATACTTATGTATTAATATGTAATTTAATATAAAAATATTTACGTGTTACTTTTTTTATAGCGCCACTTGTCAGCATATGGTTAATTCGTTTGGTTAGGTTTCTCATTTTATTATAATAGAGAATAGATATTATTATTTTATTATAATAGAGAAGATATATTATTATATTGATCTTGAGTTTGTATCATATTTAAAAACTTAAAATTGAATAAAAAACTCTCAAATATTTCAAATTTTTATTAAAACATAAAGCAGCATGTACCTTTTAATTGCACAAAGTACATCAATGACTTAAAGGTCGATATGAAAACTAATTCAATAAAAATCTCATTTATATAAGAGTGACGAAAATAATTAGTGAGGTATGCTTCCGACGTGAGATAACAATTAGTTGAAATATAAAATATAATAAGAAAAAAATAGATATTTTAAATGACAAAATAACCTATTGAATTAATTAATACTTATATATTAATATATAACTTAATATAAAAATGTCTACCTATTGTTTTTTTAAAAGTTCCACTTGTCAGCACATAGTTAATTCCCTTGGTTTTTTTTTTTAATTTTTTTTATAATAAAGAGATAGAGATAATGATAGTGATAAAGATACTATAATATAGATTTTGGGTTTGTATCAATTTTAAAAACTTAAAATCGAATCCGAAATCTGAAATACATTAAACTTTTATTAAAACCTATAGCGGCAAGTACCTTTTAATTGTACAAAGGACACTAATTCCTGAAAGGTCGATATGAAAACTAATTCAGTAAAAATCTCATTTATATAGTAGTAACGAAAATAATCAGTGAGTTATGTTTCCGATGTGGGATAAAAATTAGTTGAAATATAATATATAGTAAATGAAATAAAATAAAATATTTTAGATGACGAAATAATCTAATGAATTAATTAATACTTATATGTTAATATGTAATTTAATATAAAATTGCTTACGTACTGTGTTTTCATAACGTCATTTGTCATCACGTGGTTGATTTGCTTGGTTAGATTTTTTCATTTATAAAGATAAATGTAAAGAATAGAGATGAGATAAAGAAGCTTCTTATTTATTTTCTTTGTTTTGAATTGATTCAACTTTTAAGAATGAATTGATTTGATTTTTGAGATGCTATGATTGCAATTATAAAATATTTTATTTATTTATATTTTTAATTTAATAAAAAAATTATAAAACATTTTTTGTTGAACTTTTTCTTTTAAGAAAAAGGTAAGTAAATTTTAACTTTAACCAAACATATACTATTATATATATATACATATAATTATATATATATTGAAAAAAAAATTATATTATTATTATATACAATAATATAATGATAATATAGATTTTGGATTAATATCAATTTTAAAATTTTAAAATTGAATCCAAAAAATGAAATAATATAAACTCATATTTAAACCTATAGTGGCAAATAGCTCTATTTAATTTACAAAGAGCAACAATGCCTTCAAGGTCGATGCTAAAACTAACTGAACAAAAATCTATTTATGTAGTGGTGGAAAAAATAATCAGTGAATTATATTTCCGATGTGGTATAACAATTACTGTAAATATAAAATTAAATATTAGAATTTATTACAGCATAGGTGCAAAAAGTGGGAATTTATTAAAATGTCGAAATAACCAATTTAGTTAATTAAAGTTAAAGACTAAAAAAGTTATTTTATAAAAAAATATGATGTGTTGCATTTTTACAAAGCCACTTGTCCGCGCGAGGTTAATTGGCTTTGATAATTTCTTCCTTTTATTATAATAGAGAAATATATATATAAATATATATATATATATTGAAAAAAAAATTCTATCATTATTATATATAATGATATAATGATAATATAGATTTTGGGTTAATATCAATTTTAAAAATTTAAAATTGAATCCAAAAAATGAATTAATATAAACTCATATTTAAACCTTTAGTGTCAAGTAGCTCTACTTAATTTGCTCCAATGTCTTCAAGATCGATGTGAAAACTAACTGAACAAAAATCTATCTATGTAGTGATGGAAAAAATAATCGGTGAGTTATATTTCCGATGTGGTATAACAATTAGTGTAAATATAAATTGAATATTAGAATTTATTACAGAATCTGTGAAAAAAGTGAGAATTTATTAAAATTTCAAAATAACCAAATTAGTTAATTAAAATTAAAGATTAAAAAAATAATTTTATAAAAAATATGATGTGTTGCATTTTTATAAAGCCAATTGTCAACGCGTGGTTAATTGACTTGTTAATTTCCTTCTTTTATTATAACAGAGAGAGATTATTATTATTATTGTTATTATTATTATTATATAATATAATGATAATATAGATTTTGGATTCATGTAAATTTTAAAATTTAAAAATTGAATCCATAAATTGAAATAATATAAACTCATATTTAAACCTCTAGTGACAAGTAGCTCTATTTAATTTATTAAGAGCACCAATGTCTTCAAGGTCGATGTGAAAACTAACTGAAGAAAAATCTATTTATGTAGTGATGGAAAAAATAATTGATGAGTTATATTTTCGATGTGGTATAACAATTAGTGTAAATATAAAATTGAATATTATAATTTAATACAGAATCTGTGAAAAAGATGAAAATTTATTAAAATTTTGAAATAACCAATTAATTAATTAAAATTAAAGTTTGAAAAAGTAATTTTATAAAAAAAATGTGACATGTTGCATTTTTACGATGTCACTTGTCAGCACGTGGTTAATTGGGTTTGTTAATTTTCTCATTTTATTATAATAGAGATTATTATTATTATATATAATGTAATGATAATATAGATTTTGGATTCATGTAAATTTTAAAATTTTAAAATTGAATCCAAAAAATGAAATAATATAAACTCATATTTAAACCTCTAGTGACAAGTAGTTCTATTTAATTTACACCAATGCCTTTAAGGTCGATGTGAAAACTAATTGAACAAAAATCTCTTTATATAGTGGTGGAAAAAAATCATCGGTGAGTTATATTTCCGATGTGGTATAATAGATAGTGTAAATATAAAATTGAATATTAGAATTTATTACATAATCTGTGAAAAATGTAGAAATTTATTAAAATTTCGAAATAACCAATATAGTTAATTAAAATTAAAGATTAAAAAAGTAATTTTATAATATATATGACGTGTTGCATTTTTACGATGCCACTTCTCAACATGTAGTTAATTGACTTTGTTAGTTTTTATTTAGAGAAAATTATTTAAAATAGGCCATCTAAAGTTTGAATTATTTTTATAGGCCCATTTTCAAATTTTTACAAAAATAAGCTTTGTAAAGTTTGGTTTGCATCCCATAGGCCGTGCTGACAATTTTACCCTCCACTTGAAGTTTTAATTTCAGTACTGCCATTTTGATACCACTTCACAAATTCTGAAATCTCTTCAGACATCTTTGAACTCAGATCAGAAATAAAATAACAACTGAATCAGAAATTTTGATTTCATATCCGAAATGTGTGATCGTGGATCACAAATTTGTGAAGTGTGCGATTTTTGGAAAATTTTGAGCTGAGGGTAAAATTGGAAGCACAGCTTATAGGATGCAAACCAAACTTTACAAAGCTTATATTTGAAAGTTTTTGAAACTAGGCCTATAAATAAAATTCAAACTTTAAAAAGCTCATATAGAAAAAAGCCCTTTTATTTATTTATAATTGAGATATAGACCGAAATAGAAAAACTTCTTATTTTATTTTGTTTGTGTTGAATTAATTCATTTTTTAAGAATGAATTGATTTTATTTTTGAGATGATATGATTGCGATTATAAAATAATTTATTAATTCACTTTTTTAATTTAATAAAAAAAATTATAAAATATGTTTGGTTAAACTTCTTCTTTTAAGAAGATGATAGGTAAATTTAAAGTTAAACCAAACATATACTATTATGTGTATGTTTGGAATTAGATTTTTAATTAACTGTTAGATCAGCGTTTCAGATAACGTTAACAGTTAACTGTTAGATTAGATTTTAAATTAGCTGTAAAGTTAGCTATTTGATTAAACGTTTGATATTAATTTTAGTTTTAAAATTATCTATTACATATAAAATTACTAAAATTTATTATAGATATAAATATAATTAATTATTAGGTAAATGTTAATAAAGTAAATCACTATTAGCGTTTGGGTTGAAAGCTATCTTTGATAGTTTTTTTAAACACTATCTCAAACGTTAATTAAAACGCTAATTGAAAAGTTTTCCCAAACACACACACAATATATATATATATATATATATATATATATATATAAACTTCTACTATTATTATATATAATAATAAAGATTTTGAATTCATGTCAATTTTAAAATTTTAAAATTGAATCCAAAAACTAAAATAACATAAACTCATATTTAAACCTCTAGTGGTAAATAACTCTATTTAATTTACAAAGAGTGCTTACAAGGTTGATGTGGAAAGTAATTCAACAAAAATCTCTTTATATAGTGGTGGAAAAAAATAATCAATGAATTATATTTCCGATGTGATGTAACAATTAGTGTAAATATAAAATTAATATTAGAATTTATTACAGAATCTGTGCAAAATGTGAAAATTTATTAAAATATCAAAATAACCAATTAGTTAATTAAAATTAAAGACTAAAAATATGACATGTTATACTTTTACGATGTTACTTCTCAGCACGTGGTTAATTGAGTTTGTTAATTTTCTCCTTCTATTATAATATATATATATATATATTAATATTAATAATAATATTAATACTAATATATACACATGTTCCTCTTTAGCATGTTTGACTAACTATAATTACATGCATTAATCCGTTAGACCACATGTGTATACTTTTTTTTTTATTTATTTTTTATTTTTTTAGTTTAATTTGCAAATAGTTAATAATTGGTGAAATTTTTATTTTTAATATTATTTTGAGCAAATTTAATAATTAAGGTGTTTGTATTTTTTAAATTTTATTTTTTTATTGAATTTATTAATTGTTCAAAATATTGAGTGCTAAATTTTTTTAAAATATATATTTATAATAATATATTCTTAATTTTTTTATTATTCAGTTATGATAATACTATTTAAAAAATATTATAAAAAATTAATGTATATTAATTTATTTTTAAAAATAATACCACTATCGAACCGTATAATATATTTAAATAAGCGTCCGCAAAATTCAATATATATTATTTAAAACTTTAATAAATTAGATTTTTTTTGGTTCAAATTTAATATATCTCAAATAAATAATTACTATAAAATTATAATAAAAAATATTATAATTTAAATAAAAAATAATTATAATTTATAAAAAATTAAAATAAAATTATACTTTAAATATTTTTATAAATTCAATTTATTCACCGATCCAAACATCCAATCTATTAAATTTTTGACATAAATTTTTTTAATTTAAATTTAACTCATAATTTATATACTTGATTTCATACCAAATTTAATAAATAAATACTTATAATATATGAATTAAATTATTATTATTATTTAATTTTTTTTATAAATATTAAAATATACTGTATTAATATATATGCTCCTTCACTAAAAGTAGAGTTTGGTAACGAGCTTATCCGGCTGAGCCCGGTCCAAATGAATTATGAGTTAAATAAATTATTATGCCCGAATCTTTTAGACTGATATTTTTTTTTCTTTTATTTATTTTTTATTAATTTTAACTCGATCTTCAACGAGTTGCGTGTTAAATAAACCATTTTATGAGATATTTTTTTAAAAAAAAATAAAATTAAAAATAATATATATTATATAATAAATAATTTATATTAATTTTATTTAAATTAATTTAATCGTAATAATTTAATTATTATTTTAATAATTTATAATTAAATTAAAATATTAAAAGTTTAAATTTTAAATAGTATAAATTATTTTATGAAAAATCATATATAAAAATCGATTCTAATACTATACAATTAAATATAAAATAAAAATATTTTTTTAATATAGCAGTTCGCGAGTTATACATGCCAACCTGCGTAAATTCATGAATTAAATGGACCGAAATAGACAGATTTTAATTTGTGAGATGAGCACAATTTCATAACTGCTAACGCACTTACATGCAGATTATACGGACCAACCACCTCCATGCGAGTTTAACGGACCAACCACATACATGCGGGTTATTCGGATCAATTGGCGGACCAACGACTTGTCAATTAAAATGGTAGAGAACAATAGGAAAGGTATGTTCTATTTCCTTCATTCAAATGCATATACATATTACAGCATAGCAGTACAAAAGTGGGTAGTCATCATGACCAAATCCATACTTACTTCATAGAGGTATGGTAAACCTCAATGTTATAGACATATCAGTACAGTACATTCATTGTAAAAACAGATACAAAATATTACTTTGGTGTATCTAGAAAACTCTCAAACCTAACATTCCTTCTTGAGATTTTTCTCGGAGACACCAAACTTTGCTCTAAGAAACTTAAACTTTACTTTAGAAAGTGCTTTTGTTAGGATATCTGAAATTTGATCTTCAGTACAGCAATGCATAAGCTTTATTTCCCCTAATTTTTCTGCTTCTCTAATAGCATGAAATTTGAGTCTGATATACTTGGTTTTACCATGATGGACTGGATTTTTGGTTATAGCAATGGCTGATTTATTGTCAACCTAGATGATAGTAGCTTCATTTTGCTCATGTCCAACATCTGCTAGCAATCTTCTGAGCCAAATTGCTTGGTTTGCTGCAGCAGAAGCAGAAATGTACTCTACTTTTGTAGATGACTGAGCTGCAACACACTGCTTTATTGAGTCCAACAAAATACACCACTTCCAAATGAGAAAACATAGCCAGAGGTGCTTTTAGAATCATCATAACTTTCTGCCCAATCACTATCAGCAAACCCCTACAGATTTCCATTTTCATTTTTCTCATACCAAATGCCATAATCAACCGTTCCTCTTATGTATCTCAATACTCTCTTAGCTGCACCAAAGTGGACTTGACTTGGAGAATTCATGAATCTGGATAGAAAACTTGCTGCATACATCAAATCTGGTCTAGTCATAGACAAATACAATAAACTCCCAACTAGACTTCGATAGATTGAAGCATTTGTCTTACTTTCTCCATCATCTTTCATGAGTTTTTCACTAACAACTAAAGGTGTAGCTACTGGTTTGCAGCTTTCCATTTGAAACTTCTTCAAAATCTCCTTAGCATACTTCATTTATGAAATAAAGATACCATAATCTGTCTGATGCACTTACATACCCAAGAAGTAATTCATTTCACCCAAGTCTGACATCTTAAATTAATATTCCATGTTGGACTTGATTTCTTTCAACCAATTTGTGTTTACACCAACAACAAGAAGATCATCCACATACAATTACACTATAACTTGTGGCACTGCATCTTCATTTTGTTTCACATATAAAGTATATTCATTATCACTTCTTTTGAGTCATTGCTGCAGTAAGTATGTGTCAATCATACTATACCAAGCCTTTGTTGTTTGCTTTAATCCATAGAGGGCCTTGGTAAGCTTGTAGACTTTGTCTCCACAACCTGAGATGACGAAACCTTGTGGCTGCTTAATGTATATATCTTCTTCTAAGAAAACCATTTAGGAATGTTGTTTTACATCTAGATGGAATATCTTCCAACTCATTTTAGTAGTCAAAGCAATAAGCATTCTGATTGTATCATGTTGAGCCACATGAGCAAATGTATCTGAGAAATCAACACCTTGCTGTTGGGAATAACCCTTCACTACTAATCTAGCTTTCAGCTTGTTTATAGAACCATTTGGATTCAATTTGGAAATAAATCCACTTAACACCAATGACTTTATCATTTTCAAGTTTGTCCACAAGATGCCATGTTTTATTTTTCTCAATCATTTTAATCTCCTCCTCCATTGTAACTCTCCAATCTTGTATCTTTGAAGCTTCTTCATAACTACCAGGCTCTAGAGTTGCAGCATGACATTTTTCGTAAATTTCATCTAATGTTTTTGTTCCTCTTACACTGATTTCAGTGTCATCCAAGTTGCTGCCAGTGTCACCCAAATCACTTCCTGGTTGATGTTGAATTGAGACTTTCTTGGACTGCTCATTAGCAACTCCTTCAACTTCATTTTTCTCCTAATTCCACTTTGCAGCTTCATCAAATTTCATATTTCTTTCAACTAAGATATTTCAATCTTTCAAGCTTTAAATTCTATAGCCTTTGGAATTATTGTTGTAACCCACAAAAATTTCAATTTAAGACCTTTGATCCAATTTGTCCCTTTTAACACTAGGAACAAGAACATAGCATACATATCTAAAAATCCTTAAATGTTCAAGAGAAGGCTTGACATCATACCAAACCTCAAATGATGTTTTTGCACTCAAAGCTTTTATTGGCAGTCGGTTCAGCAAATACACTGAGGTATTGACAACCTCATCCCAGATTTTTTTTGGCAAATGCTTCTCGCATCTTGACATCTCCATGATTTTTCTATTTTCCTTTTACTCACACCATTTTGTTATGGAGTGTAAGGAATTGTAAACTGATATTGAATGCCATTTTGATCATAAAATCTTTTGAATTCTGCATAAATGTACTCACCTCCATTATCAGATTGAAGGATTTTAATTCGGCAGCTAGACTGATTTTCAACATAAGCTTTGAACTTTTGAAATGATAACAAAACTTATGAATTTTTCTTCAAAAAGAACACCCAACACATCCTGCTGTAGTCATCAATGAATACAATAAAATATTTACTCCCATTACAAGGAGTACTCATTGGTCCGCATAAATCAATATGAATAAGCTGTAACTTTTCATAAGCTCTTTGAGATTTGTTTAAAGGAAAGGATAATCTGTTCTGCTTTCCATATTGGCATACATCACACACTCCTTGACTAGCATGAATGGCAGACATGTTTTCAGCTAATGCATGTGACTGCATATACTGAAGAGAGTTATAACTGCAATGGCCTAACCTCTTATGCCACTTAATGGAATCATCAACCATAATATGATGAGCATGCATAGGTTCTTGTTCCAATCAATAGAAAAACTTTTATCCTTCATCTTGACAGTCATTAATTCATTATCATTACCAGAAGAGTCAAATATGTTTCATGATTTGTCTCGAAAAGAAAGAGGATAATTTCTTTCAAGCATCTGTCCTACACTTAATAAGTTCAGACTTAAATTAGGCACATACAGAACATCAAAGATAAATTGAGTACATGATGAAGTCTGAACAACAACAACTCCTTTCCCCATAACATCAAGAGATTCACCATTTCCAACTATAACTTTGGAAGTGTAGGACTTATCTAGCTCTTTGAAAGTGTTAGCATTACATGTCATGTTGTTTGTGCAGCCACTGTCAATAAGCCATTTTGTTTTGCTACTACTTGATGTAACAAAAAGTTGTTCTTCAACTTGTTCCTTCTTCTCAGCAACTTGGGCTTGTGCTCCTTATTGATTGGTTTTGTTCTTGCACACCTTCTCAACATGACCAATTTGATTGCATATTCGACATTTTGTAGTAAGTCTCCGCCAACAGAAGTTTTCTGTATGATTTGTTTTCTTATAGTTTGGACAATGTGAGAACTTTTCTTTTTTGCCTCTAGCTTTATAGCTATCACCTTCCTTTTTCTCTTTTTCCCTTTTCCTTTCTTTCTCCAGATTGCTTCTTTCCCATGGTTAGTTGATGCTTTTTCTTTCAACTTTGCTGGAAATGCTTCCTCAGATGTGTCTTCACTTCTAAATGCATGCCTGTGCTCAAATGCTTGAAGAGCATTAATTAATTCAGTCACAGTAAGCTCAAACATGTCTTTTGAGTCTTCTAATAATGAAACTTTTGACTCAAATCCCTTAGGAACACTAATAAGAACCTTCTCAACAATTATTGAATCAGGTAAGTCTTCACCAAGTAATCTGATCTAATTAACAATCTTTATAAGTCTACCTGAGTATTTTTTAACAGTTTTGCTTTTCTTCATCCTTAGAACTTCAAATTCCCTCCTTAAATTGAGAACCTGCATTTTTCTAGTTTTGTCACTACCTTGAAACTCTTCTTTCAACTTGTCTCAGGCTTCTTTTGTTGTTTCACAAGCCATGATTCTAGTAAAAATGATATCTGAAACAACAAAATGTACTGCAGATAGGGTTTTGTATTTCTTGGCATTATCTTCACTGTGTTGCTTTATTTGAGCAAGTGTTGGATCTTTTGTCAATGGAGGTGGTTCAACTCCTGTTTCCACCACATTCCATAGATCAAATGCTCTCAAATGAGCCTTCATCTTTACTGCCAGATCTGGTAGTTTTCATCTGTAGAAATTGGAGGTGAAGGAGCAGATAAACTCTTTGAAGCCATTTGATAGATTATGAAAGTCTGTTTGGGAAGAGAAATAGCTTTGCTGGTTTCAGTAAATTTTTGTCCCTTTCAAAAGATCAATATGTGCTCCGATACCATGTCAATTAAAATGGTAGAGAACTATCGGGAAATGTATGTTCTATTTCCTTCTGTTGGACTTGAGGCTTATATGGATTGGCTCAAGCCTCATATTGATGTGGGCTTGGGGCCATTGGGCCTGGGTGATTGGTCCACCCAACAAAGGCCCAGCCCAAGTCACTTAATTGTCCATTAAGCAATGGATAGTAAGATAACAATCTGATAAGAATTCATATTTGAATTCAAATGAGTTCTAGTTCAAGTGAACTAGCCAATGACTACTATAAATAGAGTCCTCATCTCATTCATTCAATCATCCCAAATATCACATCTCAGAGCATTCTCTGAAACGTGAATTGCAAACAGTGTTTGCAAAGTGAAACCTACTCCAAGGTTTCCAAGAGTTTAAGATTTGAAAAGATTCTGCGTTCGTGTTCTAGAAGTGCAATTGGGGTTCTTAGCCGGTGAACTGAACGATATTTCCAAGAGATTTATCGTCGATCAATTGACAGTAATCTCTCTTTCCTTTTCCGCTTATTGTTTGTATGTTGATTGCGTAGTATGCATATAGGATCAACATTGGTATCAGAGCCTGCCTATATTACTATTGTTGGTCGTAATAATTACGCTGTCGTTATTTTTGCTTGAATAAAATATAAACTAAGTGCTGGAAATAGTATTTTGCACGTGATTTTCGTGACATTGTTTGAGATTTAATTTATTGCACGAATTTTTCCAACATGCAAATTATATATCGTTGGATTCGTCTTCGAATTACGAATCCGTCGATATATTATATGAATTTTTTCGACGAGAAACGAAGGAGTTATGACCTTCCGAAGTTTGGGGACAGATTTGAACGAATCAGACCCAAATAGCACTAATATTTTACATGTTGAGCAACTTTGACTAGTCACAGCTTCGAAGAGTGCAGTTCGCCGCCGGCAACCGGAAAAAGTTTTCAAAAAAAAAAATTTTTTTTTAATCCAAATTTTTTGTTTTTAATTTTATTTAAAACCCAACCTTTTTATGCCAATTTTTGAATATTTTGAGCATGCAATTTCGTGGAAAATTTTTGAACTATTATTTACTATGGCATTTAATTATTATTTTTATTAATTTACTAATGTCGTTTTCATGCTTATGGCATGTGCATTTTTGTTTTGCACAGGTTATGGTTCATAGATATGGTTATGTTGTGGACAACGACTTCTGGGTCCCCGCTGAGAGGGCTGCTCAGTATCCAAACAGGCACCTTGCACCGGCCCTCGTCTACATATTTCCTCCGAATCTTCCTCAAATGATGGTGCCACCTCCCTTTGGACATGCTTACCTAGTCCAGCAGCAGCATCCGGCTGCTCCACCACCTCCACTTCCACATCAGCCGATGTGTTTTAGATGGGCACATCCTTTTCCCCATCCACACCCCCCGGTGGGACATTATTTCGGTCCACCGCCTCCTCAGCATCCTCCGATGGTTTCACCACCGGCCCCAATGTATCCTGAGCATCATCCGGTTGCTCAAGCTTTTGTTCCTCCTCCTCCTGAGCAACATCCGGTTGCTCAAGCTCATGCATCTCCACCGTTTCCGCATGTGCATGGAGCTTATGTGCCATTGAGAGAACATCAACTTCATGGATGACATACTTGCAGAGCACCAAGCGGCTGCCGAAGCTGAGTTGCAGCAGCAAAATGAGGCAGATGATGAGTTCGAAGATGAGCTTGAACCTCTGGAAGATGAGCTCGCCCAATGGAATGGTGAAGGAGAAATTCGTGAGTGGGTTGATGAAGAGGAGGACGTAGCCCAATGGGCTGGAGAGGAGGAGGAGGTCGCCGAGTGGACTGGCGACGAAGAGATGGCAGTCGTCGATTTGGACGGTGACGAACCTGAGATACGTGACGAGGCTCAGGATGGTGATAGTGTGATTACTGACCCCGAGTACACCCCTCTCACACCTTCCGATTGGGACCCAGAGGACTATCCATAGACCATATATCTTTTAAAGTTATTCATGTTTTGTTTAGAACTGATTAGTATGCAGTTTTTATTTAATATATTATAGATATATATTTTTTATATAACATGAATTCTTTATAATTATTCCTTGGTTGCTGAATAATTTAGTGGATGTTCTAGGCTTGCATGCTTAGACTTGTTTGCACACTGCATGATTAACAAGTTGATGAAGTTTGAGGATAAGGATGGTGATTGGGTAGATTGTCTATCTTCTCTGATTCCCCCTCAGATTGATTCGATAATTTTTGATTCTTTAAGCTAGTGCATTTATATGATTATCGGATGAATATGCTAGATTAAACATAGATGGTCTTATGTATCTTTTTGGTGCTTGTCAGTGATGGCCTCTGCTACTAAGTCTATTGTCGCTGAGTCGAACAAGGGTGACAAACTCAATGGAGACAACTACGATATCTGGCATCGCAAGATCCAGTATATCCTCGAGGAGCAAAAAGCTCTCGAGACCCTTTCGAACACGATGGTCGAACTAGCGCATGGTTCCACTGCACAAGCGAGGCATGATATGGATGCCTACTTGTCCTGGAAGCGCAAGAATAACATTGCGCGCATCACCATATTATCGAGCGTGGCTGATGATTTGATGTGTGCTTTTGAGGATTACTACACTGCACAGGCTATGTGGGTAGCACTCAAGGACAAATATGGTGGGACTTCAACCACCAAGCTCCGACGGCTGACAATTAAGTTTGATACTTATCGCAAGCGCGATGATCATACTATACACCAACATCTTCGTGAGATGGCTAACATGATCCGCGAGTTGAAATCAGCTGGTCATGTCCCAACGGACGAGCAACAAGTGCAGACAGTGATAAGGTCCCTCCCAAACAGATGGGAAAACATGAAGATAAACATGACACATAATGATAACATCAAAACGTTTGATGATATCTCTCGTCATGTGGAACTTGAGGACGAGCGCTTAGAGGCGGCAAAATCCTCTGGTCAGCTTTACATGGCTGATTCAAATGTGCGTAGGGACAGTAATGCTAAGCGCAAGAGGGGTAATAAGGGCAGCAAGAAAGATAAGGATTCGAGGAATCCTACTAAGCCCGGGACCAAAAACCCTCAAAAGAAGGCCAGACGTGGAAAGGGGCAGAAAAGAGACATGGGAAAGATCAAGTGTTACAATTGTAATAAGATGGGACACTTCGCTCGTGATTGTTTCGAGCCGAAAAAGGAGGTATCCTATTCTGATCTTAATATGTCTAATGTTTTTGTTTCTAGCACCGTTTTGCTTGCCGAGTCTTATTCTATGTGGATTGTAGACTCAGGGGCAACCGACCATGTAGCTAGAGAAAGAGGAGCGTTCGTAGAGTACCGACACATACCGCGTGGTACAAGATGGATATATGTGGGGAGCAACTCTCGAGTTAAAGTAAAAGGGATCGGCACTTGCAAACTAAGGATGTAAAGTGGCCACGTTTTACTACTACATGATGTCCTCTACGCTTCTGAGATTAGACGTAGTCTCGTTTCAGTCTCTGTTTTGATGACTTTTGGATATAAACTTGTGTTTGAATTAAAAGTTTTGAGTTTGTATTATGACTCTGTTTTTATTGGTTCTGGACGAATGGCTGATGGATTTATTTATCTTTGCATTGATGATTATGTGAACCCTTCTTATGTCGATAGTGATACTAGTTTTACTCTTGTTGCATCTGGTGATATTGATATTTCCACTTGGCATGCTTGACTTGGTCATATAGGACAAGATAGAATGAACAGATTGGCAAAAAAGGGGATTTTAGGATCTTATAATAAGATCGAGTTGCCAATCTGTAATCATTGCCTAGCTGGGAAGGCCACTAGAAAACCTTTTGGAAAGGCAAATAGAGCCACTTTTCCTTTGGAGATAGTTCATTCAGACATATGTGGACCTATGAATATTAGGGTTAGAAGTGGTGCATCATATTTCATTACCTTCATAGATGACTTCACTCGTTTCGGTATAGTCTATCTAATCTCCCATAAGTCTGAAGCTTTAGATTGCTTTAGAAAATTTTTGGCTATGGTGGAGAATCAATTAGATAGGACTGTTAAAGTGCTACACGCTGGCCGAGGCCGAGAGTATCTATCTGACCAATTTAAGCCGTTGTGTCAGGAGAAAGGTATAGTAAGACAGTTGACTATTCCCAGGACTCCTCAGCAAAACGGAGTTGCCGAGAGGAGGAATAGAACACTGTTAGAAATGGTACGATCGATGATGGCATAAGCAAATCTTCCAATATCTTATTGGGGAGATGCACTTCTGACAGTAACCCACATATTAAATAAGATTCCAACGAAATCAGTGACTACTACACCCTATGAGTTATGGATAGGTAGAAAACCTGACCTCTCCTATATGCGACCTTGGGGGTGCGCGTGTTATGTACATGATCTTTCTAGCCCATATGGGAAGCTAGGTGTGAGGGGTAAAAGATGTATTTTCATAAGATATCCCGAGCAATCCAAAGGATATGTACTAATAGGAGAAAATTCAGATGGTACCATTTCTGAATTAGAGTCACGTGATGTTGTGTTCCTTGAGAATGAATTCCCCAATAGGGGTGAAGTAGAAAGAGAGACTTCCTTCTTTGAACAAAATGAATCAGAGGACTTAGTTCCTCCACAGATGGATATTGATCCTAGTGGGAGTGAATAAGTGCCTGAAGAATCGGCTCCACTGGTACATGACAGTGGGAGTACGCAGATTCCTGATCCTTCGATGCATGAGTCATCGAATCGAAGAAGTAGAAGAGTCCCCATTCCCCGACGACGTTATGAGATTGAAGGGGAAACGTTCATGATGGCTTCACACGATGGTGATGAACCAAAGAACTTAAAGGAAGCTCTCAATTCACCCGCCAAGGATCTATGAATGAAAGCCATGGATGAGGAAATGAAATCGATGAAAAGTAACCATATCTGGGACTTGGTTGACTTACCGCCAGAACGAAGAGCCATCAGAAATAAATGGGTCCTTCGCGTTAAATGGAAGGCAGATGGTTCAATCGAGAGATACAAGGCAAGATTGGTGGCGAAAGGCTATACCCAACAAGAGGGCATAGATTATGAGGAGACCTTCTCACCTGTGGTGAGATCTGCTTCTATTCACCTAATCTTGGCCTTAGTCGCACACATAGACTTGGAATTGCATCAAATGGATGTCAAGACCACTTTCCTCAATGGAGGACTGGAGGAAGAGATTTACATGGAACAGCCTGAGGGTTTTATAACTAAAGGCAAAGAAAAGAAAGTGTGTAAACTCTTAAGGTCCATTTATGGACTCAAACAATCCTCCAGGAACCATGAGATTTCATGACTCGATGTTGTCATATGGTTTCCAAATGACACAAGAAGACCATTGCGTTTATGTGAAGAAGTCCAGTGACGGTTTTGTGTTACTGTCATTATATGTAGACGACATTCTCTTGGCTTGCAACAACAAGGAAATTCTATTATCAACGAAGAACTGGTTGTCGACAACTTTTGAGATGAAGGACATGGGTGAGGCTACCTATATATTAGGAGTCAAGATTTCAAGGGATTGAAGTAAGAGGCTATTGGCTTTATCGCAAGAGCTCTACATTCAAAAGATCCTTGAACGTTTCCATACGGCTAATTGCAAACCTATGGATACATCCATTGCAAAATGGCAGACTTTGAGGCTTGAGATGTGCCCTAAAACTCCGCAAGAGCGTGAGAAGATGCAGAAAGTTCCATATGCAAATGCCATCTGCAGCCTGATGTATGCTATGTTGTGTACAAGGCCCGATATCTGTTATGCAGTAGGACTGGTAAGCAGGTATCAGTCTAATCCAGGACAAAAGCATTGGATTGCTGTGAAACGAATTCTAGCATATCTAAAAGGAACCTCAGATTATGCTCTATGTTACCAAGGTGGTGAAAGCCATCTAGTGGGTTACACTGACGCTGATTGGGGTGGCGACTTAGATGAGAGGAAGTCAACTTCCGGTTATGCCTTCATTCTGAGTCATGGAGCAATCTTCTGGAGTAGCAAGAATCAGACTTGCATAGCATTGTCCACCATGGAAGCAGAATTTGTAGCCTGCTCAGTGGCTGAGCAGGAAGCTGTCTGGCTGAAAAGGTTTTTAGATGACCTTAACTTAACTGAGAGTGAGCCAAAGCCAGTCACTGTATATTGTGATAGTCAGGCAGCTATTGCCTACACTAAGGATGCTAAGTACCACAGTAAGTTTAAGCACATTAAGACTAAGTACCACTTTGTCAGGGATGTAGTGACAAAGAGAATAGTAGCAGTCTTGGATTGTTAGGTCTATGTTTTATTTGATAACTGTTTATCTTCATGTGTTTTCTGGCATATAGAAAGTTAATTAATCCGAGAGTATGTCGTCAGGTTGAGAGACTTGCGCACTTGCACGCGCAGTTGCCTTAATTATCCGGTGATAATGCAAGATGAGATCTATACACTCATGTTCTGAATAGGAGTTTCATGAACTAAGAGGTATAATATGATCGCCTTGACTTGGTCGTCAAGATGAGATTCTTCAACATGGATTGAGAATCGCTCATGAGAACCATAATCATGAGACCCGACTAGCCGGACTAGACTTTTGAGTCATCGCACTTAGAAAGTGGGAGTGATCAAGTCTGAGGAATAGCTTTGTGCTATCGTCCGGACAATGAACTATCATAATAGACATACGCGCCTAATGTAGAGGCAAGGTTCATTGTCGCGCATGCTTTTATACCGTGCGAGCTATAAGTTGACCCTATGGGAGATAAGTTTGAGAACAGTCCCTACTCTTTATCGTGCAAGGTCCCATATTTATTTATCCTTAGTACAATCTCTTTTGTATCCGGAGTGTTGAGGTAATGACTGTGTCATTGGCGTGTCTTTCTATGGCTACGGTAAATGCGGCCTATGTGACATGACCGTGATGTCGGTTACTTTCATCGACTTTTGGGACAAGAGCGAATTGGAAGACTCTGATTGTATTCACACTATTTAAATCATACGCTAGCGGACTGTGGTTCTTAGGAACACAGTTGTGATTAGAAGTACTTCGATGTTTTCAGAACATTGGTTCGTTTGGGACCGAACATGTCTGAAGTGAATTCAAATCATGGTAGTCTGGGATATGAAGTGAATTTCGAGATTTTTCTTCTTTATTGAAGAAACTGGTTCATTTGGTCACACCGGTTATTTGCCGTATAAAACCAATTGATTGAACGACGCGTGCTTTCTCTGTTTAAGCCTTGACGGTCCTTAGTGGGCTGTGCCTCTATTGTGTGAGTGGGAGAATGTTGGACTTGGGGCTTATATGGATTTGCCCAAGCCTCATATTGATGTGGGCTTGGGGCCATTGGGCCTGGGTGATTCGTCCACCCAACAAAGGCCCAGCCTAAGTCACTTACTTGTCCATTAAGCAATGGATAGTAAGATAACAATCTGATAAGAATTCATATTTGAATTCAAATGAGTTCTAGTTCAAGTGAACTAGCCAAGGACTACTATAAATAGAGTCCCCCTCTCATTCATTCAATCATCCCAAATATCACATCTCAGAGCATTCTCTGAAACGTGAATTGCAAACAGTGTTTGCAAGGTGAAACCGAAACCTCCAAGAGTTTAAGATTTGAAGAGATTCCGTGTTCTTGTTCTAGAAGTGCATTGGGGTTCTTAGCTGGTGAACTGAACGATATTTCCAAGAGATTTATCGTCGATCAATTGACAGTAATCTCCATTTCCTTTTCCGCTTAATTATATATATGTTGATTGCGTAGTATGCATATAGGATCAACAACTTCATTCAAATACATATACTGCAATACAAAAGTGGGTAGTCATCGTGGCGCTTTCTTCCATAGAAAACATTGACGGATCTTCCAACTGTGATGCACATTAGCAGTAAAGCATGAACTCAAATAAGGACAGAAGTGTTAGTCAAGCTCTGAGAGTTGTAGGTTGTGGGCCCTTGATTGACCAGGCGTTCCCTTTTGAATCTATGTCCTATTTAAGAATCTAGGGTCTATTATTTCGGCGACCACTCTCTGGTTGCGAGGGTCTCGTTCAACTGAGATTGAGAGGGAAGTTAGCAGGGGACTTGCCAGGAGACACACTACAAGTCCTCTCAAACATGGAATGCCTTTCCTTGCGGGACACGCTACTGAAGGATGGTCCAATTATTCAACTGCAGTTGCTTCCAAAGCTCGTGATCCTTCTCTTAGACCTTAGATTTTACACCGGAGAGAATCTAATCTGTAGCCCTGGAGGGTTTCCTTGCCTCTTCGATGAGCAAAAGTTCCTGATGAAGTTGTTATTGCTTAATTTTTGTTTTCTCTTCTTTTATTTGTATTCTTCCGAAAAAGTATTTCTAGCACATGTGATGGGTTTATAGGTAAACTTTAAAATAAAAGAATAAAAGGTAAGCATCATGAATAAACCATATTTGATCGACAAATCACTTGCACCAGACATGCAAAAAGTTCAGACACATCTGTATGACAATTCTTTTGTCTTATCCCATTTCTCAGCTCAAAATAGCACTTGATTATACAATTCTTATACAAAATTCTCCATCAAAAGCAACAAAACGCACAAAAAAAACTACTTTGTAGCAGAATGGCCTCTGCTTAAGCTTCAAAGACTCGTGGACGGATTGCTAGTGATTGGAATAACATGTGAAAGTCCATTACAATGTTCTTCATCTTGTCTTTGCAGTGCCACTTGTGCTGCTTGTTTCATCTTAGCTTCATATATATCCCTATGTTTTCCCCACAACATAATGTACATGCCAATAATAACAAGTATTGATCCAAGCACACTGACCATTCATTTACAAAACCAACATCAGGTTATCTGATAATATCCTGACAGAAAGAACAACATTAACAAACAGAATCACACAAACCTTCCAAGGTATATTGGTTCATGTAGGAGAGAAAAATCAAAGAAGGCTACATAGATCTGAATCAGTGGAAGAAATGCAGATGCGAATACAGGTCCTCCTTTCTTCACACCCCATGACATCCCCACATAGCACAGTCCTGATCCCACTATGCCCTGTGAAATACAAACATCAGATTCAGATGAAATTCATATACAGAATCAGAGTCTAGCCTTCTGTGAATTTTTCTCACTTACCGCGTATAAAACCGTTATTATCTCTAATTTGCCTTTGAGAATCCAAGCAGATGGGTTTCTACCAATGATCAAGCTCAAAATGGCTGATTGAATAGCACCAAATGCAGACAACAAGGTAGTGCTTGAATACTGACACGGATATCTCCTACCAATTTTTGATTGCATCAGGAACCATAAGGACCATAACACACAACTTAAAAGTAGAATCATTGAACCAAGTGTGAAATTCTCAGTCTTCTTAGTCAAAGCCATTGTCTTATTAGAATCTGTGTCTGCTACTTCATGTGATTTTGTCAATGGATTTCCTTTGTAAAGAGTCAACAACAAAGCTCCACCTACACATATAACTGTGCCTAATACCTTAGACCTCCCTGCCCAGTTTCTTATGTCCACTTTCTCCAGTCTGCAACCAGATGGCGTGTTATAGTTTTATTAGACAATCAATTGGATTCTATTGAGTTTAGAGTTTTAAAACTTACCCAAATGGTAAAGCTAGCAAAAATGTGCTCACAGGAACCAAGTTGGTGAAAGCACATGCAAAAGTAGCAGATGCGTATTTAAGTCCTATGAGAAAGGTGTATTGTGCCAGTGTTACCCTGAAACCAATCATTTGTTGTCACAAGTCAGCACTATTGGTATAATGTAATGATGCAAAAATGATTATAACTAGTCAGGGAACAAGGACTTATAGTAGTACAAACCCAATTAGAGTTGTGAAGAATAGCATACACAAGATGTCAAGAGTGAGCTTAGGTCTAGTATTCCTGCAGCAGAAGAAAAATTCGACATTAGAGAACCAACTTCTGGCAATTGTTGATATATCAAAATGTTTACCTTTCAAAGAAGAAGGCAATGGGAGCCAAAAACACAGCCGAAACGCCTAGTCGATAAGTAATGAGAACAAAACCATCCACTCCTTGATCAACAATCTTCTTAATAAGTATATTGACAGTAGCCAAGGCGAAGTTAATGATCAGCATCAGAATAACAGGCAAGCACCATCCATACTTATTCATGTTCTCGAGTACAATACAATAGCCTCAGAGAAAGAAGTGTACAGAATGCATAGATACAAATGTCCCTTGCCATAAATAGAAGAAGAAAAGCTAAGGTAAGCAAAACAAGAACAGACATGAGTTGAAACCCAAAATCACATCAACAACTTTTGCCATAACTTTGCAAATTCAAGATATTCTCTCCTTTTATCATGAACTTTCTCAGCAGTTGGACATTTTGCAGGACCAGTAAATATTTCCACCACATGATAAATCTGACAAAAACAATATCTCTTCTGCATAATGACTAGTTTCACCTGTAATATCAAAGAATCAAACGGCCATTTAATCACAGCCTTTGAGTTATTTAATTAGATAAATAGAAAAGCATATTGTCCTTGTGCATTATAGCATCTAATGCTAATAGTCATTTCATTTCATCAACTGATTTGATGAGCTTTTCAAAGTTTAATATAGCAGAAGTGCAGAAAAGAACATAATGTCATATCTTGGGTTTAAAAAAACATATCTGGTGTATAAAGGGACTAGATGCAGGGATGCTTTTTGGCTGCTAAACGCTACTTGTCAATTTCCATTATGAGATATTCCAAATATCTGATGATTGTTGTTTGAACACGTCATAAGTCATGAGACATGAGCTGAGTTTTTCTGTTGCTGTTTCAGGTCAGACATGGAACTATGCAAAATGTTCCTTGAATGTACTTAGTTGAGAAAATGAATAAGCATCTGATTTTATGATCTTTGAAGTCACTGTTGGAATGTAAATTTCACTGTTGGTGTTTGTATTAAAAATAAGTAAATTCGACATGTGAGGTTCAACGTGGTCGTGGTTGGAATATAGGAGTATTTTTCAATATTAAATATATGAGGATTTTTTGTAATTTTAAACTATTGTTTTGGGTGAAACCACCACTCATCTATTTTAAACGCTGCTGCTTTTCCCTCTTTTTTATCAAAGTTTTTATATTGGATTTTTAATCGTGAAAATTCTAAAAAAAATGGGATTTTTAAAGTTGAAAACCTGTTTTGAAAAATATACTAAAATAAATTTTTAAACGTTTTTTTTTTACTCCATAGGCCAAATTTTCTAAAATATCCCTGAAAATTTTACAATTCACCGTCTGTGAATTACGGTCACAACCTCTGAGTGGTCTAAGGAGTAAAAATCAAACTTTAATTTTGCAAACTTTTTAAAAGTGGCCAATAATTGTATAGTAAACTTTTTATGGCCTATAATTTTGTTTTCTTTTTAATTAATTGTTCAATTACTATTTAGTAATTAATTTTAAGTTTAAATTTAAAATTAATTTTTAAATTAGTCGTGAGATTAAATTTTTTATATTAACTTTAATTTTTAAATTAGCGATTAAATATAAAATCATTAAAATGTTTTTTTTATAATATTGTAAGAATAATGATATAATTAACTAAAAAAAATCACTTTTAGTGTTTAGGTTGAAAATTATCTTTAATCAATTTCATAACACTATCTCAAATTCTAATTAAAATACTAAACGTCATTTTAAATGCCGTTACCCAACACACACTTTACTCTTTTCTTTTTTTTTTTTAAATTTTTTATTTTATTTTATACCAAAACTAATTTAAAATGTAAAAGCTATTGAAAATTTTTACCCAACATATACTAAGTGGTTTTATGATGCTTGTATTCCTTTTAGTGCTTGTAATTCTCCTTACTTTCAACTTACTATTTATAGAATTGCTAGTATAGATCATGAGAATAAACATACTTCTTATTATTCTTTGCGTGTCAACTTGTTGATGTTAAATTGAATGTTAAGTTAATAATTTATTCCTTTACAGGGCAGATACGGGTTGTATTGTGATGGGAGGATGAATGGATGGATGGTCATGAGATAACGTTTTTTATTAACTTTTTAGTTTATTGTTCAAAAGCAATTTCATTTATCAAGTCAGTTGATGCTTCTAATATTTACACAAATGGAGATAATCTATGTAATTTATTTACTGACTTTGTTCAATGATTGGTCCAACCAATATAATTCATATGGTGACAGTTAATAGGGCTACTTAAAAAGTTTCTGGATAAAGCTCATGAATATTCTTTTATTTATTTGTTGTCACTATGTGCAACTCGTTGTATTAATTTAACATGGAAAGATGTTCGGGATATGCCTCATGCTAAGAGTTTGATTGATTACACTTCTAAAACCATTGTGTTATTTCTTTTTATAACTGCAAAGTGACTTTGAATTGGAAGCTACTCGTTTTGCTACTAACTTTATTGTTTTACAATTCTTATATGAGCATAAGGATGACTTACAAACTTTTGTTATTAGTGTTGAAGATAAACATATTACAAACTTGGAAAGGTAAAGAAGTGAAAAGAATTATGCTGGATGGACTCCATTGGAATAACCGTTTGATTTAATACGTTTCTTAAGCCTTTGTAACAATAGTGAGAAGCCATATTTTGATTTTATCTATGAGGGCATGTGTAATACACGTATAAGGATTATAAATATCTTTAAAATAAGAGGAAATTGTACAAGTCTTATATTAACACAATAGATATTAGATGGGATCGGATGTTGAGATAAGATGATCACGCGGCACCTAACTTCTTAAATCCTGTATTTTAGTATGATCAATCTTTTTTTTTTTTAAAGAGGTTCAGATAACGCAAGTTGTATTTGATAAGAGAATTTTTATTGATGAAATTTAGTTTAATTTGTTAACTGTTTAGCTTTTATTTGCAGTGATCTCTTCTTAAATGCTAGTTATTGGGTATTGTTGCTTTGTTTTTATTATTTGTAGGAACGAACAACATTCCAGATGCAATGAACGACTTTTTAAGTTGAAGAAGGGAAAAAAATACAATTGTAGCACGTTACATAGCCGGGTTCATGATTATTTACATAGGATGTGGTTTTCAAATGGTAACTTAGAAGCCTAAAGAAGTCATTTCAGAAGGACACAAGGTCTGGTTGTGTAATGAAATACAAGCTATATTTTTGGGTGGTAATTAAAAAATTATTTGCAGCGCAAATCACGGCCAGGTTGTGTTAAAAAACACACAACCCGTGCTTTTTGACCTAATAATTATTTCACTGATTTAATAAATCAATTTTCATCAGTCTTTAGGTATCTCGGAGATTGAAAATAGAGAGAGTATAAAATTTTGAAAAAAAAGAATAAGAGAAGAACAAGAGAAATAATTTTTCAAGAAGAGAAGTTATTAGGTGATCTTAGTTTCCATAGAGATTAGATATTGAAAGCCCTAATTTTCCATTATTGTGATATTTTTATTTTATGAAATGGTATATGAGTTTAGATATTGACACTATATATGGTTATTGAGATGATTTTGAGATTAAATAAAGTGATATTAGCTTCCAATTGAATTAAAGTGGTTTTGACTCTAATGTCTCTACAATGGTAATTTTGATATACTTGGTTCTAATGATTTTTTTTTTAAATTTTTTTTTACATTTCAATAATCTCCATTATTGTTTCTAAATTGCCACATATAATTAATTGTGTCTCTAATGCCTATTTTTGCAAAATCCCTAACTTGAATAAATTGGAATTTGTGTTCTTAAATATTGAAAATTCTAAATGGATGATCCTAGGTGGTTATCAAGTAATTTTGGGTTAATTCTAGCCTATTTGGAAAGCTCTAATCTTATTAGTATACTAATGCCCTTAATAGAATTGTTGTGCGGTAATTGAGTTATGTTGGAACAGTTGTGATGATGATTGTATTGGCATTATTGAATGTAGTATGTTTAAAATGTCTTGGTGCTGGCTATCACAAGTGGAAACTCTCAAGGGAGCGGTTTTCTAGCTTGTAGATCGACGGATGTGAGGTTCGTATTTCCGTTTTTAGTCCTATACAATTGTATGTTATTGAATGGTTCATTGAATGTATTCCTACTTATTATTATGCTATGAAATCGGTTGAATAAGATAACCACCCAATAATTGAGTGTATTGATCATTATCGTCAGGACTAGGGCATTAGAACACATAAGGTTGCATGTATAATAATTCTAGGCGCTGCCCTTAGGAATTCAAGTTAGGGTGGACTAAGTCCACATTGTTTGTGAATTGATGGAGTTAAGATAAAAATTTAAATTCCGCAATGCATTCTTATTTGGATGTCATGATTGTGTTTATTATGATGAATGTTGTCGAATTGATTGTTATTGATGATTGATAATGAGAATTGGTGATATTGGTAAAAATTGATTAGTATGAGTAGTGAATGTTATTGTGAACTCCACTGGAAACTAAATGATGCAAAATTGGTAGAATTGATGTCATTGAGAAAAATGTATTGATAATGTGGTTTTGATAACTTGATATTGTTAAGATTGGTAAAAATGACCTTATTAGCATATTTGGTCAATATCGAATTTCTCACTGGAATTGGTTTGCTATGGGAAAAATAGCACATTGAAATAAATTGCATCCTTGTGTGTTGGCTTGATCATTGAACTCATTGAATATTGATAAATTGGACTTAATGAATGTCATATTGGAAACAATGTACCTTGATGAATGAAAACGTGGTATTAAAACCAAATGCCCTTAAATTTGCTTTAGAAGATAGAAGGTAAGGCATGCCTAGGGATTAGAAGTACTTCGACACGTATATATCGTGTTTCTTGGCGCGGAAGTCATATTGGGACTTCGGTTCATATTGTATTAGGACATTGTCCGCAGAGGATTTCAGTCCATATTGCATTAGAACTTCGGTTCATATTGAGACAAGAGTCCATATTGAATCCCATTTTCTATTATATGGTTTGTTTTTGGACATTGGTTAATAAATCCGAAAATTGTCATTGATAAAGTATTGCAAATTATTCTCGAGATGAGAATGGATAATGTTCTTGATGTGGACATTAACATTGATATTGATATTGATATTGATATTGTTATTGATATTGAAACTGACATTGAGATTGACATGATCGAATAATGAAAATTGATTTATAATCTTAATGAGATACCATGGGTAAATAGGTGCATTTGTGTAGCCTTAGCGTGTGTCTTACAACCCTTAATTGCTCATAATTAGATTGGTGCAATTCATGTGAAAATGGTGTCATTATGGATTATTAGTAAGATAACAAACTCACATTTATAAGTCATAATTGAATTATATGGCTAATGTGAATGACTTGACTTAACTTGAAGAATAAGTAAATGCCTGGAAACTTGGTTAACTAGGAGCTTATGTATCTTATGTACATGATCATGATGTTAGGATGTGTAATTGAATAGTCAACTCTTAGTCCAACCCCTTGGATGAGTTACTTTTGTGACGTGTTGTTCTCTTATAACATGGATTGAGTTAAAACCCTTATTGTTGAATAAATATTTACTTGGAGTGTCCCTAGTGTTGTTATGTCAATTTTCGGTTTCAAAATTGGATTTACAAATCTTGACTAAGAGCTTTGAAAATGAATTAAGAAAGCTTTTATGTATTGAAGTTTTATATGAGATGTTCTGTAACCAAAATAATCATGAACAAAGGTTTTTTAATGCATTGATCCTAGGGTGTTTCTAGGTTTTTAAGATGTGTATCAAGTCCATATATTGTTTTTGGAATGATTCATAAACTCAAAGAAGGGTTTTAGTGGTGTAAAAGTTAAGAAAAATCATATTTTTAAGGTCCTAGAAAAACTGGTTGCCCTGGTTCTCGCCTTGATAAGCAACCGAGACACAAACTAGGAGGCAAAAAGTGGTACTGAAGCTATTATTGTGCACTGGGCGCCCTGGGCGCCCTGGTTCGTGCCCTGGTCAATGACCAGGAGGCTGACCAGGATGCCAGGTCTGAGCAATGAACTTTTCTGCCTTCGTTCTCCTTCGTCCGAACTCCGATTTAGGTGCTTTTGGGGCTACAAATTTATATTGAACTCCTCTTTCCAACCACACTTTCATAAATTTGAAATAAGGTCATTAAAATTTTGTGGTTTCCAAACTCTTTGTAGGGTGAAAATACTTCCAAATTGTGTTGTCTATGTTTGTAAGCTTAGAGGTTCTTTGCCTAGGATGTTGTGGACTTATCCATAAATTGTATGATTGATATTTAACTTCATAAATTTTTAAAATGGAATAAGTTCAATTGTAGTTGATTGTTAGAATTGAATGATGGATTGACTTGAGTAATTAAGAAACTTTAGTAAGTTCACTAGTTGCATTGCTTGCCATTTGATTTCATATATTGGTATGTTTGAAAACCCATTATTTCAAATTGTATTCGAACTAAAGGTGAATTTTGGATATTTAACCGTTCATTCAAATCGTCTTCCTACCAATTTATTTTTGGCTATTCTAAAGTTTTAATTGATATTGAACATTGTCTTGATAAAAACGTATGGAATGTATTTGAACATACTTGAGTTTTATAAATTTGGAGCCCTTGTAATGTTTTTCTTGATTGAATGTCCTTGTAAAAATATTTTCTTATGTATTTTTCTATAAGCATTGGAAGTATTACATTAGTCAAAGGTCCTCTAGAGTCGGGTTGTTGGACTAAGCGCGGGGTTTTGACTATTTATCGATTATTTGATTGATTGTTGTTCAATTTATAGATTGATTATATGATCACTTGATTGTCTATTGATTAATTAATTGATCGTTTGATTATTTCTTGATTGATTGATTATTTATTTGATTGTATCTTGATTGATTGATTGATCATCTTGATTGACTCGATTATATTGATTGTCTTTTGAATGCACTATTGATTGATGGATCCATATGGTTTATGACAAAGAGAAATGATATTAATATTAATGATTGGTAAACTATATAATGAACATGAATGTGTGACATAACATGCCTCGATTGGTACACTAGCTTATTGATCGCTAGGAATTGTTTGTGCTTGACTTCTATGTGTTAACGTGAGTTTAGAGATGCTCACATTAGAATTTCATTATGTGATAAAGCATTGCATATCGATGAAAAGGTAAAAAGCATTTGTGTGTGCATGTTCGGGACATGGAATGCGAACCAATGTGTATGACCTTTCTTCCTTTTCTTTTTCCTTGTAAATTGTGTTTTCAGGTCCGATCGAGCAAGGCATGTGGTATTTGAGCTCTCATGGTGAATTCCATTAATGTTGTAACCACTCATACCTGTATTTTAGATTTTATCATTTTTGTAAATAAGCTCACATGTATTTGAATTATGATTGTAAAAGAAGTTTTATCCATTTGGAATTTCTAAACATTGTATGTATAAGATTTAAACCAAGTATCCTATGTTTAAGAAAGTAACATCTTTATTCGTCTTCCGCAAAAATATCATATAAACTGATTGACTTTTGAATTTTTTTCTAATTGCATTGTTCAATATGGCAGTTTGGACCATCCGTCACGGTCTCGGCCGGGGCGGGGGTTCGACGCTACAATCAGTGTTGAATATGTTTAAGAAGGCCAATGACATTGGACATAAATTGTATGATGAGTTCATAATTTTTCGAGATCGTGAGATAGGGTTTTCTTGTTTATATGCACTTGTTTGCAATAAGACTGCTCGACCAAGTATAAACTAATTTTCAATTTGTTCTCTTTTCAAGTTTATTTATGTAAGTGTTGATTGATATCTAATATAAAATCTATTGTCTATTTTTTTTCATATCAAATAAAAAAAAGATAAGTTGTGGAGATTATTTGGATTCAATGTTCTCCATCTACAAAAATTGATTATGAGAATTCTTAGTCAAATACTACTTCTTCTATATGTGAGCACAACTGGAGCGTGTTATTCACACTAAGATGAGGAAAGATTGGAACATGAAAGATTGAATATTCTTACTTATATTCATTATAAGGGTAAATTACAAAAAAAAAAAAAAAAACACCTCCACTTTTTCAAACTTTTTGCATTAATCCACTGGTTTCAAACGTTACTTAAAAAAAAAAACTAATTTCTGATTTTGAAATAGTATTTTTTAATGCAAAAAGTTTGCATGACCTGAGTTTTCTGTAAGCAACGTTTGAAACCAGTGGACTAATTCAAAAAGTTTGAAATCTATCACTTAAAAGACGTTGCTATTTTACCACACACCAATTCCTTAACGTAACATTTAGTTTTAAAATACCCTTTTTCATATAGATTGAAATTTAAATATTTAAATTAGTTTATAATTTAATTAATATTTATTAAAATACTTATCATTTATTTAATTTTTATCTTTTATTACAATTTTATTTTTATGATGCGAAACAAATTGCATTGAAATATCTAGAGGGTTTGGACTGCACAAATTTCAATAATAAACAACACTAAATTAATCAATTATGTCTGTTTAGGGCCCTTAAGAGCTTTCTGAAAAGGAAATTGCAAGCCACACAACTAAAAAGTCAGGATGAGTCGCAACTGAAATGAACAGAATCCATCAAATTGAGGGTCAAATTAGTATTTTTATGTTATTTTCATTTTTAGGGTTTTACCGAAACGCTTTAAAAATATTGATTTCCGCTTTGTTTATCTTTTGGTCTTCACCATTTATTCTTTGGATTAGAGTTTTGATTGTCCCAGCTAAATGAAATTAGCTAAAGAAAAATTCTTGACAGAGTCTAAACAGTCTTAACCATTTCCATTCCACGTTAGTTGGTATCAGAGTCAAGGTTTATCCATGATAGACAACACAGGTAATTGATTCGCTGCTTCTGAAACTTCTGTGAATGAATTGAGGAACAAATCAAATAGCTTACCTTAGTGCTACAACAGGTGGTACAGTGATCAAATTGGATGAATAGGGAAGAAGGAATCGAATTCCTAATCAATATGAGGGGTACAAAATCAAGATGATTTACAAACTTTTTATGGAATAATGGAAGTGGAGGCTGTGATGGCTTGACTCGTTGAGGTAGATAGGTTCTTTGAGATTATGGATATAGAGAAGGATTTATGAGTGTCGATCGTGGCTTACAAGCTGAAAGAAGGTGCTGCTGCTTGATGGTAAATGTACGTGAATGAGCGCTATTGCTAGAGGCTTGCACCGATGCGAAGCGGATTGGACTACGTTGAGACAAATGATTGAATAATGCTTCTGACCAAGTGATCATGTTGAAATCTTGTACAATTGAAGTCAAAATTTTATTCAGGGACATAGGTTCGTGGATGAATATACTAAGGAGTTTTTGAGGTTGCAGTCTCGATATGACAGTTGTGACAATGAATCTCAATAGGTTGCTCATTACAAGTAGGGATTGAGTCGTGAGATTTGAAGTAGGATGGGTGTATTCACAATATATACTATCACAAACACTATTGAGATGGCAAAGCGAGCGGAAGAACAAAATAACTAGGCACCGAATCAATCAACTACCCAAAATTACAACTATAAGGGTACAAACTCGACTGGAAATTCATATAATAACTCTGGACAAACCTCGATGACTATTGATGAAAAGAAAGACAATCGAGGAAACACACCTAGGAAAGCACAGAAAAGCTGGATTGATCCAATCCTTATCAGAAACCTCATGGCGATACATTTCATCATTGCACATTATGGGGTCACAAATCTAATAATTAACCAGAGTGAAGGAGAAATAGTGGACATCGTTGATAGGTTTATATCATTAATGAATTAGAAGAAGAAGATTATGATGAAGATAATGATCAGAAATTAGTCACCGGATGAGAATATGTAGTAGTAACTTGCATGGTGAAAAAGGTTCTGTGCACCAAAATAAGAGGATCAGACTCAAAGGAGAAAAATATTTTAGGCCAAGTGTCGAGTGGGAGAAATTGTATGCAGGTTAATTACTGATAGATACAGTTATGAGAATATTATTGCGAGATAGTTTATTAAAAAGTTGCCACTACCTACTTTGTCACACCTGACACCTTATAAAGGTTGCTGGATCAAAGAAGGACCGACCATCGAAGTTGATCGAATCTATCAGGTACCTATTTCTTTAGGTAAAACTTATTTTGAGACAATATCATATGATATAGTGGATACTGCTGCTTGTGAAGTATCATTTAGGTATCATTGACAGTTTAACATTGGGGCACTACATAATAGGAAGAAGAATTCCTACACTTTTGTGTGGAACAGAAAAAAGTTCATAGTTCTACCATCTAAGAATATAAAGAGACCTAAAATGGAAGTAACACCTATAGTAGTTGTGTCCGCTGATGTGAAAGAAATTTCAGGGAATATTGAAGCTTCTGGAGGGGTTTTAATAATAATTACAAAGCCAAAAGCTGAAGAGGAAGGAATCTCGTCGTTTGCCTTATATATGGAAGCTCTATTAGGGGAGTTTCCATAAGTGACATCGGAATCCTTGAAGTTGTCACTAATGAGGGATATACAACATCAGATTGACCTCATTTTGAGGGTCAAAACTTTCTAATATACCCCATTAAAAGATGAGCCCGAAAGAGAGTGCGATTCTGCAAGAATAGGTGGAAGAATTACTAAAAAAGGGACATGTTCGAGAGAGTATAAGCCCTTGTGGAGTGCCTACCTTACTGATTTAAAAAAAAAAGGGTCTTGGAGGATGTGTGTTAACAGTTGAGCTATCAACAACATTACTATTTAGTATCATTTTCCAATACCACACTTGGAAGACATGCTAGATAAGTTAATGGTTTCAACAATCTTTTCAAATATCAATATTAAAAGCGAATATCATCTGGTCGAATCAAAGAGGGAGATGAATGAAAGACTACTTTTAAAACTAAAGAGGGTATGTATGAGTGGTCATGCCATTTGGATTGACCAACCCAACACATTCATGCGTCTAATGACTCAGGTTTTACATCTTTTCTTGCGCTAATTTATTGTGGTTTACTTTGACAATAATTTGATTTTCAGGCCTAGTGAAAAGGAACACATGCACCACCTAAGTCAAATCTTAACAGTCTTATAGGAGAATGAGCTCATTATCAATCTGAAAAAGTGTCTGTTTTTTTACTAGTTTAAGACTTTATCATTAGTGCTAAAGGTATCCATGTTGGTGAGAGAAAATAGAAGCAATCTGGAATTTGCCGACTCCTACTTCTATTACTGAAGCCTACAATTTTCATGGACTTACTACATTCTACTGACACTTCATTTGAAATTTTAGCAGTATTGTAGCACTTGACACAGATTGTTTGAAGAAGAAGAAGAGAGCTCAAAAATTTGTCTGGACAAAAGCTACTGCTAAAAGCTTCCCCAAAATTAAAGATAACATTACCTTTGCTCATGTACTTGCTTTGTCCGATTTCAATAAACTGTTGAAGATAAATCATGATGCTTGTGGTGTTGGGGTTGGGGGTATATTATCTCAAGCTAGTAGACTTATAGGATATTTTAGTGATAAATTAAATTATGCTAAACAGAAGTGGTCACTTATGAACAAGAGTTTAATGTAATTTTTAAAGCCTTTAAGATTTAGGAGCATTATTTAATAGAGTGAGAATTCATCATTCACACTAATCACTAAGCCTTAATACGTTTTAAGACTTAAAGCAATTTGAGTAAAATGCAAGCTCGATGGGAGACTTACTTTAGGTAATGTGATTAAGTATAAAGCTGGCAATAGTAATTCAATAGTGGATGCATTAAGTAGGAGAGCTATTTTATTAATTACTATCATTCAGGAGGTTAAGGGTTTTGAGTTTCTTAAGAATCTTTATAAGGAAGATGCACACTTTGCTGCGTACGGGATAAGATCTAGAAGAATAAACCAACAGATGGATTTTCAATACATGATGCATATCCTGTATTCCCCACTCCTCTCTTGGGGAGAAACTAATCACAGAAGTCTATGATGTTGGACTGGGTGGACATCTAGGAAAAGACAAAACTATTGTTGGTTAGGAGGTACAATTTTATTAGTCCTAATTTAAAAGACAGATTGGTATAATGGTGCAAAAGTGTCTAATCTATCAATTTTAAAAGGGCCACTCCCAGAACACAAGATTCTACATGTCATTACTTATTTTGAAACAACCCTAGGAGGATTTTTCTGTAGACTTCATCCCTGGAATACCACGTACCCAACATAGTTCTGACTCTCTATTTGTTGTGGTTGACAGGTTTTTAAAGATAGTGTATTTTATGCCTTGCAAGAAGACCACTGATGCATCTCACATTGCGAAACTTTCTTTCAGAAAATTATACGGCTCAATGACATACCAAAAAACATCACGTCAAATAGAGATGTTAATTTTATAGCCCTTTTTTAGATCATTTTATAGAAGCTTTTTAGGATAGAACTTTGATATAACAGTTTCGCAATGGGCACGCAGAGGTGGTGAATTGTATAATGAAAAATCTGCTTCATTATATCTACAGTAATAAAAAGAAATTTTGGAATCTTACTCTGGCTCAAGCTGAATTGAGGACCATTCCGACAGTTCTTGAAAATGGCAGAGTTTTCTAATGCAGCCTCATTTCATTATCCAGACAACCTGGTTCTAAAGGTGCTTGCACATCAGAGACGGAGCATGACCCTCCATAAATTATAATAGTAAATAATTTATATTATATATTTTTAAAAATTCTAAATATATATACAAAAAAATTCAATAGATATAAATTTATAATACATATTAATAAAAATTTATTAAAATATATTATGTAATGACACGTAACTTTCCATAAATTATAACTATGTATAACTTATAATATATACTTTTAAAAATATATAAAATATATCGTATCGTTATATGAATATTTTTAATAGATTACATTAGTATATAATTAATATTATATATTTTTAAAATTAAATAAAATATACCATAAATAAAATAAAATTTTAAATAAAATAAAATAAATATTATATTATTTTAAAATATAGTTTATCTTCGATTGGGTACCGCAGGATGCTGCCCGCACCCGGTCTCCATATTGGCCCCTCCTATTTATTATTTTTCATGGCTCCGTCGCTGTTGCACATGGAGTAAAGGTGACGAGTCAGCCATCAAATGAGCTATGGTTAATGTAGGCGGAAAAATGTTTAGATTTAGAAAATTGGAATTTGCTCTGATTACGCTTGGGGAGATAGCCAGTGCTTGAGAATGATGCTTTAGCTGATGACAACATATGTAGAAAAATATGGTCAACATTTGCTCTGATTAAAGATTCTTGGAGGCAGATAAGTAGCTAGTACATGCAGCATTTCAATGATGTTGTTAGCTCTACAAAAGTCAGAAATGTAAAAGGATCTCATACATATGCTCATGTCAGGACGTCCAACGAATTCCAGTGGATCGAGTTGGTGGAGGGATCGGAGAGTGAGATGGGTCCACAAACGACGACAATACAAATCAGGAACCAATGGATGCAAGAATAAAGCATATGTCCAAGGACACAAGGCCAGATCAAGTTACAATTGCTATTAGCGGTGATCTTTATCCGGATATAAATTTTTTAGTTAAGAATTTTCAATGGTAGTGTCCAAGGAATACATTACATAAGAGTTTGTTCAATTTTACATACTCTTCCCATTCAAGACAAACTACTCTAGATGTATGCGTCTATTAAAGAGACAGTAACCCCAAATAAATTATTATAATTTGAAATCAATTATGAAATGAAAATTTGTTTCCCGACTTTGCATATCTGCAAGTGGGAGATTCTTCAGAAAAAAAAAATAATAAATAATTAATTTTTTAAAATTATTATTTTAAAAATTTTATTTAAAAAAAATTGTTTGTATTACTAATATTGTGTACTCAAACATCTATCTACTTGTATATGTTTATATAAATTAACACACTCTCATGCATTCAATAACTTCATTTCCTATGTGAGTAGTTAAAGAATGTTTAGTAGCGATGAGATATTTTTATAATCTAATTGGGACATTTTTTTTATTATTGAATAAAATTGTAATTAGCGATATGTACATAACTACTTAAAAAATACCTGTATAAATAAATATAATGAGAAAAGTTTACAAATTGACCAATTTTAAATTAATACTAAAATACCCTTAACCCTAAACATGTAACATACTGCGGATCCTGCTTTGCATTCTCTTCTTCAACCCATACAACATGGTGCATTTTTTAATATATGCCTCATTTAGAAATAGCTGCTAGAATGCTAATTAATCCTCGTCATTGTCCAGATGACCGACTTCCTCATTAATAATAAAGTTCAAGAGTCTCAAAACTAGGTATATGCAACTTTGGTTACGATAATTTATTGACGATGTTCACTTCCCGATGTTGGTAGGATCGACTATATCATGAACATCGTTAACATTGTTGGCAGTAGTCACATCCAAAATATACAGTTGATGGTGTAGAGTTGTCCGCCATTAGCGACTCTGTAAATGATGTAAATGTCACAGCCCTTTTTATAGAGCCGTAACTTTTTGAAAAGTAAAAAATAATAATAATAATAATAATAATAATATATGAATAAGAACCAATCAAATACGTTCAAACGCTCCCGAGACTACACAATTTCAATCAAAAAGTCAATAAAATCCAACCTGACAGTCAAATCCAGATAATCCATAATATATATTACATCACCACTAATTCAACTTTCAGCTGACATATACAAAACATAACTTAACAAAATCCTGAAGATACAACTGTACAGACCTACACAAGTCAAAACGTAACTAAAGATCCTTCAGGAAGCAACACCTATCAAGCCTAACGTCCAGGTACATCCTGAGTATCACCTGAAAAATGTTAATTGAGTAGGTGTGAGCTACTCGCCCGTAGGTTCCAATCCCCTATTCATAACTTAACCAGATATTCAGAAAATAAATCTGCAGAATTCAGTTTATTCAAATAGTTTCATAAACAGAGTAATAATCAATAATTATGTCCAAAACCTTTCCACATTTATCAAATATCCGAATAACCTGTATCAAATTCAATTTCTCAAATCAGTAAAAATCATAACAGCAAATTGAGTTACCGTCCATAATATTATTACTTTACACCCTCGTTTATATAAGGTCACTTTTTTTCACTATATTACGTTTACAGAACTTCACGGTTTAAATTTATTCCATGTCCCAAGCCAATACAACTCAACGTATAAATGCCAATGCAACTCAACGTATTTGCCATTCTCAAGATTCAATATTCTGAATGTCAGAAAAAGACACGATAACTGAATAAACCCAACAAAGAAGGCTTATAACAAAGAAATGTCACAGTAACTGGATATACAGAATTGACTACACAAAACCATTTTAAACCACTTTCCACGCCATACATACATGTCAAACGTGAATTACAATTACATTCTCGAACACAATCCTAACTAATGGAAAGTGCTCCCATGGTGAGATCCAAAAGTAGATAATACCAAAACTAAACAAACAACACATCTTACTCCATCATTTAGTGCATATTGCTTAATCCTTATCGACTTTCACAAAAGTACTCAAGTTTTTACCAATTTTGCAATGTCACTTGGCGTGGAACCAACTCTGAATTGCAGTATCTCCGCGGACTGGGTTGAAGAAAATAGAAAATTACATAATAATAATAATAATGGGTTGAAGATTTAATTATATATATATATATATATATATAAATAAAAGATAACAGGCTCCGCGTTGTGTGCGGATTGATAATTTTTAATATTATTTTTATATAATTTTTAATTAAATTATAAATTATTTTAAAATATTAGGTGATAGAGAATTTGTAAGGTAACCGATAATTTTTTAAAGACTATTTAAAATTTTAAATAAAAAATAATAATTATACGTTAAAATTTACAGTTTAATTTTTTATTTTATTTAACATATTACATTGTTATATATTCCTAACTTATTAACTCTTTTACCATGTTTTGTTAAATAATTTTATTGTTGTGTTTATTAAAATATTAAATAATATTAATTTCCCAACTTAATTGGTAGGGAATGTAGGTATGTTTTATTTTTTCATTTTTCTTATATTATTAGTGTGACCATTATCAATATTAATTGATATCTGATAATAATTAGTTATTTGACACTATTAGCATTAGTCTGAAAATATTAAGTCTCATTATTAATTAATTAATTTTTTACAATATTTCAATATATTAATTATATATTTATTATATTAAAATAGTTAAATGTATATAAAAAATGAAAAGATTAAAAATTATTAAGATAATCAACTAGATAATACTCGTACGCGATACGTACTTTAAATTTAATAGTAACATTTAAATATATAAATTAATGTAATTATAAATATAGTTGTATAATAATATATATAAATATAAAAAGTAAAATAAAAATCAGTAATTAATAGTAAAGAAAATATTATAAAATGAAACCAAAATATTATTAAATTAAAAAATTGATATATAACCATAAAAATGAAATTAAAAAAAATAAAAAAAAAAGGGGGGGAGGAGAGGGAAGTTGCAAATTTGATAGTGGTGAAATATATATATATATATATATATATATATAGTTATATAGTTATATAGTTATATTTGTCCGTAGTAAGTCCAACTAAATATAATCGTAAAAAATAAAATTAAAGGTTTAGAAGAAAAAAAACCCTAAAAAATTAACTATCCTTTGATAATTTTTTTTTATTGTATTATAAATTTCTTTAACAAATAAATAGAAGAAAAAACTAAATAATTAATGTATATTATTTGTTAAATTAATTTATAGAGTTATAAATTTTTATTCTAACTCAAAATTATTTTAAAACAAAATCTCTTCACAAATCAATACGAACAAAAATAATAAGAACATTCTATCTTTTATTGTAGTTGGTATATATGTCTATTTATTTATTATGGAGTTCCAATTAAGAAAAAAAAAATGGTTAAATTCAATTCCTACTTTTTCTTCTTTTTCTCATTTTTGCCTTGTATTAATTTAAAAAAAAAAAATCAACTCTTATCTCTTCTTATCTTTTTATTTTTCATTTTTGCTTTATATTAATTTTAAAAAAAATATATCGATTATTCCTTTATATATATATATATATATAATATTTTCATTGTATTAAAAAAATTAATTAATATTATTTAATAAATAATTTTTTAATTAAATAATATAATAAAATAAAATATTAAATGTTATAGATAGAAATTATTAAATTGAACAGTTAAATTAAATATAAATAAAGCCATTTATATTTTCTATAAAATCATGATTCTACAATCCCTTAAAAGAATACCATTTATACTAATCGAATATATTTATAGTGATATCTTATTTATCAAATAAAGATTTCAAATAATTATTATTTTGTATTAACTAATTAATAATAATTGATGGGATCTAAGAATAAAAAAAAATTAGGAATTTACATGAGTAGTCCGAGAAGAAGACTGTCGGGAGAAACAGAAGTATGTTTTGTTCAATATCTGATAGAAACATTGAACGTTTAGGATCTCATATTCAATATCTGAACTTAAAATGATTGGAAGGCATATTGAAGCAAAGTTGAACGTGTAATTTATGGATTTGTGTACTTGATTTCGGTGAGTCGAGGAAAGTTATAAGAGATTATCATCAATTCTTGTTACTTTCCTGGCCTATGATACCACAAACTGCTACTTTCCTACCAAGTGATACCAAAAACCGTAGAATTCATGACATGAGAATTGGTCTTTTTTTTTTTTTTTTTTAATTAGATTTGTTTTTTCTATGTAACATATGTGCACAGGAATCATTGCAATTGAAGCTGCACTTATAAATTCGAAGTTTCTTTCAATTTAAAATATGTATGTACATGTAGATTTTTATATGTTTATTGAAGCACTTGTTTTGATATTATGTAATGATAAATCTTTAAAAAAAATAATCGACTGCTCGTAAAAACATGAACACAGTAAGGGTTGTTCATTATTTTCATCAAATTTGTGACAATCACAAAATATACGGTACTATTATTTGTTTATCTTCATCTTTATCATAGAATTCAAACCCTAATAATCACAAACAAAACGTTAAGTTCATACAATCTATTTATGACTAATAATCACAAACAAAACGTTAAGTTCATACAATCTATTTATGAGGATGATGAACAATCCATACCATAGAAGCTACACCATCATGTTGTGTCGCGTCCTCGGAGTGTGAGTGAGATTCTGGTGCAATTTGTCGGGTTGGTGAAGACACAAAACAGTTAAAATGATAAACAAAGCCTCTGAAATGAGGATAATGAACAATTCTTACGATGGAAACTACACCACCACACCGTCGCTTGTTTCGGGAGATTTCAGTGCAATTCGTTGGGTCGGTGAAGAAGGAGGTCCGGTTGGGGAATATATCCGAATCATGTTCTTCGAATGCCTTTAACAACACGACAGTTTCTTACTATTAGAAAGAAAAAAAAAATTTTAAAGTGAATTTCTACCATTTATAAAAAGAAATTAAATAATGCAGATTAAAAGAAATTAAATAACCGGAGGTTAAGTGATATGAATGATTATATATATATATATATATAATAGAGAGAAATTTTATTTCGAATGGAATTTTTAAATATAATAGAAGAGAAAATTGATTTGGAATGAAATTTCTAAATATAATAGAGATAAATATAAATATATGGAGAGGAAATTGATTTGGAATGGAATTCCAAAATATAATAGAGATAAATATGAATTTAGTTTATTAATTTAAATTTATTTTGAAATTAATTTATGTAAATTTTAATTTTTAAAAAAATAAATTTATTATTTATTTTTTAATTTTAATTCATAGAAATAATATTTTTTTAAAGTTGATCTATATAAAAGATTTAAATATGATATATATATATATATATAGTATTTAAAAAATTAAAAGTTTAAAGACAATTATTGTCTAATTAAAACAAAATTATTGTCTCAACCAACTATTATCCGGAAACTTTTCTTGCTTTTATATACTTCCTCCGCTTTTTTTTTTATCTACTACACTTGCATAGTGTTTATTATTCATTCATCAATCTTGTTTTTTATATGGTTACTTACGTATAAAGAAAAATATATTTAAGTGGGATCTTGTTTTATTCGTCTTAATGTCTGCTTTTTAAATATAAAATTTTTATAATTTTTAGTTGTATATAACTAAAGACATTTACCGTTAAAATTAGGTCTCGAATAGTGTGAAAAAGAAAGTGCAGTGAATAAAAAAAAGCAGAGGAAGTATATATATATATATATATATATATATATATATATATATAGACTACTTATTATTTATTATAATTATTTTATATTTTATTTTTTAATTCTGATTTTCATTGATTTTTCCAATTGAGCTATTTCTATTTACATTTATTTTATATTCATTCTACCTTTTCTATCTTATATTTTTAATTTCTATTGTATAATAAAAGTTAGGTAAATAATATGATAATTGATTTTAAATCCATATTCTTTGAAAAGACACGTCACATCATCTAATTATATATATATATATTATAGACCTGGTCATAGGGTCGGGGACCCGCCCGACCCGTCCCGATCCGGCCCTTAAAATTTCCTATTTGACTCTATTTTATTTGGCCCTGACCCGGCCCAACCCTCAAAATAGGGGACCCTGTATAATATAAGGCCGGGCTAGGGTCAATATTTTGACCCTAATAGCCAGACCCGACCCTATAATATTAATTTTAATTATATAAATTAACATTTATATTTATAAAATTTATACCAAACTCTATACCTAAAAAAATTCACATCGCCAAAGTTAAACTAAAATATCCCGAACCTACAAATTTCCACAATTACCACAATTAAATCGTTCATTTCATAACGAAATAAGTAATAACAAATATCAATATCAAAATTTTTAAATTTGTGGTAGAAGAGAAATCCAAGGTAAGGATTTTATTTAACTTTAGATTTTGGAGTTAATTTAATTTAATTGTTAGATTAACTTTTTCTTTATATTTGATATTTAAATTTTAATTGATTAATTATATACATATATTTTTTATAAATTTATTAATATATTAATATATTAGAGTCAGGGCTGACCCGAGGCCCACCCTGTCTATTCAGGGTTAGGGCCAGGGTCCGACCCTGACTATTTAATTACAGGGCCGGGCCGGGCTAGGGTCAAGAAAATTTGACTAGCTACGCCACTTGGCCCGACCCTAATCCGGCCCGACTCTGATTTTGATCAGGTCTATATTATATATATATATATTTCAATCATACATATATTAATTAAAAAGATATAGAATAAACTATTGCAATAATATTTCTTTTTCTAAAGTGGAGGAAACATAAATATGTCACACGTCTTTTTTTCATGAAACTAATAAAAACATAAGATAAAAATAAGAAATAAGATATAAATTTAAACCAAATACATAAAAGATAACCTAATATGAAAGTTGAAGCTGGAGGATGTAATATAAATATAAAAAGAATTCATGGATTTTACCGCAAGATAAATCAAGATATGCAGAGAGAGTTCTGCTAAATCCAAATCGAAAAAAAATATAAGATCTTGATTTGATAACATCAATAATAAATCTCTAAAAATAAATAAATAAGCTCTAAATATATGAAAAAACTCTTTTATATAATAAATAAAATATATAACAGAATATGAAGATGCATGTGAAAGTATTGAAGTTTAAGCGAGAACGTAAATCATTTATACAGAGATGTTGATCGGTAACCGATTTATATGTTAGAAAGCGTAGAGTTTAAAAAATTATTCAAATAATAAAATTATTATTTATGTATAAATAATTATACAAGTTTAATATTTCTTATCTTTATTCATTCAATTTTAAAGAAGATAAAGAGTCATGGACTCATGGATAATAATGTATAAAAATAATTAAAAGTAGAAGTAAGAAATGAAATTTAAAGTTGAAAAGGCTTTTAAAATGGGACGAACGTCGATAATATTTAATATTAATCTAATTTTATAACCATGAATAGAAGGATTCTAGCCTTGCCACATTGACAAATTTTGAAATTCTTATATATAAATATATAGATATTATAAATATTAATAAAACTAAAAAAAATAGTATTATTAATTAAAATTTACTGATTGTTTTTTTTTTATTAATTATCAATTAAATTTAAATATAAAAGAGTATTTTAAAAATTTTCCATTATTTTATTTTTTGTTATGCAAAGCGAAGAAGCAGCTGCTTTTGCCTTTTCCTATTTTACCTTTACTTGAATCATATTCTGTCAGTCTTTTATTATTTTACCCTTAACCGAGTCATATAATTAGTTGAAGATGAGTGAATCCATATTGTTCAATGCAAATGCAAATGCAAGGGTACAATTATTATTTTATTTAATTTCTATTAAGCATCTTTAATGAAATTTGAATCCATGTTTAAATTTTAAATTCATTATTAATATGAAAGATTAATGATTGTAGATGTGTATTAATAAATATAATTTAAATTAATAATATTATTAAAATATAATAAATTAATAAATAAATAATTAAATAAATAATATTATTAACATAATTAAATAGTTTATTTATTAATAAATAAATTTGAATTAAAATAACATAAAACATAAAAATATATAATTTTAATAATACGATAAATAACAATTACGTTGTCATAACAAAATTAAATATTAAAAGTATGTATCTATTTAATTTTCCGAGTTACTATATCGATCCCACAAATGATCAATTAATGCATCTCGAAGTGCATAATGAGCATTTCTATCTCTAATTTGTCTATGTCTTACAAGAAACCTATCAAAGTCACCATTATCATTTGAAAACATATTATCTGCAATTTTAAATTGGAGAAGATGATTACTATTATCTGCAATTTTAAATTATATGTATCTTTTTAACTGTAGGTTTTAATTTGTGTATGAGTGTGATGTTTTAAATGTATGTACAAGTAACTTTATGTAGATTTTAATTTATAATTAGTTATTTTATTATTATTTAGTATTATTATTTAAATTTTTAATTATATTATTATTATCATAAAGAATAATTAATTTAAATATTTTAATTTTTTAAAAAATTAATAATTTAAATTTTAATAATTTATTATTTTAAATATCATATAATTAATGTTTACTTTATAATTAATACTTTATAAATATATGGTTAAAAGAATTCAAATGTAAATTTAATTTTATAAAATTGCAAATAGGTTCAATAGGGCGTGGAGGAAAGTAGAACATTATTAGTAGTGAAGGACCTTCATGCAAACACCCTAAAAATTTTTTAAATTTGTAATAAAGTTAAATGTTTGGTAGTTTTTATGATAAAGTAGTTGGGTTGGAGAAGGCGTTGCGGTGTGGGACACGAATTGAGTAACAAGTGGTACTTTTTTCACCTTCTTCGACAAACTGGAATCACCATGGTGTTGTGAATTATATTATTCAATATATTTATTTAACTAATGTCATAAATTTTAAAAGCAATAGCAGTCAACAACTTCTCCAATATGCAATGCGCCATGGAACTAGAATACTTTTTTCATCACTCAAATCGCCACCGCCACCGCCACCGCCACCGCCACCGCCACCGCAGCTGTCCAGCATCCTGTTCTCAGCCTCACTCACCAAAACCCTCTCAGAGTCCGGCACTCGCAATCTCGATCCTCAATCAATTCCAATCTCCGAGCCGCTCGTCCTCCAAATCCTCTCCAACAACTCACTCGACCCTTCCAAGAAGCTCGACTTCTTCCGATGGTGTTCCTCTCTCACACCTTTTTACAAACACTCTGCCTCAACTTACTCACTCATCTTCCGTACACTTTGTAGAGCTGGGTTCCTCGAACAAGTCCCTGATTTGTTGAATTCCATGAGGGAGGATCATGTTGTTGTTGATTCCAACACTTTCAAGCTGCTTCTCGATACGTACATTAAGTCGGGTAAGTTTGAGTCTGCGCTTGATGTTATTGATTACATGGAAGAATCAGGGACTAGTCTCAACCCTAGGGTTTATGACTCATTTCTCGTAGCTTTGATTAGAAAAAACCAGTTGGGTTCTGCCTTGTCTATATTCTTTAAGCTTCTTGATGCTTGTGATGATGGTTTGAGTGTTGAATTGCTTCCTGGTTCTTTTGTCTGTAATGAGTTGTTTGTTGCTCTTAAGAAGTCTGATATGAAGCTGGAGTTCAAACAGGTTTTTGATAAACTGAGAGAAAAAAAGGGTTTCGAGTTTAATACATGTGGCTATAACATTTGCATTCATGCATTTGGGTGTTGGGGTGATTTAAATACTGCTTTGAGGCTGTTTAAAGAGATGAAGGAGAAGAGTTTGGCTGGTGTTTCTGCTGATCCTGATTTATGCACATATAATAGCTTGATTCAGGTACTTTGTTTTGTTGGGAAAGTGAAAGATGCATTGGTTGTATGGGAGGAACTCAAAGTGTCTGGTCATGAACCTGATGAGTTTACTTATAGGAACATAATCCAGGGGTGCTGTAAATCGTATAGAATAGATGATGCTATGAAAACTTTTAATGAAATGCAGTATAATGGATTTTTACCGAATACTGTGGTGTATAATTCTCTGCTTGATGGAATGTTCAAGGCGAGGAAAGTTACAGAAGCTTGTCAGTTGTTTGAGAAAATGGTTCAGGCTGGAGTAAGGGCTTCGAGCTGGACATACAATATTCTTATCGATGGGTTGTGTAGGAATGGAAGGGCTGAGGCTGCTTATACTTTGTTTTGTGATTTGAAGAAGAAAGGACAGTTTGTGGATGCTATTACTTTCAGCATTGTTGTGTTGCAGCTTTGTAAGGAGGGGCACCTTGAGGAAGCTTTACGTTTGGTTGAAGAAATGGAAAGCAGAGGCTATGTTGTAGATCTAGTTACAATAACATCTCTTTTAATCGGGTTTCATAAACAAGGTAGATGGGATTGGACAGATAGGCTCATGAAGCACATTAGAGATGGTAAGACATTGCTTAATGTTCTCAGGTGGAAAACCGAAATGGAGGCTTCACTGAAAAGTAGTAAGAACAAGAAGAAGGATTACACACCAATGTTCCCATCTAAGGACATTAATGAGATAATCAGTCTAATGGGTTCTGCTGATTTGAAAATGGACTATAACCCTGGTTCAGAAGACTACCCTGTTGAAGATAAGGAGGATAACACATCAGCTGACTTTGATCAGTGGTCATCGTCTCCATACATGGATAAATTGGCAAATCAACTGGATTCTGACAGTCATTCTTCTAAGCTATTCTCACTATCCAGGGGCCAAAGAGTAGAAGACAAAGGGATGGATTCTTTTGATATGGACATGGTGAATACCTTTCTGTCTATATTTCTGGCCAAAGGGAAGCTGAACGTAGCCTGCAAGCTGTTTGAGATATTCACTGATATGGGACTGAACCCAGTGAGTTACACTTACAATTCCATGATGAGCTCATTTGTGAAGAAGGGATACTTCAATCAGGCATGGGGCATCCTCAGCGAGATGGGTGAGAAAGTATGCCCAACAGACATAGCAACATACAATTTGATAATTCAAGGGTTGGGCAAGATGGGAAGAGCAGACCTGGCAAGCTCTGTTCTGGACAAGTTGATGAAACAAGGTGGGTATCTAGACGTTGTTATGTACAACACCCTGATCAATGCATTAGGAAAGGCAGGTCGAATCGACGAAGCCAACAAGCTATTTCAGCAAATGAGAGCTAGTGGTATAAATCCTGATGTTGTCACATTTAATACACTAATTGAAGTTCATAGCAAAACAGGTCGACTGAAGGAAGCATATAAATTCTTGAGAATGATGTTGGATTCTGGCTGCTCTCCAAATCATGTCACTGATACAACTCTGGATTTTCTGGGCAAGGAGATTGATAAGTTAAGATACAAAAAAGCATCAATCCTGCCCAACAAAGATGATTCTTCTTGAAAGTTTCCGCAGATTCACTTGCTAATAGGGGGAAATTCCTTAGATTGTAACCATGCTCCTAAATTGGGCGAAATCGTAGTTGCTATCATAGATCATCCTGTTATCTTGTATGTCATTGATTAAAGTTTGTAAGGAATAAGAGCAAATTTAATTATACCCAATTTTTGTACTATTTTCATTGAATTATAATCCAGAATCAAAGCCAATAACCAAAGGAGACATCTATTTTAGCAAGGAAAAATAAATCGTGTTATATTACTCACAGAAAGAATGTCAATTCCAACTCAATCGATTACAACACAAATGCCTATCAACACCAACTCAATCAATTACAAAGATGCACAAATGCCTATCGATATAAACTCAATCAATTATGCCTATCAGTATCAACTCAATCTAATATACAAACCGAGAGAACAAGAAAAACAGAAAAACATGATTCAAAAAATACCTAAAAGAAGAGAAAAAGCGATCAAGAACAACCAGACAATATGGACTAAAAGAAGCGCCTGACCGGGAAGAGGAGCGGTACCGCCACTACCAACCTCGCAGTATCCCGATTTAGCAACTTCGACACCGGCACACAAAGCCTCGGGACAACCGCACCAATAAGTAACGCCATCAACGCCGCATACAGGATCTGGACGGAAGCACTTAATCGGACAAGACATCGGCGTGGCTACGCGGTCGCAGACGCCACCGCCATCAGGTACGCGTGTAGATAGCGCCGATTGTGAGGCGGCATCCAAAATCAAGAAGAAGAGTAAGATTGCAATATAGGGAGTTGTTGCCGAGAAGGTCGGCATGAGAAGAGAGAAGCCCTAGCCTTAACCCTAACCCTAGGTGGAGTGTGGATTCAAGGAGAGGCGGAGGAGACAAAGATTTTGTGGTTTAATTCTGGAAAGCGGAAGAATCTACAAGACTTGTCTGTACTGATTACGCGCTGCCAAGGAAAGAAGAAAATGTTTGAAAGTTTCTGATACATGTTGTATGGGCTGGGCTGTGCTGGAGAGTGGGGTCGACAGCCACGTGTACGTAATTAATTGGTCAGTGAGTCACCTACTTTACCTGCAAAAACGTAGCAAGTCTTTTCCGTTAGGTTAGCCGTTTTACATCTAACGTTTTAGTTTCAACGGCTATTGGGCCTTTGATGTTTTGTACTGGGCTAGATCTCCTGAAGAGGTCCAACTTATTTATTTTATTTTAAGAAAATAAATATTAGGCATTTTGGAAGTGTCTCTTTTCTAAAACAAAAAACCACCATATTGCATGGTTGTACATGAAAATGTCACTGGAAATTCACCATCATACAACAATGTCTACCCCATAACACCCCTTTTATTGATAATATCAATACTGGAAGCAGTCACAGCTCTCTTTCACATGATGGTAGATTCACCTGGAAGCAACTAACTGGCAATAATCGTTTTCTTTCTTCTGTTACCTGTTTGAGCAAAATGAAACAAAGCTAATGAGAACAAAGGAAGGATGACTTAGCAAAACAACAATATATAGCTCATGAAACAATGGTATCACTCAAAACTGGAGACTGACAACAATAACAACAGTGTTTAAGGCCTCTGCTCAATAAGCTTTTACCAGAGACTGTATGTCATTGATGAATATGTTCTGCTCATATCAAACACACTACTATCAACCGTTAACTTCAACCATAACTAGATGTTTTTACAGAGCGATCCCTGGAAACTTTGTGAATGTGCCATGTTTATGTCCTTTATTATACTTATGTGGAGAATACACATACTTAAGTGGTAAGTACAAGTTAGAAGGCCATGCTTTAGTCTGTTTTCTATAAGTTGAATTTGTGTTCAAGCAGCTCGTTATTTATGTGAACAAACATGTTACACTGACAATTTACATATCAGATGAACAAGACTTCAAGTACAATACAAATCCTAGACCTTCCAACCAATTGTTGTATTTTGATCTACATGTCAAAGACTGAAAATTCTGAGCTGAAGACTAACAATAGTTATGTGCAGAAAATGTACCTGTAGATTTCTTGCTCCATAGCACCTGACTATTCTCAGTAGTTAGATTTTTATCATCAAGGCGCTTCCATGTTTTGATTGACTTGACATCTCCCCAATCTCCCTTTTCCATTTTTTCCAAAGAGACTAACACAACCCTTGCCCTCCTATCCCACCCAGCCTTTCCATAGGCATGGTATCCAAAACCCCCAGCATAACAAAGCTGTATACCAGTAAGCTCGCCACAGAAGTCATTCACGTGATCATGACCAGTGAAAACAGCCTTGACATCTCCTGCGGCAACCAAAGTTGTAAAGAACCCTGAGTTCACAGACGCAGAGCTTATACCTTCTTGCCTCACACCTGTGTAGTTAGTAGAGTCAAAACTTGCGAATTCAGGCAATGGGATGTGAAAGTAAGCAAGCCCTGGTGCAGGTCCTTTCTGAGGTAATGGCTTGCTCATGTATTGCTTCTGCAAGCAAACGAAAAAGAAATCCAATGTTGATACAAATACAAACAATAATACCTTAGCAATATCAAACAACAAACACATCAGCATCCATGCTTCACAATTTCAACATATTGGAGACAGTAGCAAGCAGTAGACCTACTAATCCTAAAATTATGACTTTTAAGTAAACAAGACACTGAACAAGGCAACAAGATATCAAAATGAGTACCTGAAGATTGGCAGAAGTTCGTTCGAACCAGAACTGCTGGGAGGGTTTGATCCAACCATAGCCAGGAATGGAAGGAACCATAGAGTAATCCCCACTATCAAGAAAGTAAAGATTGAGAACAGATTTGTTCTCAAAACCTGAACCCTTAACCCCACCGATCTCCAAGTTATAATTCCCAAAACCGTCAATAACATCTTCTCCCAAAGGTTTAACTCTAGACAAAGTGTTCTTCATAGTAACAATATGCTTCATGACCCCTTCTCTAGATAAAGACGATTCCTGATCATGATTGCCCAAAACAGCAACCCACGGGATGTTAGATTCAACTGCAGGTGCAAACGCAGCATTCATAGACTTCGCCGCGTCAGTAGCATCAAACCCAAATATGTTATCACCTGCAATAACACAATTAATAACATCACAACTAATAACAACAAAACAAACCCAGATGAGTAAAGTGAAAACTCAGAAAAGTACCAGTGAAAACAATGAGATGGGGTTTCTCAGCATCAATCATACGGCGGAGAAAAGCGGTGGTGTTGAGGTCGGAACAACCATGGACTTGTTTCGGGAGGACGTCTTCACAGGGAGTGACTTTGCCGTCCGCATAGTGCATATCAGCTACTTGTAGAATCTTGAAATTTCCATTTCTATCAATCCGCAGCTTCCCTTTAGCGGAGACAGTAACTAAACACAGTGAAAGCAACACTGCCACCGCCACAACAACGGAGAGTTTCAGATCAGTAGTCGAAAAGGAGACACGTGGTCTGCTTTTCATCACCATCATCTTCTTTACACGCACTAATATAGTAATATACGTCCTCAATTATATGCAGCTTGAGAACACGTAACTCGTAAAAATTACTACCAAACACAAAGGCAATCAATTACGAGTATAATTAGTATTATCCTTGTAAAATACAGAATATTCTTCTTTCCTTGTAATCTATGAAGTCGACCGCATTATCAACCCCAAATGTCAATTTTCCTAGGCATGAGGTCCAGGTTTGATGTTAGAATGTAGTTATCTGAGTTTCTATATTTATCTTCTCTCTTTGGTTGGGTAGATGGGAGCTATTAAATTCTACAATGATGTGTTGACCAACCAAGCTGATGCGGTAAAGGAACATTCATTGATTGCCTTTGTCACGAGACTTGATAACTTTGTCTCACACATAAGGCTTCGTGGGAAAATTCGCAGAGAAGACAAATAATGGTATAATTACATTGCTGACCAGTTCTCCTCAGGTAAGTGTCGAGTTTCACTTTGCTGGTTTTGTTATTTGATGCTATCTATTCGTTGATGTTCATGTCATTTGGTGAATAAAACATAAACAATGTGAACAGAATCATCCTGCAGAATCCCGTGTTCTATTACTTGGGATTCCTGTTTTCTACACGTGAGATGACCCATAATTAATTAACTTATTGTCATACATGATTAATTAATAGAATACCCATGCTTTAATAAATAAGTCACATCAGCGGAACAGAGCAAACAATCTACCACAGTATTCAAATTTAGATTTAGCAGTGAATGTGAAAGTTGATAGCTTGTACAATGATAATTAAGGAAACCCAGTTACAATGAGCTTGCAGCTAGTTCTTGTGTTGCAGATTTAATTACAGAGAATAGTTAGAACTTCACTTTCCATCCAGACAATCTAAAGAGACATGAAATATATAACTTCTAGACCATCCAATTTATAGGAAAAAGGAACATCTTCACAACACTTCTTTACATTTCATACATACAGTACCTGACATATCAAACAGAACACGTGAAAGATAAAATGCAGATAAAAATTAACATGAACGTAAATTTAAAATTACCACATCAAGTGCTCTTTTTCTCATCTGCTATAGCAGATGAGTTGAACCATGGTATCCAAACTGATGTTGTCTTCTGATACAGCTTATAAGCTTCAGCTCTGTACTCTTTTCTCAACATTCGCTCTTCGACAAGTACCGTCACATAACCTAAGCACAAGCTATTAACAAAGGACCCAACAAAAGTCCAGCCTTGATCTAAATTCCAAGCAAAAATAACCAATCCCCACCACCATAATTGCTCCCCAAAGTAATTGGGATGTCGTGAATAACCCCATAATCCCCTATCGAGATTAAGCACCACCGGCTTTCCAAGCTCCTTCAGCTTCTCATTTCTAGTCACAAATTGATGAAGTTGTGTATCAGCAAAGTAAGCAATGACGACGCCACACAAGCAGACCACAACAGCGACAAAGTCCCATATATTCAAAGGCTTGTCAACTATATGCACAGCATAGAACGGGAGGCAGACTCCAATCAGAAACACCTGCAAAGAATAAAGAGACGGTAAAAAAGGGAAATGAAAATTGAGGCATTTCGTCAAACGAATTACAAACACTATCATTACCTGTTGAGAGAAATAGACGGCAAAGAACGAGACCCACCACCAATGTTTACCATACTGAGATCGCATATCAGTGAACCGCCAATCCTCTCTAACACCCCATTGCCACTTCTCCCGCCTAAAATAGTTATGGGTAAGTCTCAGACTCCATACCCATGTCAACACAATCACTATTTTCGACCTCCAATGGTTATACAAGCTCAATGGGTGCGTTGCAAAGTAATGTACAAGCATGACCGGTATGACAGTCCAGTACAAATCGATCATCCAATGACTATTCTGAATGTGACTGATAACCCAGAAAAGAACATTGACATTGAAGAAGAACAAGATGTTGGCGAGAAGTAGAGGGTGTTGATAACACCAAGACCAAACAAATCCATCAGAAGGAGATTGATGATGGTGATTGAGGAATTGGAATTGGAGGTAGAAGAGTATGGAAGGAAGGGGAGCTAGTAATGCCACAACTGCATTCTTTATGTTGCTAGACATTTTGAGAATCTGAAATGTCAACGATGTGATGGATCTTGGATCGCTGATATTGAAGGACATGGAGTGAATGTATATATAGGCAAAATTGGAAGAAAGAGGTCTAGTTAGTCTAATAATTTAATAAACGTCTCAAACATTATGTAAAATACTCTGTTGATAATTAGAATAGCAGTTAAAAAATGACGATATAAAGTATCTAAGCAATGATTAGATGATGAGGCGTGCCACTTGAATATAAACGCAACAAGTATTAGATAATGAACAGCATAAGATTACCAACACTTTATCACTCTCTTTATCACACCCATGGCCGCCAATCGCCATTATGAAACACAGCACAACACCACTCAATCATAACATAAGCTCCAAAACAACTCAAAGCGTCTGGTCCCCCGTCCTTTTCTCTCTAATCTCCCGCTATCAGCGCAGAAAGGAAGAGGAAACGCCTTCCCTGCACAGTTGCCACGCTTGATGCTGAGGGACCATGATCTCTATCAAAAGAAGTTAACAATCAATTTTCACTGATATCATCTTAAATGACACTGCAAAGGGTCCACACAGCAGCTGCTATTCATCATCCTTAACAATCAAAAAGATCCCCTGAACAACTTTCATCTAGGCATTGCATAGTACTTCAAAACATTGTCCTATGATACATAGTCCATTAGAATCAAATTAGCTGGAATGAAATCAGAAGCAATAATTATTGTATCTGTACAGTTGAAATCAACACGGATTTTTGCTCCTTGGTGGAGTTGCATGTATCATTATTGATATTCAAGAAGAGTTAGCCAGCAAGGATAAAGATCATAGACATTCAGACAAAAATAAAACAGGATCAAAACATATTATCACTATTATTTTTATGCCTCAAATAACATTCCTGCTATATATAGTGCACAGGCGGTAGTCCATAATTGCTCAAAACTAACTAAAGCACAAAGCATAACAAAATACTACAGTAGATTCATTGGTTGGAAAGCCGCAATTGAAGCTTGAAATAAACTCATTTAAATCTGCTAGCCCTTGCATCACGTCTCATATCGCTCTTAATTTGACCTTCAATCCATTTGACAAGGAACCACTGCAATAGGAGAAGACAAGAAGATTGTTATTTGATTTTTGAGGTTAATAAACTAAAACCAACATTTATAGATGAGAGATCAGTCAGTAAAAAACTATAAGTGATAAAACTAAGTTAACATTTACCTGTACCCCAAGAATAAGGGGGATGAAATGTTTTCCCTTGGCATCCGCACTGGACCCATCGATCAACTTCTTGTCAACAACAATAGCTTTACTCTTATTTGTGGCAACATCAGTAATTGTTTTTACCATGCTTGGAATCCATGCCTCACCATTTGGAAGTATCTGGCATTAACACAGTATGCAATTCAATATATCGGGCACTGAAATCTCAGATACACATGGTAATAAATCATTAACAAGCATAGAGATTGAACCTTTTCATCACTATCATTTTTATTGCATCTGCCGCTGTTCTCAGCCAAAACAACTGGGATCGTAAACTCCTGCAGCCAGTATAAACCAAATATTGTAACCAAAACATCCTTAAACATGTCATCATGATCCAAATGTGAATATGGACAACATCGGAAAATAACATTTATAAGGACATACCCAGCATAATAAAACTATTATCTAGCATTATCTCCATGGTTAGCATCATTCGACACAAAAGACAATAGAATCAGAGATTGTCTCAAAGAGTAGAAATCCCTTCAGTTGTTTCAGATAAAAAGTTAATCATTCTACCCAATCACTATTTGGATGGAAATATAAGTTTATTCATGATTAAGATATTACAGTTTCAACTCTCAATTCAAACAGCATTTTGATAGAACTGAAGCTGCTAAATAGATTTCCTTTTCCCGATGGTTGGGAAAAAATACTGTCCGACCAATACAATGATTATGGCCTTGTTTGGGATTGCTTCTGCTTTTAACTTCCGTCTGTAGAAGAAGAGAAGTAGAAGCCATTTTCAGGAAGCCAATATTTTTTACTTCATCTGAAAGAGCTTCTGGCCATTTGAAACAGCTTTCTGAAGCCGGAAGCCAAAAGCCAGTCTATCCAAACGGGCCCTATAACATTCTGGGTCAGATAAAACGACTTATCAGCACCTACTGGTTTAAACCAATATAATGCACACTAAGCCACTCAGTTGGCCAACAAAAACCCATTTAGAACTCATTTAAATAGGATAATTTTCCTATGATTCCACCTTTCACACACTATCTACAATGGGTTACCAATTGCTAAAAGCAGCACTTGATACTTTCTGCTGCTGGATAATTCTCTTTTATCATTACAATCACCTAGCACTTATACAGTCCAATATAAAGTGCTGCCGGGGCATCATGGATTTTCTTTCTCAAAACATCACCCAGGGTGCATATAAATGTGAATCATGTTACTTCCTTCAGGACACATGACAACCTTGTTTGGCATGGATAATTGACAAGTATATCCATAAATAATTTATAAATAGAGGCAACTCACATTGTAGTTGTTCATCCTCTCACCATGGTACTAAAGCATATGCACCCAACGATTAATCACAATATAGAACGTAAATCACCTTATAGCAAGTACGTAGTAATTCAATGAAATTTCTCCCATTAATTGTGTTCCGAACAGTCTGCAAGCCCTCTTGATTCATTGTTTACGTAATACCAAGGTGTAATGTAAGTCAAACTTTAATGACTTGTTAGTTAGTCTAGTAACTCATACCCTGCTCATATAACATCAATGAATCCACAACTCCAAAAGGGCAACTCACATTGTAGTTGTTCATCCTCTCACCATTGTACTAAAGCATATGCACCCAAGGATTCATCACAATATAGTATGTAAATCACCTTATAGCAAGCACGTAGTAATTCAATGAAATTTCTCCCATTAATTGTGTTCCAAACAGTCTGCAAGCCCTCTTGATTCATTGTTTAAGTAATACCAAGTTGTAATATAAGTCAAATTTTAATGACTTGTTAGTTAGTTTAGTAACCCATACCCTGCTCATATAACATCAATGAATCCACAACTCCAAAAATACATGGTCATGTACACGAGAACCCACTGAAATGTGTACAGACCTGTTCCATGTATTTAAGTATTCAAATTCGAGCATGACCATCTGAGGTAACTTGGTTAAGTAGTGCCATCTACATCTACCATACCACTCAACTCCATCTAATATTTAGAGAAACCAACATTAGATAATTATTAATCAATACTTTGATTGACAACTTTATATTAGAACAAAACACCCATGCCCAGTGGTTATACAACTGTTCAACCAAATCAGCTCATTTCTCCACATTGCTTCTCTAAAGTTTCAGTTCAGTTCTAAATAATTTAGCATGTTCTTAAAGGTATATTTGATTAACCATAAATAAAAAAGCAAGAACTGCTGTACCTGAACATCTGCTTTCCTCAAGCGAGCTCCGAGACGGATAGTCTTCAAGAGAGCCTCAGATCTTCTAGATGTATAAACATCATAGTTCAGCTCATCTGGGGGGCACAACTGAGCATGAGTGAGGACAAGCAAACTTCTACGCCATATGTCTTTTCCAAAACTTGTTGTAATGGCTTTAATAATTTGCTTATCCAAGTCATCCACTCTATATGCATCCAAACGGTCTACATAGAGCAGAACATCAATGGTCTTGTTCAAAAGAAACCTGCATTATCATATAAGCCCGTTAACACTTACACTATGATAGAATTCAGCTCCCAACCAATGCAAAACTTGACACTCAATAGCAAACTCCATATAGCAAATAAAAATTTTATCACCAATTTTTAGTACTTACCCCTTGATCAACTGAAGAGCTTGATAATTAACATAACCAGCCTCTACAAGTCCAGGGGTATCTATAATGTTTAAGGTGAATCCACCCTTTGTGCGTGAAACCATTACTGGTCTCAGTGCTTCTGACTGCAAAACAGATAACATTATGGTATCAAAACACGTTTAAAGAATCACCTAAAACCCCATCAAACCCATCTCTAAAACATATCTAAACTATACCTGAAAAGAATTAACAGTGACCACACGTTCTCCAATTAGAGAATTGACAGTGGAAGATTTCCCAACACCGCCTTTCCCCATAACAAGAATTGTCAACGTGTTCACATTCTGTCAACAATTAACTACAGTGTTAATCAAACTAGCTACAAACAACACCCACAACAGTAAGAACAAAAATAATATTATATAACAAAATAAGAAGGTTTATCAAAAGCGAAGTCAAGAAATGAGAACCTCTTGCTTCAATTTAGCGAGCAAATCGATCAACTTGTTCTGGGTCGCGGAAGGAAATTGTTGAAATCCCGCCCATTCACGAATTAGAAGCGACCCCATTGATACCCACCTACAATTTGCAACAATCTAGTGTCTATCACCCAGAAAAATTCAGATAAGAACACAGATAAACCCTGAACCCTAAAATTGAAGTTCGAAGACATACTTGAGATGAGAAAGGTGTCGCGGTTGGATATAGAGAGTTTATCTCTTGCCGTTGAGTATGCAAAAAAAAAATATATATATATATATATCCTTATCGTGTTTTACAATTTTATGTTTGTTTTTTTCCGCATAAAAAATAAACCCCACTTCGACCCTTTGTTGAGCACAGTGCTCTCCTACTAGGGTTTTATATCACTTTTTTACTTTCATATGCCCTCTATCTATATATATATATATATATATATATATATATATATATATATATATTAGAAAAAAAATAATTCAATTTAATCTTTATTATATTTTCTAATTTTCAAATTTAATTAATAATTATTATATAATAATAATTATTCGAATAATTATTATTTTAATTTTTATTTTAGTATTGCGGTAACTAAACTATTCTTTTAATATACTATTGTTTTTATACTATTTAATCTTTATTTTATTATTTTAGTAATAAGAATAATGAATTATTGTGTTTATATTATTTTGATTTATGTGTAAAATGTAAAATTTGGAAGAAAACGTTAGAAAAAATGTAAAAAATAAAATTACAATATAAAATCAATGAAATAGAATATAAATATGAAAATAAAAATAAAAATAATAAGAGGTAAGATAAATAAAATAAAATAAACAGACAGAAGTAAATAAAAGATAAACATGTTAATAAATTACACTAATAAATTAAATTTAATTATATAAAAAATATATTTTAATTAAAAGGTGATCCTAGAAATTGCTATATGGCAGGAGTAATACTACGCAATCTACTCTTTATGTCTACTTTTGTTGCCTACTTTACATAACAATATATGAGTTAATAGAAATTTTATAATAATTAAAACATTTATTTTTTCATACAATCAACTCTTATCACGTAAGAGTAGACACGAAAAGTTGGAAGAGTAGATTATCAATCATTATTGTGTTAATTGTAGTGTCAAGTGGTATTGCTACCAATTTGCTACTAGGAGGTAGAATTGCTTATTCTAGATTTGGAATACCTTTATTAGCTACCGAGGAATCCACATGTAATATAAAATAAGGCACTCATTTGGGCGAGCTACTAAAAAAAACAAAACTTATAATATGGGATAAGGCTCTAATGGTTCATCGTTATTGCTTTAAAGCTCTTGATAGGTCCATGTGTGATATCCTTATGAATACTATTGAAGATAGTATAAACAAACAAACCATTTGGTGGAAAAGTAATAGTATTAGGTGGAGACTTTCGCCAAATTCTACTCGTGATAAGTAATGGAAAAAGAGCTAATATTGTATCTACTAAAATATGTTCATCGTATCTTTTGGAACACTGTACAATGTTGACACTAACCAGAAATATGTGATTGTTCACAATGATTGTGAGTTGTTTGAGTTCTTAAAGTGGATTTTAGATGTTGGTGATGGTAAATTAGGCGGATCTAATGATGGAGAGGCAATAATAGAGATGCCTAAAAATATGTTGAAGGGCTTCAAATATCCATTTTTGGCAATTATTGAGAACAAATTCCCTAATTTACAAGAAAACATGACTCCAAAAAGAGCTATCTTAGTCTGACAAATGATTTGGTTGAAAAGATAAATAATTTTATGATGGCGATGCTTTCTAGTGCAGAAATGGCTTATTTAAACTCAGATCTGTTTGCAAAGCTAATGAGGAATATGCAAGCCATGATGATTTATACACACCTGAATTTCTCAACAGTATAAAATGTTCAGGAATACCTATCCACATCTTAAAACTAAAATTTTTTGTGCCAATTATGTTGATCAATCGAATGAATTATGAAATGACACACGTTAAATTGTGTCAAGGTTGGGAAGTCATGTGATTGAGGTAAAAGTCGTATCGGGAATAAACTCGAGTTTAAAGGTTTATATACCGAGGATGAAATTATCTTCGACAGGATTAAAACATTTCAAAGACGTCGGTTCCCAATTATCGTATCATTTGCAATTCATATTTGATTGGGTGAAAAAAAATGCATTAATTATTATAAGATTTATATCCAATCATATATTGTTATGTAATGGTAGGCAACAAAATTAGGCATAAAGAGTAGGTTGTGTAGTATTACTCTAACACAATTTCTCTCCTAGAGCGTAAAAATGATGTGAGTGTTTTCCATATATGTTTTTCCTATTCCACCACGCCCATATAGGAAATATACATCTCTTTAATCTTGAATTGAAACATCTCGCAATTTATCAAAAATTTCTTTTTGTTCTAGAGTAAGACTTCCTAAAAGCTCCTTGAAGTGTTCGTCCTCAACTTTGGTATCATATGAAAGTGTATCTACTATCAGCCTATTATATTCTTGAAATAAATCAACAAATCTTGGAACTGGTAGTGGAGAAAAATCGTTTAAACTTCTGCCATTGTTGTTCAACATACTTTCTATATCTTAGGCTATGTTCGGCGTAAGCAATTAGAATTAGCGGTTTGAATAGCTGTAGCAGTTAGCAGTTTGAAATAGGGTTAGAATAACGGTCAAAATACGGTTGTAATAACCAATCGGTAATGCTATAGCGGTTAGATATAAAATTACAAAAAGGGTTGACGTAATTATTTGACTTTATTTATTAACGGGAAATAAAAGGATATTTTGGTACTTTTAATATAGCGGTTGAGGGAGAAAGCTATGTTGAATAGCGTTCGTCAGACCGATATGTGAACCGCTAAACACTATTTTGAAATGTTATTGCCGAACACTTATTTTTGTCAAACATTGTTTAGACCGCTATTCAAACCGCTAAATGCTATTAAAACAGCTAACGTCGAACACACACTTAAAGTGCTAAGTTCCTCAAAGTGTTACCAATGAGTATTAAGTCTGCAAGATATAACACTTGTATATGAGTTAGTGTAACACCCCAAATTCTGAAATTCAGTTAATTTTGATTTTTTGAATTCTAGGGATTTAAATTCTAATTTGGGATATTAGGGTTGTGAAGTTTAATTGGAAAAATTAGGGATTTGAATCTAATTTAGGAGTTGGGGTAAATATGAAAATTTAAAAAGTTTCGGGTCAAATATAAATAATAATAAATTGGGGACTATATACAACTCAATTGGTATATATAGGGAATTAGGTCAGATTTGTGTTTTTCTTCGGATAGTAGCCGCCATTCGTCTTCTCTCCTGTGTGTGCCGTGTAGACGTGTAGGTAAGTGCATCATGTTTCATTGTTTGCTTTATTAGTGTGGTTTGAATTATGCAATTACATTAACACAGATATTTATATATATATGTTTTGATAGTCGGAGATGGAAGTGATTGATATGAAAGTTGAGTATGTTGTTATTTTATAATTAACAGAGTATGTTCATTATATATATATATATATATATATATATATATATGCATGTAGGTAGTTAGATTGGCGTGGTGGTGTTGTTGTTTTAAGAAGATGCTTGTGGTGTTGTTGTTTTGATGAATTGAGGCGATGTAATGCTGTCAGACCATGAGTATATATGTAATAAAGATTGTAGTGATAATGAATTAGCATTTCACTTTTTATATATAATACATAATAATGTTTTAAAATATATATATATAATAAATTAGTATTAGATAAATTATTGCTTTATTTACTTATTATTATTGTTTTATGTATTGGAATTAATTATTCGTTTATAATTAGATCGTGAAGTGAACGCGGGTAACGGAGGGAATCACGCCAATTAATTTCTATTTCGGATTATTGCCTTGATAAGGTGTGTATACGCACTTTCGGATAACCGATTCTAGTTTATGTGTTAGACAATTTATTAGGAAATTTCAAATTTCTATGCTATGTGACTTAAATTCATTGTTTGGCTTAAGAAACAAGTTTATAGATGCTTGTGGTGATAAGTATTGATTGTGTTCTTAGACATGTGTTGAGACTGTAAAAATTTGTGCTGAATTAATTATTCTGTTATGTTGGGTTAATAAACGTTGTCGCCTTGAGTATAGATTTTTGTCTGTAAGGATAGTTGGCATGCCGTAGGGAGTTGATAGCTATCGAATATTTGGAAATACTGGTCGGTTAATTATAAAAGGGACTTTGTCCACCATATGGTTGTGTTGTGGGGGCTTCGGCCTTGCCTGTGTACTGATTCTGGTTGGGTTTCCCGTATCCTACAGTCATTAGGAGTCTTACTTAAAGGCGAAAACTTATAAATTGATGAATATATTTTTTTTGTTGATGATTATTCTGATTTAAACTGTATTAAATTTGTGAAGCATAATCTGATTTTTTTTTTCTGCTTGTATGGATGTTGTGTGGAAATTGGTGTTGTTGAGATGTTGGTCGATATGTATATTTGTTTAGATTTAAATTGTCCTGATATATAAGTTAGAGTGGCAACGCCTTTAGTGTGTGTCCACACTAAGCATTCCAAGCTTACGCGGGTTTCATCCGCAGGTTTTCCGTAGCTGAGACGAACGAGCAGACTAGAGCCACTTATTCACGTTCTTTTCATTTTATTTTATTTGGTAAACGATGTTTTTACCCAGCATGTTGGGAGGGTTATTTTGGATTGTAAATCTTTGATTTTGGATTTTATTAGTGAGGTTACTATCAGACTATGCTTTATTTCTTATTATGAAGTATTAAACTTGGTTGAGAATTAAGTTATGAATTGGGACTATTGATGTTGAAATTGTGGGAAATTTTATTGGAAATATTGGTTTGGATTTGAACAGCTTTTTATTTTTATATCGTTAATGAGTTACAGGATTGATTCTATTTATTTTGAGTTGTGCAACTATTACAAATTCCGAAATTTATTATTTAGTTAGTTAGATATTTGTATCATCATGTGGCATCTCCGGTTCGGTTCCCCTAAACCGGGCAGGGGGTGTTACGGTTAGTGTGAAAACATTTTGTCAATAACTATTCAGCACATATATAGTTAATAGATAATTTAGTCATATGTTAAATATTTAATGTATTGTATATTATTACCATTTTTATGAAAATTCCTTCTTTAGTTGTGTAAAATATATTCTGATAGTAAAATCCAAGTCTCGTTCCAAATATATTCAGGTCTGGATAAAGAATTAGATTGTAATGTCCGAAAATCCGGCCTAAATATTTTCTTTACTTTTTAAGTGATTAAGTGAATTTAAAGTGATTAAATTGGTTTTATATTGAAGCATTTTAATTCTAAATAGGCAACAGTGGTGAGATTAGCGAATATAGGTCATAACGGAAGCCAAATTTAAGGAATATCTAGCTTTTATAAGACATTGTAGTTTAGTGTCCGTCCTTAGCATAAAATTTTCTAAATTGAATTTTCTATTTAAAATGTCATTTTAGTTCTTTTAATATTTCTAAAACAAGTGGCGAAATAAATATTTTTCCTTGATGCTTATTTTCACTCATTTATTATTAAATACTGTTTTGGAAAAAAAAATTCGATTGGAGAATTTTATCGGTTTCAGAAACCGAATGGGCCTTTTATTGGATTTGGTCTTTAGAGCCCAAATACAATATTATGCCCAAAATTAATCTAGCCCACAAGCCATTTCAATCTCCTCTACGCTTACATTCCTCTCGCTTGTCTCTTTTTCCTGTTACATGCATTTGAGCTTCAATCTGCTTTGCTTTAATCTTTTGTGAAGACCCTCCCTCACCATTAATTTCCTTCTAAATCCTAGCTACTAAGGTTCCTGCCACATCTCGTATCCTTCAAATCCTCTACTGGTAAGTCTAGTTTACAACTCTTCTCTTTAGTGTTTATTCTATGAATTACATAAAAAGTTTATTGTTTGTCTTTTAGGATTCCAATTTCGAATTTTAAATCTTCACCCCTGCTGAATCTCTCATCTGCTCAGAATAGTGTTTTGTATTTTGGTAAGTGGAATTCTTCAATTTTTTTTTTGATTTCAAGTATGAGCCTTATAGATTCAAACCAAACTGATTGGGTTCAATTCTCATAGATTCTGTGTAATTGCAATTCTGGTGATATTTGTTATCCCTGCTGAAAATCCTCTAGAATCATTAAGTTGAGGTAAGTTGTAGTTTTTTAGAACTAATCGCGTTATGGCTTCCGTATTTGACCGAATTCGCTTGATTGCTATTGCTCTGTTTTTATAAATCTAAAAAAATGATTTTAAAATCATAGAAACTTATTTTAAATTTTAATTGCTGTTTAGGTAATCGTGTTGAGGAAGGACAGCTCAATACTGAGCAGTGATTCCTTGTGGGAGTAGCGTTTTGAGATTGGTGAACCGTGTTTTTGCCCTTACATTATTGTTTGTTATTGTGTGAAATTTAAATTATGCATTTTAGGAAATAGATATCCATGTTGAAGATTGATATGCTTGGTTGTATAATGGGATTATAAGCTGTATTATTTGGCTGGTTTAATGAATTTGATTAGTAGTCATATTCTTGCAGAATTATTGCTTGAATAACAACCAATTTGTGATAAGTATTAATAGTGTGTTTTAGTTAGATTGTGAACCTAAAATCTATATAACTAATATTGTTAATGCCCTCTTAGTTTAAAAATATCAGTGATGAAAAATGCGTCTTTAGGGAAATAGAAGTACTTCGATCTAATTGAAATTGAGCAGTGCAAAGTGAGCCAAAGTTGTGGTAATTATATTCAAGACTTCGGTCCTTATTTATATTCGGTCCTTATTTGTATTCGGGACCTTAGTCCATATTTGTATTCGTATTCGGGGTTTAACCCACTATTTGTCCCGTTCATAGATACCTAATTTGCTCACACCCCTTTGGACCCGTGTTCCTGATTCATCGTTCCGAAATGCGGTTCTTTAGCAAACCAATTCGGTTAGAAACGCGATCCAATTCTCTAACATTATCGATCCTTTTTTCTTTGGTTACAAGATCAAGAGAACTTGAGAAATTAAAGGCATTTAAGGAAAACAAACAAAAATGGACATTGAAAAATGTGCATACAAAGATTTTGTCTCTAATATCTAGATATCTTAATGAATGATGACATTCTCTCTATCCCAATTTCTTTAAAATTTAATGTATTAATTAATAGTTGCTATGTAAAGCTGCTATACTATAACAAAAATCTAATAATCTTTTTGGTTGAAAGATTAATTTTAAGACTATTTTTATGATAAAAACTCGAATCAAATATATTAACGAATTTTATGATCCTAAATATCGTACACAATGGGTATACTACACCAAATCGGGATCGTGGGTAAGTGGCGTTCCACGATTCCGAATTCGTTCCTCTATCCGAATCATTCCCCGATCCAGGTAAATATGGTTTCGTTTCACTTTAGAATTTAGACTAAGTTAGACATAAATGATTAAAATGAGCTAATTACTAATGATGTTTACTAGTATTTGTATGTTTATTCTGGGCAATTTATGTCTCTATTATGTTATTGTTATGAGTTGTAGTTTGGTGGAAGCTAGGCATATTTTGAGTATTGACTTTGTTGGATTGTGTTATTATTTTGTACTTGCTAATAATGTAGGTGGTGGGTATGGTTCTTGCAAACTGGTATGGTTGTGATAATAGTTGGTTACCTTCATGTAGAAAGACATGAGCTGAGTTGTCTAGTTTATAAGTTGTTAAAAAAAACAATTGTCTTGTTTAAATCATGTATTAGGTTGGTTTTGGTAAAAGGCTGGATGATATTAAGCAATGTTATATTTTTTTTTATTTAAGGTAAAATCACATATATATTGGAAATATTGCATAAAGTGTGTTGTCTCTTTCTTTTTGCTGCAACCAGGTTGGTCATATAGACCCCTTGGGTAGTGTCAAAACCAAAGTTTAAATTGGATATTAGTCTTATTGAGTCGTTGGGGTTGAAGCTAGTTATATCTAGTTGGCGCGTGTGTATTTGTCGTGACTCAAATATTAGTATCTTTGGTGTTTTTAATTGAGCAAGTAGCTCATAAAGTGCAATTTTTTTTGCAGATTGGATGATTATTTGACCAGTTTGTGTAGGTTATTAACCATATGATGAGGGGTTAAAAAACTGATATGTTTACTTGATGTTTTTGTCTAACATCATGGGATGATGTGAAAATGTTTTAGTAGGTCTAAAAACTTATATTCCGTATGTTCTTAACTGAGCAAAGTAGCTCAAAAACCAGCAGAGCTGGCTGTCAACGGTCAAAACAAAAATAAAAATAATAAAATGTGAAAATAATAATAACAATAGATCAATAAATAAATTATAGAGCTTTTATTTTTACTTTATTTATTTCATTTTATTTGCTATTATTTCAATTTATTTTATTTTATTTATTATTATGTCAATTTATTTTATTTTTATTTTTAAAAGCCGATTTCTATTTTGTACCTAATTTTCTTGTATAATTTTATTTTATTGTATTTTATTTTGAATTGAGTCTTCTCCTATATAATCGAGTCTGTCTGAGAATATAACCATATACAATGACCATACTACCCCTACCCACCACTCAAGTGTAATTTCAAGCACAATTATCCATTCTCGATGTCCGGGAAAAATTGTTTGTCGATTACTTGCGGTTCAAGTGATCTTTATTTTTATTTATATTCACTTAATGTAACTTAATAACTTAGCAAACTTAATATATAGAGAGATAGTCTTTTGGATTAAGTTAGGTGTTGTTTGTTGGGCAGTGATCGATTATTGTGTGATTGTAGTATTGATTTGCATTAGTTGGGTATAATAGGATATATTGTGTGCTTCCACTATTGTAGAAATTTTAGGATCATAATGTGTGTGATTGTTTTGGGATTTGGTTCACCAACTGGGCTTTGTAGCTTATCCTTCTTCTTCTCCTTTTTCCCCCCTTCTTTCTTTAAAACAAATGTGACAGGATGATCAAGCAGGAGATATTTTGAGTTTTGAAGAAGCCAAACTAGCATTACATAAGCATAATAGCATTACTTGAAGTCTCATGGATATTTGCTCTTGTCAAATGATGTAATAGATGAACTTAATTCTGAACTTATGGATAACAATACTAGAAGTGTTTCTAATGTTCTATGGGTATATATGATGTATAGTTCGGAACTAGGTATAATATATATATATATATATATATATATATATTTTGTAAAACAGGTTAAAAACTTTGGTGATATAATCATATAAGGACATGTTTTAAAATTATGAAATTTTGTATTTATTATTATTATTATTAATTATTTTATCATGTGTAATGCAGGTGATTATTTATAAAATTGAAACAAAATTTCAACTAATTATAAACATATGGATGTTATTAGATAGATTTGATAGTCAATTGTCTGGTGACTTCTACTCTCAGTTTGGTTTCGGCTAGGCTGAGGGTTGGGCGTGACATAGACACTAACAGAAATGTACACATACTCCGAAGCAATTTTCCAGAACCCCATAATGAAGCTTCATTTATAGCATCAATGCATCTTTATCATCATCAAGCAAACCAAGGGCATAACATTTGCCTTAATTCATACAAAACAGAGAAATCGTCTTACTTATGAAAATTTTGAAAAACTTGTGTTTTGCTCTTATAATATGAAGCTGAAGATAAGAGATAGGACTGTTGATAGACGTGGAGAAGAGAAAAATCAAATGGACTTCACAGATATTTTGGAAACAAGTGTTGGAATTGAGAATCCTATTTTTCCATGGGTTAAATCTGTTCACCTTGATGATAATGAAGGAAATCCCGATCCACGTGTGACTAATTTTGCTCGAGAATATGGAATTGATGTTGAGCAGGTTCTTGAAGAGGAAATTGGTATAAGCAGTTCCTCTGATGACTATGAAATTTCAAGTAGTAATGGGGGAGATGGAAGTGGTGGAGATGCAGGAGGAGATTACGAAGACGAAACATATTCTCCATACCTTAATGATACACGTGTGGCTAATTTTGCTTGAGAATATATAATTAATATTGAGTGGGTTCTTGAAGAAGAAGTTGGTATAAGCAGTTCCTCTGATGACTATGACATTTCAAGTATTAGTGGGAGAGATGTAAGTGGTGGAGATGGTGGTGGAAATGTAGGAGAAGGTTACGAAGACGAAACATATTCTCTATACCTCAATCCACCTTTATATCCATTCACTGCAATGGATCAACACTTTTTTCTATTTGAACATAGAGATAGAGGACATAAGAAATTTTATGCCAAGATAGTCCTAATATACAATAAGTGGATGATGAATCATTAGCCATGACACTCTCATCAATGAGTATGGACACTCAACATAATTCTTCATCTGATTTATAATTATAAACTGAAATAAAATCATTGTGAAGTTCTAACACTCAACCATGATTTAGATATGATTAAATTCTAATGTTCCATCCTATGATAATTATGGGGCTATAGTATATTTGATTCTCCTTCATCACAAATGACAAATGAAATTTTAAGACTATAGTATATTTGATTATCGATAAATGAAATTTCAATGAACACTGAGCAACAAGATGAACCAACTTGCTTGAATCCAAACTATCCTATTTACAATTGGAAAAATGAAGCAACTTACACTTGACATGTTAATATACACGTTTACATGGTAGATCAATTCGAAAAAAAAATACACATTTACATGGTAAAGTTATTATGTGGATTAGAAATATAGTTATTCATATAATATACTAAAAAAAAATTCATTTTGATTTTAATTTGTATTTTTATATAAACTTAAGTGTTTAATAAATCGTTCAAATAATTTATTTATACTGTACATTTTTATTTATTCTATATTTAATTATATTTATATATTAATTTAATAATTGAATATATTAATTTTTTTTAATATTTAAAAAATAAATAATCAGTTTATATATATATATATATATATAAATAAATAATGAGTAAATAGTATATAAAGATGAAACCGACTGAGAGTCGAATCCGGTAGAGGAGGAAACAAGAATGTCGAGTAGATTATTCAAGAAAGTCGTTAAGCAACAAGAAGAAGAAGACCGCCTCCACGCTCAGGAGCAAGATAACGATTCAGAATCTCCCGACTCCGCTCCTCCTTCCATCAACCCATTCGACCTCCTCAACGACGACGACGACGACCAGGTCACTCTTCTTAAACCTTCAATTTTTTCTTTTGCGATTTCGAAATTGGCGTCGTAACTAATTTTACATGCTTAGGTTAATCAGTACCAGCTAAGATAAATGTTCCCTTAGTGACTGTATAATAAAAGGTCAAGTCTTGGCAGACTCTGGAAATATTTTGATTTATTATTTGATGATCAGTACTCCAATGCTGTTAAGCATCGTATTCAGCTTAGTTAGGGTTTTTAGTTGATTCTTTTGGGAGTTGATGCTTCTGCAATTAATTTGATATATAGGCGTTTGATATAAGAGTAAGTACTGGTTGCATGTAATTTTAGGTGATGCTTTTTGTGTATTTTGTGTTCTGTATGTGATTATTGGTATCGTTTGCAGGAGGTAGAAGTTGCTGATGAAGCCTTGATCCGCGATGAGGACAAAGAAGAACCGACTGAACTGCAGAAGACTAGTAGTGATATAGCTCCAGTGTCCAATTCAAAATCAAAGAAGAAGAAAAAGAAGAAAAGTAAGGAGGGTTCTGCTGTAAATGCAGATAAAAGTGAAAGATGGCCAGATGTAGATTTGGATAATTTATCCTTAGATGATAGTCCTTCAAGTCATCAGGCTAGCTCTACTAAGGTCAAACTAGAAAATGTTAAAGCTGGGAACAGCATTGTCAAACAGCATGCTCCTTCTGTATTGCAGATAGATCCAAAATATTTAAATGTTGAAAATGAGCTGCGGCGAATATTTGGCTCTAAGGTGGTGAAGTCATTTGAAAGAAATCATCAAACTAGCAGTTCTAGACAAGTTCGTGGGGGAAGACGTGGAAGCCATCATATTAGGAAGACTATTTTAGTTTCTCCATCAGATCTGTGGTCTCGTTGGGACGGATCCATCTCCATGGAGTTTCTTGAAACCAAGGATGGCCATAGTTACTTCAGGTAAAAATGATTCCCTGCTCTATTGGTTTGCTAACTTTCAGTTATGCCGTGTTATATGCCAATCTCGTATGCATTAACTTCTTTGTACATAATTGTGGGTGGCTTTTCTTGTTGCGTAGATACGTCCATTCACCTTCATACAGTCAAGCTCAGAGAGCTTTTGAAGCTGCCCAAGCTATTCATGATCTTAACAGTGTAGCTAATATTTTGATACATCATCCTTATCATTTGGATTCGCTGATAACCATGGCGGATTATTTCAAGTTTGTGGGGGAACATCAAACTGCAGCAGATGCAATTGCTAAGTGTTTATATGGCTTAGAGTGTGCCTGGAGTCCAATGTTCACCCCTTTGCAGGGTAATTGCCAATTGAAATTCAGCCATGAAACTAACAGACCATTGTTCAAAGCACTCTTTACTCACATGATAAACATGGATAGACGTGGCTGCCATCGATCTGCTCTGGAAGTCTGCAAACTATTGCTTTCGCTTGATTCAGATGATCCAATGGGAGCCATGTTCTGCATTGACTATTTTGCTTTAAGGGCAGGGGAGTATGCCTGGCTAGAGCGGTTTTCTGAAGAATACAAAAGTGATAACTCTTTATGGTTGTTTCCTAATTTCTCCTATTCTCTTTCTGTCTGCCGGTTCTATCTGGAGCGAGAGGGAACATCACAGGATACTAAATCTGATAGTTCAAAGGCCACCTCAACTGATCTCATGAAGCAAGCATTGATGCTTCACCCTTCTGTCCTCAAGAAACTTGTTTCCAAAGTACCTTTAAAAGATCAGGCATTTACAAATATACTCAAACATGCTTATTTCCGTTCAGATGAAACAAGAATCCCATCACTAGATCACCTTATCAGTATATACGTGGAGCGGAGTTACATCATTTGGAGGCTTCCAGAAGTGCAAAAGTTACTTCGAGATACAGCTCAACTTGTTATTGAAACACTGGAAAACAACAAAAGTGAAGCTAAGGACTGGGCTTGTGTACGAGAAGAAGCTTTCTCATCTGAGAAAAATGAGTGAGTGCTTAATTTTGCTTTATTTTTCTGCAGTTTAACATCAGTATACACTACCCACTGAGCTTACTGTTTCTTGAATATGTCAGAATCGAGCAATACTTATATATCAGTTAAGTGTTAGCTGAATAAGCAGTCCAGATTAATAATTAAACAGAATAGGCTATTTGTCATTTATGTCCCAAACCATATAGTATAAGCTATGCTATGCTGGAACACCTTTAAGAGTTTTTGCCATTATTGTCGTCTATATTGGAGTTATTGTGGTTAATAGTTTTTTCTCTGCCAGGTACGGTCATCTGCTGGTTCAGGACTTCTCTGATACGGTCTCTACACTTCCTCCAGACAACTTGCAAAACTTTGTTGTTGACCCAAGGATGGCAGAAGCTGAGCAGCTTGGCATCCAAGGTAATCCACTAGACGGTGGCCAACCTCTACCTGTTCGTGATGTTGCAAACAGAAATGTGTTGGCTGTCTTGTTTGAATCAATGCTGCCTTGGGCTAATTATGGGGATGGAGAAGGTAGGGGGCCAGATGAGGATGACCACAATATCAGGAATGGTGGAGAGGATTGAGATATCATTTGACTGAAAATCAGATTACGATTCATACACATGCTTTTAGCTTAAAAGTCACTTATTTGATGAGGTCATTGACGCATATGCCAATTTCCTGTATATTTATAGGGTTTAGCTGAAACAAATTTTTGCATGAGGGAGGTTTTTCCATCTAATTCTTCTTACTAATAATATGTTCAATACTATGGATTTTATGCAATGAATTAGAGTATTGGTAGACATTTGATTTTCTTCTGATCAACCCTCCATGATACAAGTGTTGAATACTTATTCTGAATCAATAGCTTATGTATGACATACGTACATTACTAAGAATTTGAATAGACTGGTGAACACTTATTCTGAAATCAATCCGACTCCAAGTGAGTATATCAAAGAAACGACCGAAAAGGGTAAGGAAGGAAAAATAAAAGGTCAGGTAGATTTTCCGGTCTCTGTTTCGGAAGGAAAAATAAAAGGTCAGGTAGATTTTCCGGTCTCTGTATCATCTGCGGCAAGCGAAGGACCTGATTTCTGAGCTGTATCTGTATCATCCGAGGCAAGTGAAGGACCTGATTTCTGAGCTGGATCGTTTTCTTCTCCTGTGCTAGAATCGTCATCATCTTTCACAGCCAACAAGAGCAGAACGACCAGTAATGGATAGCTGATTGTGGTGAGGGCCCAATTCGCAAGTAACTGATTGAGGAAAGGGACCTTGTGTGTATCTACTTGCCAAGCAACAGCTGCTCCTGCACTCTGCACTCCCTTGTAGAATCCGTTGTATCTTTTATTTGCAGAAACCACACAGCAAACAGGTAAAGGCACTTAAAATGATTGATTAAAGTAGGTAGCTAACACAACTATTCACTAATCAATGTTACCTGCTGAGAGTCTCTGAAGTATTGGCTAATGATGCGATCATCCAATAGACCATGCTCTGAAACATGGAATCAAGTAAGCCATAGCAGAAGTACAGAAGAAATGGTCCTGCATAACCATTCCCAGACATCTTGAAATCCAAGCGCTTTGGGGGGTTACCACGGGTGTAGTTCAACTGGTTAGCCAGGCCACCAGCCCAAGCAGCCGTTCCAAACAATGCAACCACACCTATCCCAACTAAACCCCTTGTCCTCCTACTCTTGAAGCTGAAGTCCAAGATATAACCTATTCCGATTGAACCCAACATCTGGGCGCCCCAGTAGAAAACATTGTTCAATCCTCTAGTCCTTAAGTTGAACATCATAGCATTAACGTTATTGAACTGGTAACTATAGAAAAAGTTGCTAGCCCAGGAAGCTGGGACGAGCAGAAGCATTTTCCAGTTTTTGAAAAGCTTCAGAATCTCTTTTGCTTCGGTAGAAACTTTTGAGTACTTGATATTAGTGCAGCGTGTGCCATCGTCCCTAACCACACGACTAGGAGGCAGCATTGCTAGAGACAGAATGGTTCCAACGGACATAAAACACATAAATGTGATATAGGTCTGGTCATTGACAGCTTCAGCATCGATTCTGTGATAGTTCAGGCTAAAAGGAATAAGACCACCCATGACACCTCCCATGTTGAATATAGTCCAAAATAGAGCTATATAGGTCCCTTTACGCGTAGTCGTGGGATAGGAGGTCATGATAGCACCTTGTCCTGCCCAGAGAAGACCTGCTCCTACACCAAGCACAGCACCGGCAATAACAACAAAGGTCTGTTCTGGGTAGTGGTTATAGTGAAGGAAAGATCCTGCATAGAGGACATAAGTGGAACAGCCAGCAGCCAGGGTTAATCTTGGTCCCAAGATGTTATAAATGCCACCACCTAGGACTCCAAAGACAGAAAAAGTGGTGTAAAGAGCAGTGTTGGCGTTATTGGCCGCAGTTGGGTCAATTTGGCCACCAGCTCCCAGGCCGGACAGGGCATTGAACATGCCTGGACAGCAGAAACATACTAGACCTATTAAGCTAACTTGGACAAGAGGTGAATTGTATCTGAAATAAGTTTGTTTTGCTGATTCTGCTATTGCTGATGCCTCCTCATCAGCTTTAACTCCCATGATTGGTTTGTTTGTTTAGGAATAAAGATGGGGACTTTATATTTGGAAGGTTAACATTGGTATCTATGAAGATAATTTTGGATGAGCATTGTTAAAGTGGCCAATAAGGCTGTCATTCGTTAGTAGCTATGGTTGTCGATGATGAGTTATTATCAGAACATTGTAGGAAACCAGCATATGAATCCGACTTTTAGCTGGTGTCTGGTTTGCAAAATAACAGTATCCAAGATATAAAATTTGCAATTCCAGTCATCCATTGTACACCAGGAAGAATAAATAAAATTAACATTCCTAAATTACATATGTGACAGCAACAGCCTGTCTCATACCAAACCATTTTCATAATCCATAACCTATAGTGCTTAGAGGTTTTCCAATTTTTGAATCTTACGAATACCATTATACTAAGATTTGGAAGACATTCATGACATTATAGTATGATGGTATGTAACACGTTTTGACAAATAATCGCAAATACTAGAGACAAATTTCAATAGTTTCACAGAATTTCTACTTCATTCAGATACATAAGATGCCTAGGAAGCTGATAGAACATATCAGCCAATTGTTACAATTGTAGGTGTATATGAACCAAAGAGTGTCGGTTACAACAATGGTAGTCTTAAAAGTGGCATCAAGATATGTCAAGTTCTGCTATCACTACGGGTCAAAAAATTTGTCAGCAGCACAACTCCGATGTCAATTTGGCCATTCTCTATATTTGCTGGCTAGATTATCTTGAGGTACTTTCTGTATGGATAGGCATAAGGAGACTTCAATAAATACATCAAAGGATGAAGAGGTACCATCAGTTTCAGTTGAAGATTATAGTTTTCGGCAGATGGTCATGCCATCTCCAATGGGCACCTGTATTTACAAATAGAGTTGAGATGAGCTGAAATTTCTGAAAACATGATATTACAAATGTTACAGCAGTAACCAGAGAGCATGTATACCCACCATACTAATGCTTACGCGTTTGTCTTCCATTAGTTTTTTGTTAAACTTCCGAATGCCGACTGTTTTTGCATCATTTACCTGTCGACAAGTCTGATTACTAAAAAAGCCACTCTGTACATCTACAAAGATTAGGAGTTCTAGTCTGTGTGTTACCATTGGATCAGCAACTTTTCCATGCCAAAGAACATTGTCGATCGCGATGACTCCCCCAGCCCTAACCTGTAACAAGAGTTCAACAACTACAAACAACATCATATTGTGCTGGAAGGTAAGTGTAAGAAAATGATTAAATGGATCTAAAGCATGCATTTTAAACATAGCAGTCTTACCAGTTGCAGTAACAATTCGAAGTATTCCTCATACATTCTCTTATCCGCATCAACAAATGCAAAGTCATAACTACATAAAACCAAATATAACATAAAATAGTAAAAGTTACAACTATCATTCATCAACTTATTTTGGTCTCCAATTATAGTTATAAACTTGTCAGTTAGTTTGGTTTCCAACTATAGCTAAACTTATCACTTATAGTCACACAGAAAAACACTCCATGGGATCACATGAACGCCAAAGAAAATGACAAGTTATAACACTTTCTTTTTGAGGTAGATGAAAGCAAACATTGGTTATTGGAAATAAATCAATAAGATAAAAAAAAAAAAAAAAAAAAAAAAAAAAAAAAAAAAAAAAAAAAAAAAAATAATAATAATAATAATAATAATAATACAGATACAAAGAGCTTACTAAGTTCACCTGGAACTTTCGCCATCCAGAAGCAGAGATTTTAAGGTATCAGCTGCAAGTCCATGTTTAACATTTACCTAAAGGCAACAGTGAGTATCAGAGTTTTACAAATACTGTATGATAAACCAGCGCAACAATCTCCAATTGCGTCCATTTCTATTCTGTATAGCAAATATTCACCACCTCAACAAAATGAACAGAAGATCACGCATTCTCATGACTGCAATTACTGAATCAATACACAATACCTTGTCTGATACCCCAGCAAGCTTGTAGTACTTTTCGGCTACCTCCAAGGATCTCTCATCTCTTTCACAAGCAACCAAACAACCTGATTCAGGCAGTACTAAAGCAATGGCCAAAGACGAGTACCCCTGAAAACGAAAGGTGAAATAGTTCACATCATAAATCACTAAAAACACAAAACTAAACAATAAGCAGGAAAAACAAGTACATACATACAGTATATACACCAACTTCTATACACCGTTTTGCTCCAAGAAGTTGCACTAACATTGCAAGTAGTTGTGCCTGATCAGGAGAAACCTACTCGAATACGAATACGAAAACCAGAAGACCACACCAAAGAATTATTTCTACAAAATTCAAAATTTTAAGTTGTCAGAAAAGAAACGAAATTCAAAATTTATGTTACCTGCATTTGGCTACCGCGCAAGCCAGCAGTCTCCTCTCGAAGTTGCCGAAGAATCTGAAACAACAAACTTCATGAGAAGTAACTAAAACCGACAGCGTTCCGGGAGAGCTTAAATTTTTTAATCAATCATACCAGAGGCTCACGGACGTTGCAGAGGATATAATCATAGAGACGAGGAGTGACGCTGATAATCTGTTTGTTGCCGTACTTGTCGTCATCAGCAACAATGACCGAGTTAGCTGAAGAAAATGAACAACTTCTAGCGATACGATGACTACAAACGGTCGCTCTACAGGTTAGAGATAAGTAGTAAGAGCAGTGGAGGTTTGACACTGATTTATCTGTTCTCTGGAAGGCAGAAAAAGCAAAACGAGCCAGCACCAGTCTACTCGCCATTGTTGCGATTTCCAGAAGATGAAATTGAATTTGAAGCTGATAATACAATTCTGGCGGGCTGGGCCGTCATGGGCTAGGCCCATGGTAGGATATGAACGAGATAATTTAAGCAATGGTATTTTGCCACGTAGGAATTAATAAATAATAATTATTTTTTAAAAAGTATGATAATTCATCATCCACCACCGGTTGTAATTGCATTGAAGCGGTGGTGGTGATCTCAGAAGACATGGCACTTGCATTTTCCTCTGCGTCTACTCTTTCCATTTCTAAAGGAGTGAAGAGAAGCAATTGGGAGACGAAGCCATTGAGTACAAGACTCCAATTTGCAGCTCGGAACAAGTTTTCATGTTCAGCGACTGTGACGACGGAGAGAACACAGGTTAGTTCTTCCATCTTCTCTCTTAAAATATGTATGTATATCTTATGTGCTGATTATAGTTAATTTTAGGGTTGCAGGTAACTGAATATGAGTTGGAGACCAAAAAAATGGATCTTTTGAGCTTGATTCAGGACACGAAACGAGGCCTCGTTACCACCGCTGATCAACGCTCCATCATTGAGGAGGCTCTGGTCTGTTTTCTTTGTTATCATTATTGTAAGAAGTGAATCGAATGAAGCTAAAATTGTTTCTAACAAATGTGGCAGGTAAATTTAGAGGGGTGCAAGATAGGTGAACCCATTGATTTAGCAATGTTGGATGGGACATGGCGTCTCCAGTACACCTCAGCTCCTGATGTTCTTGTTCTTCTTGATGCTGCTGCAAGGTTTCCTTTCTTTCAGGTACTATGTCGATTTCTAATGTTACAGTTTTAACCTGAAAAAAGAAATTATTTTTACATGGCAATATTTGTTCTAGTTAACATCCTGATTTATTATAATTTTGTGTATGAATATGAAGGTAGGTTGGGCAGATATACCAGAAATTTGAATGTGGGGATCGAACTAATGGTGGTGTTGTCCGCAATGTTGTTCGTTGGAGTATCCCATCGTTGTTAGAGGTATAAAACGTTTAACTTTCCCTTGACTTGTAGGCAAACCTGTGGAGTAACTGTGTCTTTGCTTTTGCTGTTAACGTTCTGGTCTGTGCTTATCATCAAATTGAATATGTGCCCTATTACAGAATTCTACAAGTCAATCTATTATGTAAACATAGCATTTGAACATGAGCCTCTACTGATATGTTTTATCCCTTATCTTTTTCACAGGATCAAGAAGGTGCCACACTGGTTGTTTCCGCAAGGTTTAATGTTATTTCTGTACGCAACATCTACCTTCAGTTTGAAGAGGTCAGCTTCTCTTTCCCTAATGAGACATCACTTTAAAGAATTTGTAGGTAGTACCTGCAATGTTCTACTATTTATTAAGCATGTAGTTTTGTTTTGAGGTGGACAGATAGCTCCAGAGCTAATTAAAAATAAGAAAATAACAAAATGCATCTGATGTTCTGTTTGGTTTTGCTTGATTGTACTTTTATGGTGCATAAATTGGTGTATAGTATAATTGTTAATCGATAGAGAAACATTCTCTGAAGCATGCAAGTCATATTTGCAGGTTGCTGTTCAGGATGTAAGCATAAGTGAAGAGCTGCAAGCTCTAATAGCGCCAGCGTTACTACCACGGACATATTTAACTCTACAGGTGTGTAACTCAATCCCGAAATTAACACTTACATGCTAAGATGGATTCAGGCTTTGAAGTTGCATTGTTTCTGCATATTCAATTGACAAGTTTGTTCACTACAAACAATCTTTTACTTGGTTTGTGGTGCTTGTATGTTGTATCCCATTCTGCAGATTTTGCAATTCATCCGCACTTTTAAAGCTCAAGTGCCTGTGACGACATTGAATCCAAATCCAGTGAGGTATATTAAATATTTAATTTATATATATATATATATATATATATATATATATATATATATATATATACTTACATGTGAAAATATGTGAACATACACTCCTCTGGCAGGCGATCAGTGGCAGGACTCTATTACCTCTCATATCTAGACCGGAATATGCTTTTGGGACGGTCTGTTGGGGGTGGAGGAATATTCATTTTCAGCAGAGCTCAACCTCTTGAGTTATGAGGAACAATTGTAACAAGCATATCACTTCTCCCACGTAATGATCACATAAGAAATATTGGATTTGATAATGTTCACTAAATTTTGTACTCACCTAGTCTTTTTCATAGTTGGTTAAACGAAAAGAAAGGATTAGAAAGCAAAAATTGTGGAAGTTCACTACTGTAAGATGTACACTGTACTTTCTTCATATATAAAAGCTATGTTGTTCTGATGTGCATTTTACATTCACAAGCTCTCCCGGGATTATATGTAACATGTTACAGGACCATTTCTCTGACTTCATCAATCTGAGAAGAGGTCATTGTGTGGTTGTAACTTAAAAAATTAAGCAAGCAGATTGTTCCACCTCCTGCTAAGGGCATCATAAGCTGATGTGAATGGAACAGCCTTCATTTTGCATCCTAACTCAGTTGATATTTCTGTAGCCATCCCCAGCCTCACCAATAAATTCACTGCCTTGTCAACTGGCATTTCAACCTACAGACACTAACACCAATGTCATGACCAATTCCGGAGTACATAATCTGCAAGTAATTGAAATCATCCACTGTTTTTACCTTTTCTTTGAATACATCATACAGGAATTTCTCACATTTGTCTTTCACAGCTTGATGACTAGTGGCCTGCATCAAGAGATTGCCTTGTGAGGATCTTCTACACCCCCAATATGTTTAAGCAACGCATTATTTTCATTATTTTTCCTGTAGATGTGTGCAAAATGTGGCCCTAAGATTTTTTTTTAAAGGAAAACTAAATTCTATCCAAAGCTCTACATTTTAAATAGATTGACACAACACAGGAGAAACCTGACCAATTCAATGATGGAAAAACATTAAAGTATATAAAACCAAGTTTGTAAATAAAAATAGGTTGATAATTTGCAAGCATACTACTGTTTTTATAATGGTAAGTGATGGAATAAATATAGAAACTAGAGATGCAATAAAGATAGAAACTAGAGATGCAAAGGATATGTTATACAAACTTCTTTTCAAATTGTTATTTATGTGGTTTATCCTTTGTAATTTGCACATAGATTGGAAGAACTTGGAAGACCTAAGCTCTCTAGCCTTTCATATGCTTAACCTTATATTCTGACGGAAATTTGGTAAAAAAAATTGAATTAACATGATGACCAACGCACTCTGCAAATGCCATTAAAGCTTCTGATAAATAACACTAACCAACTTCTCCTATGTTTTTAATTAGTGCAGAAGTTTAATAACATGATTGTCACATGAAAGATTCAGGCATGATAAGCAGGCACACCTCAGTGTTTTGTTCTTTAAGCAAGATTGAATAGGTCAAAAGGGCTTCCTTGTACTGCACAAAATAATATAAGCAGTTAAGAGGGAGAAGAATAAAACAAATAAAACACATTGCAATTAAATTCAAAGCATTAACATACGTACAATCAGAGAAAACAAATAGGTAATTCTCTACTTAGTCAAATGCTCAGCACTTCAACACTCTTAAACAAGAGAGTAGAGCTTAATATCACCAGCCTTTACCAAGACTTCAAATAAGATAAACTATTACAGCAGAAAGAAGCAAGAGCTGTTAACATGATTTGATTTGTAAACTGTAATATCATCTGATTGATAAACATCTTCCTTCGACGAAAAATATATTAAAACCAAGTACACAGATTCAACTTAAATCAAAAATATTTGTGGAATGATCTAGAAAAATGTAAATTGAAATAAAGAAGATACTATAACTAACTTCTAAGTTCTTTTTGTCCAATAAGGCATTATTTATAAAAGCAAATATTATATTTGAAAGCTTCTCGTTTTGTTTCATAACAGCATTTTCACATCAAGAAGTTATGACTAAAATTGCTTCTCACTTGCTGTTGTTCAGAGGCATCCAGAAGAAAATGAACTGTTCCAAATCCACTGGCCAAGGTTTTCTCATAAAGTGTCTTGTTAACCAACAGCTGAGATTTTGATATGAAAGTAATGTTAAAATGAACGGCATAAAATTAAAAATATTCAAGAATCTTTCCTGTCTAATTACAAATACGGAATAACTCACCTGATACCTATCCCATGTCTGTTTGTAACCCAAAGCAACACGGGTTACATATAATATGAGAGCACTGGTAGCAACCACATCAAGAAATATTGCTGATCTGTATAACAAATATGAAAATACATTATGTTACTTATGTTTCTACAGTAAAAGGCAACCTTTTATATACCTCAAACAAAATATTATTCTAAAATGAAAACAAGAGAATCCAACAACAAAGACGGACCTACAACAACAAATACAGACCTATATTAGGACTTTGTGGTAAGGATAAAACTTATTATTTTTAATCCCCACTACATATTGAAGAAAACATATTGTGATGAGAACCTAATTATTAGGGTTTTAATTATTTCTATTTCAAATTAGGGTTAGATAGTATTTCGATTCCTATAGGTTTTGTTTTAGTTATTTTACTTTTATTAGTTTTCCTATTAATATTTGTTTAGGTTTTCCTTATTTTTAGGACATAATTAGCCTATTTAAAGGGTTGATTTATGTAGTTTTATTCATTCAATTCAGACCAGATATCAATCAAGTTTGAGAGTATTCTCTATTTATCTCTTTCGGCTTCTCGGCTAATAACCAGTTGCTTGGGCTAGAAGAAAGGCTAACTACCTTGACTCTAGATTATCTATTCGGCTTCTTGGCTAACTACCAAGTGCTTGGGCTAGGGTGAAGGCTAATAACCTAATCTCTAGAGAATTAGCGAACCCTAATTAAGGTGACTTAATTCACATCTATCGGTGAGTGTGTGTGGACTGTTTGGGGGAAGATTTGGGTATCTTGCAGCTGAAGTTAGGTCAAATCCGAGATTGCTTGCTGTACAAGTCAGAGCTGTTGCTTTACTTATCGGTCAAGTTACGAAGATTTGACTAGTATTCAAATCCCTAAAATTAGGTCCTCAACAATTGGTGCTTTCATTGAGAGGTGATAATAGGTCCTCAACAATTGGTGCTTTCATTGAGAGGTGATAATTGGTGGTAAGGGCGAACTCATGGTAAAAGAAAAATCGAGTGGTCGAATTGAGAGGTGCCCATTACAAAGGGACCGTTGGACCGGTTATAATAATTATGGATGGGATGATTATAAGTTTGGTTGGAGGAATCGCAGTCAATGGCAAGAGAGACAATGGGATGATGAGGAATATTTTGAATATGATTGGAGGCAACGGAATCGATGGCGAGATGAAGAGAGACGAAGGGATCGATGGAGAGATGACGATTTTGATATCGATTGGCGAGAAACACATAATTACCTACGAAGATCGGGAAGACTAAATATGGTTATTCCTAGATTTAATGGAGGCGACCCACATGAATGGCTTGATAAAGTGGATCACTATTTTCGAGTCTATGAAGTTCCTAAAGAAGATAAGGTTAGCACTGCATGTATCTATCTGGATGGTAAGGCTAACCGGTGGTGGAGATGGTTAAGGGCAGAATATGAAGAAGAAGAGAGATATTTAGGGTGGACAACCTTTGAAAGAGAATTTCTAAGACAATGGAGTCCTTCCACTGTGGTTAATCATCACGGAAAGCTCGCAAAACTTAGACAAGAAGGAAAAGTACAAACTTATATTGATGAATTCCGAAGGTTACAAAGCCTAGTTAGAGGATGGTCTGAGAAAGCTTTATTAGGAACATTCATCGAAGGGCTAAAACCTTGGTTATGTCGAGAATTGAAGTCGAAGCAACCACAACGATTAACTGAGGCAATGAGACTTGCTAAAATATTAGAAGATGGTTATCTTCAGGAGAAGTCATTCAAAGAAAGCAGTGGAATTAAAGACTCAAAAAGTTCTACATTATGGAAAGGACCCGAATCAGCTGATAAAGGCAACAACAACGAGAAGGAGGATATTGAAAGAGAACTCAAAACAGGAGATAATGAAGTAAAGAAGTTGATGCTTGATCAAGTTCAAGTTAACTCAACTAATACTCATGATAACATTGAAGAGAAGATTGTTTGTGACGATGAAGAGGAGATTGTTTGTGAGAAGGTAAATCATGAAGAGAAGAGTGAGGAAAAGATAAATGTGCAAGATGTGGGAATTATAGTTGATTTGCATGTTTTATCGAATGTGGGAGTAGATTTTGTGTTTGGTGATGTATGGGTAAACAATATTAGAAAGGCAAACATGGATTTCAAAAGCAAGACCATGGATCCGAAGTTAGGAGGAAGGAAGCATATTTGGACTGCTCTATCTACTAAGAAGCGATGTGTTCAAATGATGGAAATCTTAATTAAGAATGATCATGGTTTTGCATTTATTAGTGCAGGAGATAACTACGCGAGGGGTAATGAGATAGATGAACGTGAAAGGGAAGAAGATAGAGGAATTTCAGAACCTCATCCTTGAGGGCAAGGATGTTTTTAAAGACCGGGGGAATGATGAGAACCTAATTATTAGGGTTTTAATTATTTCTATTTCAAATTAGGGTTAGATAGTATTTCAATTCCTATAGGTTTTGTTTTAGTTATTTTACTTTTATTAGTTTTCCTATTAATATTTGTTTAGGTTTTCCTTATTTTTAGGACATAATTAGCCTATTTAAAGAGTTGATTTATGTAGTTTTATTCATTCAATTCAGACCAGATATCAATCAAGTTTGAGAGTATTCTCTATTTATCTCTTTCGGCTTCTCGGCTAATAACCAGTTGCTTGAGCTAGAAGAAAGGCTAACTACCTTGACTCTAGATTATCTATTCGGCTTCTTGGCTAACTACCAAGTGCTTGGGCTAGGGTGAAGGCTAATAACCTAATCTCTAGAGAATTAGCGAACCCTAATTAAGTTGACCTAATTCACATCTATCGGTGAGTGTGTGTGGACCGTTTGGGGGAAGATTTGGGTATCTTGCAGCTGAAGTTAGGTCAAATCCGAGATTGCTTGCTGTACAAGTCAGAGCTGTTGCTTTACTTATCGGTCAAGTTACGAAGATTTGACTAGTATTCAAATCCCTAAAATTAGGTCCTCAACATATTGTTTCTTGAAAATAATAGAATGGAAGATAAATCATGGGTTATCATCATATAATGTGTTGCTAGATACAATGATACTACAAGGAATCTATAAGTATATGTGTGTAATAGAGAGAACATTCATAATTCTATAAATAACATACGGAGAAGATACGATGTCCTCAAATTTGTAGTTAATGATGAATGCCAAAAGGCCCAAAATAGTTGCAACGTCCAGTCTCACCTGTAAGAAGTTTGTAGTATCAAGTTCAGAAGCAAAGAGGATTTCCAATCAGCATCTAAACTGTAATGTGTTTTCTAATTTGTTACTCTATTAGTCCCAAACAGCAAAATTTGAGCTGATGTAGACTATTGTATTGTACTTGGCCTAACCATATAAGTGGTTATTATGTTAGTAACTAAGCAAGGTCCGTGATCAAGCATGATTTAATTTGTAAAGCAGTAGGAAGCATCTACATCCATTTATATACCAACTTTTTGTAACTTAAACAGAAAGTTAACAACCATCTGAAGAAGTAGTATGAACTAAAATTGAGTTCCAAAAATAATTTGTTATGTCAACAGATGCCAGCATGTCATTTTTATCTGGCAACGATCTTTGGATTTCATAAATTCATCCAACCTATTCATATGATACCTTTTGCAAATATTGTCAAATTTAAAGCAAATTGCTTCATATCAGTTCCCCACTAATTAAATCCAAGGAAATATCGATGAATGTCCCTAGAATGAATTACTTAAACTACAGTCATATTATAAAGAGAAAAAAAAAATAAAAATTAGCCCCCTAAAGTTGTAAAATTTTGTCACTTAGATACCTCATCTTTTCAAGATGTTATTTAGACACCTCATGTTATAAAAAAGACACACTTTAGACACCACAAATTGGCCACATTGACATCACGTCAACAAAAAGTGTCTAAGGTGTCTTTGAAGTGTTTAATTAACACCCCATAAAATTAGGTGTCTAAGAGACTAACATTAACAATGTCAGGAGGGATAAAAGGTACTTTTACCCAGTACAGATAATGCATCCACATCACAGAATGTAGATGTGTTAAAAGTATTCTCACCGTGTCTATGATACGAAAAGATAGCTTCTTGTGAGGAAATACAACCTACAAATTCAAGTAAATCCCGACAGTAAAAACTCAAAGTACCACGAGAAGCAAAAATGAAAAGAGACAAAAGGAAGAGAGAATCAACAGACTTGGCAGTGTCAGAAGTATTTACGGGTAAATCTGGAATAGGTATATTCTCGTAGATCTTCAACTGCAATGATGGAACTTCACCATAATCTTTTTGTTCCTTTTTATCCATGTCATCAGTATATAGTAATATCAATTCTTGAAATGCAGGCTCCTAGATAGTAAAAAAACCAAAAAGCTTAAGAAGAGTGTTGTTGCAGTAAAGAGGTCTCCAACAACTAAGGACATCAAATACATTATGCTCAAGGTTAGAATGGACCCAAAACAAGTATGAATTAGCAAAACTATAAAAAAACTAATTATGCGTATGAGTAACACCTGAAGAATTGACTGGGACAGGAGAATAGATGCAGAAGTTTTCAACATCTTCCAAACATCATTGCCACAGTATTTTCTTGTTGCAGGCCTCCATATATCATTAAGTGAAATCCTTGACAAAAGAATTGGCCTGGGAGAAAAATACCTCGTTACAGAGTTTCATTCCGGTCAAATTGGTTTTAGATTAGCTAAACCTTAAAGCACCAAAACTTGAATCAGATTAACCTTCTAAGTTTTCTGCACTGTTATAAATTCCATCCATTCTTTTGACACTCATTTTTAGTGATATATTTCATCCTTTAAGACCATCCACATCTCAGTCCTACTCAATAGAGGATAATGAAAATTTTTAATTATGTCAAGCCACAGTCACATAAACTAAAATATACAAAATTGAGCAGAAAAATAAGTTTAGATCCTCACATAGTTCAATTAAAAATAAATGCTGATTTGTCCTTCATAAGAAAATGTACTTTAAAGAGCTGTGTTTTTTCACGACTTGAGCATTTCCTTATCATGCAGAGATAAAAACTAAACCATTTCATATATAACTGAGTAGAATCAGAATAGGCAAAGCCAGGACAAAAAGATCGGTAAGAGCTAGCTTTAAAGAGTAAAAAAAATAAAAATTTCTAACCACGCAAACCTTAGATAAGGATCAGAAGCATTGTTGTTAGTCTCAGGTGGAACTGGTATTTTTGGTGCTGGAGGTGCGAGTCCTGACCATGTAAGCAATTTTTTAAAAAGCCTTTCACGAGGTCCAATTGGAGAAAGAAGTCCTTCATATCGACTGACTGCCTTCTGTGCTGCAAGCCAAATAGGAAGTTCACTGTCTGAAAACTGATCCACGCTGGATAGATCATTTGAACTCTGTTCATTACTGAAATAAGATTGTTGAAATAGTGACAGCTCCTCAAGCCAAAGCTTTATTCTGTTCATTGAATCTTGTACTTCTGGCACCAGAGAAGCATTCTTGAAAACCTGTCATAAGCAATTCATGTGAAAAGTATTGGGTTAGAGGAAATCAAATAGAGTAAGTATAATATCAACAAGTATCTATATTGATTTAAAATTTTACATTATCTCTAACGAGAGATATAGGAACAATCATTCAGATCATAATTCAGCTAAATTTCCATCCCTGTAATGCCACGCACAGAGGGGAAGAAACTGAAAGGCAATGAGAACAAAAGGAAATGATGGACAATCATCCACTTCATAAAGCATGGGGCAAGCAGTAAGAATATTGTCGATGCTACTTCTCCAGAGTATTTTAGAATAAGATAGCAGAGAAAATAAACTTGCAGTCATCAAATACATCAAAAAGAAACTGAAGCTCCTTTTTTCTTTCTTTTTTTTACCCCAAAGGACTGAGAATCCTAAAGATTAACGGAAGACACTGTAAAATGACCCACTAAAGTTCTGAAGTTGAGGCTTTCCAATATAGAAAACCTTTTTTTCTGATAAGGGTTATGGATCTCATAGTGAATCTGCAACAACACCCGACTCCATAAGAGAATGCAGTTTTAAGTCTCTGAGTCAAGGCCGCGTTAACAAGATAGTATTCATTATTGCTAGGCTACTACCACCTTTAGTTGTATCTTATAATGCAGTTTAGGTACCCTCCTGGAGTGAGCATCTTACAACTTAAGGTTATAATACAAGTGGTGACTAGTTTACAGCAATCCTCAGTTATAGCATCTAGAGTGGGGGATGAGAAATCATCCATCTCTTACCTCTAAATTAACAATTATAAGATACACATGATCCAAATCATTAATTTTCAAGGACTCTCATAGAAAGAAGAAAACTGTGAGAACAGACAAATATAAACATAAAATATAAAGGCAGAAGTCATGAAAGTATGACCTCATTTATCCATTTGCTAATTTTCTCCAACGGTTTTGAGATTACAAAAAAGATGCTTTGCAAAAGTCTAGACTGTATGTAATCCAGCTTTTCAGCAATTAGAACGCCTTTCTCCCTCTCAGTTGCATAACCCCTCCTGTATGGAAAGAGTTGTTCAAGATATCAACTAAAGCTTTTGTTGCCAGATTAAATATTCAATTTAGAAAGCAATCAAAATAACTGACTTCAAACTTTTAGACAACTACATGAGTCTATGTTTTGAAGAAACTAGCTTATAGCAGCACAGCCAAATCAACTAATTTTCTAATTTCTAGCAATATTCAAATTTAGACTGTTTTTCATATAATCTGAAAGAGAGTATCTTAGTTGAATGATCTTCTTGTCCAAAAAAACTGTATGATAATCTATCACAGAAGTCAACTTTACATCATCCAATCTAGTAGCACTTGCATCTCCTAAAGTCCTTTGCTGACAACTGAACCACAGGAGCTATATAATCTAGTATGGGTGAAAGGCATTTAGTTCAAACAGAACTTCTTCAATGATAATAAAAAGTGCTCTATGTAATTTCATAAGATGGGACTGAAGTGATTAATCAAATGCACAACACCAAACTCCAGACTTCTCCTCTAGATTCATGCTTAGAACAATAAAGTATAGATATAGAATAAAAAAAAAAATACATGAGATAAAGCAATAGTTTACCTGAATATTATTGCATTGGATTCCGCTGCCCTTTTCCAGTCAACATAAATCGGTAAAGTAAGGAGATAATCTGTGTTTAAGGCAGATGTCAACATCAAATCTGAGGCTGAAAGTTCCTCAAACTGAGCATTATAAAGAAGTTGCATGAAAGAACGCTGGAATCTGGTGGCAACGGCAAGCCTGCCAAAAGTTCTCATAATCAATAATCATTTTTAATCATCATACATTCTCATATACTTTAATGAATATAGTTCTCTCCAAGTATATAAAACGCTTGGAAGAATATGAAACAGAGACAAACCTAGACTGCCTTTCAGTGTATCTCTTCAAATTATTGAGAGAAGAACCTAAAAGATTCCACAACTCTAGACCTAAACCATAGTTGAAAGGAGACAACATATCTAGTTCAGTGTCTTCTTTCTCATCCTCTTCAACAGCATCAGTAACTGCATCAGGAATTCCCAACTTATCTTCGGAGTCTTCGTCGGAATTAGCAGCCAACACTTCCTCCGTTGAATCCTTATAAAAGTAATCGTTTCTCATCTCTTCTAAAATGCTTTTGTGTTCAGCATGAAGAAGTGAGTCGAGACAACTGTAATTATCGACGTTTAAATAACAATGACAAATTGGAAATTAATCAGTAAATAACTTTAAAAGAAGTTTAGCTGTAACTCACGAGGAGATACGGCGAAACTGATCCTTCTCATCCTGCGAATGGAACATAGTTGATATAATGGCATCCAAGAGCTCACTTTTCGAAACGGAAATGAATTTCTGTCTCGGCACTTGAATTCTCGAAATCAAAATTCCTTCTTCTTCTTCTTCGTCTTCGGGCGAAGTCTCTTTCTTAAACTTATTCGGAGTCGATTCAAGAACATCTTGCTCGACGGATTTGGAGTCGAGGTCGGATTTCAAGGAGCCATCTAAGGATACTTGCTGCAATCTCAAAGATACAGAGCTAGGAACTTTGAGAGTAGCAGTAGCAGAGGATCTGTAACAATGTCTATGCGTGGCTGTTAACAGCCGATGAGTCGTCGAAGACGATGAGGGTGAGAGAATCTGCGAAGTTGACATGCCTCCCTCAGCGGGAAAAATTAACGGCACGGACACTTGTAATCTGTGCGATGATTAGTGGATAAGGAAATTTAACTCTTTAGCTTGTGGCTTGGGCCGCTTGAACTTATCGCATACTACGGGATAAAATTAAATGGGCTTTCAACCTTGGGCCCAGTCCACCGTTGGCCCGGTTTTTGGATGCTTTATTATTATTATTTTTTTCCACTGCCACTAATTACTGGTGCGTTTTGCTGAGCAATTGAATAATTGTATACTAGTAGATTCTTTTGAATAATTGTCACCATGCTGAGAAGTCTAAGTGGCAAAGAATGGCGAATTTTGAAGTTAACCAACTGTACTGGCATATATTCCGACAAGTTACGAATCTAACTAGTACATAACTTCGTGCCTTTGTGTGTCGCGGCACCCAATTTGCCCATGAATGGCTATACCCAGAGAAGGGTCATTTTCTTTGGCATCATATACATTGATATATACGTAAAAAGGAAGACGTGATAGACAAGAGAGACTATAAGGAGAGCTGAGACGAAGTTTGATATTAGCTATAATAATCCTACATTAATTCAGAAAATGTTCTTCCAAGGGTGTGTATACCTCTTACCAAACGATTGCATTTCACTGCTTTTGGACTCTCCCTGTATATTGACTTATTTTGAGCAAGCAGAGTTCAAATCAGCCCCTATTGTTAGTGGCTTGGCATATTCAAACGTTTTCTGTTTTGCTGTGGCTTTTCTTCTTTTGTACGTCAAAGGAAGAACGAGGTCGTCTTTGAATCCATTTGGAACACTGGAGTTACCAGAGAGCTTATCATGGTCTTTGACATCGGCATCAGTTTGGCCCTTCATTTGAAGTGAAGAAGATGCCAATTGTGGTTCCTGCTTCCCGACGTCAAAATCTGATATTCTTGCCAGATTCGTTTGATGTACATAACTGTGATTTCTCTTGTAGCTCAAATCTTTAAGAGGGAACTGAGTAGTAGGAATTACAGAAACATCACCACTTCCCAAACTCAAATTTTGCCACCAAGCTTTAGCACCAACGTCAGATCTCATTGCATCTATTTGATCCACTGATGACTCATATTCAACATTCGAAGTTCTAAACAGCTTTCTTCCTCCTAAATCAGCAATGTAATCAGATGATGGACTTATTCCTCTCTTTATCAATATTTTCCTGGAAGAACCCTCTGAAAATCTACTAGCTCTAACAGGACTTTCTTGCCGATTCAACACACAATTTGACAGCCCGAGTGTTGTTTGCAATTCAGTTTCACCAATTTTCTGCTGTACAATAGGGGATTCACCAGGACCACACCTATCCCTTAGTAATAGAGACACTGGCAAAGATGAGATTCTATGATCGACTAAACCTTTGTTACTTCCAAGTGAGGTTAGCTGCGGCTGTCTCAGCACAGCTTTTGAATGTTCAAATCCAATGGGAGTAACTTTAGGTCCTACTTTTAGCAGACCCTTTGGTTCAGATCGACCACTTGAGGTCATTTTCAGATTGGGATTTTGAGTTGAACTATTAGAAGGTGCTCTTAACTTTAGAACTCCCTTTGTGCCGCAATTCGGAGAAACAAATTTCATCCCACCAGCAGAAAGCAAGGGAAGGGTATTATTGGCTATCTTATTACCCAAGGGGTTTACTCTCCTTGATAAATAGTGCCGTGCCGCATCTGAGTTGGTCCACTCACATAACAAGTCACCATCCTCAGGAATTGTGTTGAGATCAAGCAAACTATTGCTGCGTTTTAGTTGCCTTGTTCTCCACTTATAGAGTCGTCCCTCAATCCCAACATTCATGTCACATTGGCTCCAAAGCTTGCTCATCTCTTTGAACATTCCAGTCATATTGTCATTGTAAGATCTTAAGGAATGATAATGCTTCCTCCGTTGCAAAGAATGCAAACATTCTCTGAATGAAGTTACCTTGGGAGGATAATATCCACCTTTCAATCTCTCAAAAAATGTATCCAAGGGACTGCCAAAGTACATGTCACTACCACCAAGGAGTTCCTTCATAGTCAACCAAAATGTCTGCTGGTTCATATCTGGAATGTAGGCTGAGAGATAGAACCTTTCTTCTTCTGTTAAACATGAATTCCATGTCTCTAGTGATAGTATATCCCTTAAATTTGGCAGATCATAAAGTTCATATGGTATATTGCACAGCTGACCTTCCACCAAACCAAACTCACAATTCACTTCAGCAAGCTCACAATCATCTGAAGAATCCTCCAACTCTACACTGCGGACAGAGCGCTTTCCTCTCTTCTTATCTTTGCCAACAGAACTAGAACTTTCCTTGCAGAAGCTGCCGCCTCCTTTCTGGACAATCTTAAAAATGCCCATTGACACCTAATCCAAGGCTAGTCATATGACCTAGAACATCAATGTGTCCAATTGCTTGCCAGAAATGCTCCGTGGAAAGAACAGATTCTATACATAGAACAAATTCCACGAAAAACATCAAAATCCCAGTTCAAGACATCGTCTACAGGATACCGGTCGGCATATAAGTTCAACTTGCTAAAACTGGAAATCTAGGGCAGAGATTTAGCAACCTCAAGAACTCCAAGCCCTTCGAAGATCACATGGCATGGACGCACAACCTAATCAATTTCCAAAAATGCAATCAAAACCACATACATCAGAACATTTAACAAAACAAGCCAAGACATGTCATGCAAAACCCTACTTCATATCCACCAAAGCAAAATCCACACAAAATTACACAATCATACATCCCAACATTGTCCAGCAACTCAAACCAAACAATATACTCAAACACCTCATAGAACAAAACAAACTACACACACCATATCACCACATCCAGAAAGCAAAACGCATAAAACATGAACTCACAGCACAAGTCAGATCCAACTAGTACCAATTCACAAAATAGCAACAAATGCTCTTCAAATTCAGTATGAGCCGAAATTCTTCAAGTAGAACAAAAACCAATAAATCAAACCAAAAACAAAAGCAGCATTAACCATAATTTTCACACTAGAACCCTATTCTTACCAGAAAAGGAAATAATTCGCATGATCGGCAACAATTGAACAAAAAAATAAGCGAAAGAATGGAAGTTGAAGCGATGGAAATGAGAAATTACCTCGGAAGCAGATGGTTGGAATCGTGTTTGTTAGGAATTGAGGTACGCAAGTGTTTTGGTTTTTAGTGGTTTGTTTTTGTTTGTAGAGTAGGTCCTTTTGAGTCGATTCCAAAGTCTGAAACAACAGTAGCGTCATTTGTTTGCCTTTTTTCTGTGTCCGGAACAAGTAACACTCACTCACTCACTCACGCACACTCGCTCTCTGTCATTACCACTATCATCCGTCACCACCACATTCACAGTTTTAGTTTTTACCCAACTCAATTAATTAATTACTTCATTACAAGTACTATTAGTGGGATGTGGAACTCTGAACAGCATAAAGGACAGCCTTCCTTTTCTTCAAAAGTTGGTAGAGCAGTATCGTCGAGTCCACTATTTTAATCAAAATAGGACAAAACGGATTAATTTGAGTGATTGAAGCATACCTATTCAGAACCCACACAATATTTTGAATAATCATGGAAAAGTAGGGTATTTTTTAATGATAAATTGAAGCATCACATTCCCTTTAGATCATAAAACAAAATTGGTATCATATAGATAGAGTGAAGTTTACTCAGATCGGTAAAGCAAGCACAAGAGTATCAATCACTTCTTGGATCATGCGTAGAGATAGCTTAATCACTTGCATAATATACCATCAAAAACGCATCTTGCCTCGAAAACAACTTATACGTACGACGCGTTGAGAGACAATATACATACAGGTGCCTTCTGCTTTGATTGCACCACAAGCCGCGTATATGGTTGGATTCATTGCTTCAGCGGTTGAAATGTAAGCATACATACTCGTCAACGCAAAAAAGCCTCTCTTCTCAGCCCACCGTTTTGGTGACGATTCTTCAAAATAGAATCTCACCTTCTCCTTTTCACATTCTCCGTTTAATTGTGCTTTACAACTCAATTACATTTGATTGATCCCCGTGCGACATGTGAAGAAGAAATATATAAATATATATTTTAAAATTAAATAATTAATTAATTAATTAAAAATCCAGCCGTTGGTATAACGAACAAGCAATTGCGTAGGACTTGTATATATATAAAAGTTGAAGGAGTTGTGTAGACACGCAGTCGACTTGTCTCGTTATTGACGATTTGATTTCTTCTTTGAATCATCTTCATCGCGAAGGAAATGGCTTCCAACAATGGAAACAACAATCCTTACCTCCATTTTTCTCCTATTCCACCTTCCGGCAGGAGTAAGTTTTGAGTTTTTTTTTTGTGTTTCGTTTATGAGGTCTTGATCGATTTATGAATAGTTGTTGTTTAACTGTTTTGCAGCTCCATCGAACACCATATATGAAATGTTGAACAGATGCGGGAAGAAGATGGAAGATGTCTCCAGAAAAGCAGAGACTGTTGCCGATAACTTATGGCATCACCGTCAGTCTTTTTTCTCTTCTTAATTACTTAAATCTACTTTTGTGAAATCGGTTATAACCTTAATCTGGTCATATTTGAAGATCATTTCCCGGTATTTTTAGAGATTTTGATATCTTCTAGGGTTGCAGTACCCTCTGTATAATGGGTTGAATTGGCTGTTCATACTTTTGATCGTTTTATGAACCTGAATTTTAAGCGATAGATAAATAAATCTGGTCTAGGTAGATGATTATTCTGCTTTGTTATGGGTTATTGTTATTCCTCTGTCATAGATTCAAATTGATTGATTTAGTGATGCGGATCAGTTAGTCTTAAATTTTATGGAAGACTTGGACCGGATCAAGATTAGAAAGAAGTCGTAATTATTTTAGGATTTATTATTTTAATAGGATTTAGGATTTATTTTTCTTATTTGATTTATTTGTTTTCTTTTTAGGTTTTCTAAAATATTAAGGAAATTCCTTCTTAAAAGGATTTCCATTATATCTAGGTTGTAACCCTGGAGCTCCCTTTTCATAAATTAAACATCTTTCATCTTTCAACTTTTTAATATCTTATTTCTCTGAAATAGATTTTCCCCTTGGATTACGGTTAGGGAGCTTCATCGTCCCGGCCAAACGAAATTGGTCATCTAACACTCGTGACCGAGTATAACTAGTCTATCAAAACTCGTGACCGAGTCTAAACAGTCTTTATCTTTATTTTCGCTTCCGTTCTGCGTCATTTAGATGGTTCAAGAATCAGTTATAATCAATACCCTGAGTTTTTCATAGCAATAGCATTGAGATCTTTGTTAGGGTGCTTTAATTAATCCCAATTTTAAAGCTCCTAGTGATTAATTTCCACCACAATGTATTTGAGCTTGATTGTTGTCTACTAGGTTTTGTTTTATGAATATGCTGGATTCTTACTTCTTTATATTGTTTTGCTATAGTCAGGGTCAGTTCTAGGGTTACTGAGGCTGCAATGGCAAGGATTACTCAAGGGACAATGGTACTTGCAGAAGGAGGACATGAGAGGATGTTTCGACACGAGTTTCAGTTGTTGCCTGGAGAAAAGCTCATCAATACGTATGCTTGCTATCTATCAGCTGCCACTGGACCTGTGATTGGAACACTGTATATATCATCCAAAAGAATAGCCTTCCGTAGTGATCATCCTGTGTACCGTATTTCTCCTTCAGGGCAGCAGGAGTGGATGTATTACAAGGTATGCAGTTCTAAGTCCTCAATAAATCTGTGGATCTGTCTTCCATACATAACCCTTCCACATTAGTTACTCATATGCATGTTACCTTCTCCAAATTTGAAGCTAATGGGTAGTAGCTAAACTGATAAATGATCAAAAACATTTGATAATGTATTCCTGTTTTAACTGATCTGGATTGTCTGTGATATTTGATAATGAATTGTTGTTGTTCTTGTGTTTGGGATTGGTAGTTGGTGGTGGATCTTGATAAGCTGAGATCAGTATATCCTTCTGCAAACGGAATGAATCCTTCTGACAAGTATATCCATATTATGACCACAGATGGTTATGAATTTTGGTTTCTAGGTTTCATATCTTATGACAAGGCTCTTAAGACATTAACTCAGGTGTTGCCTTCTCGACACTAATGACTCTTCTAAAGAACCAACCCAAAATCATGTAGTATAGAGTAAGGATTTCATTTTTCTTTATGCAGAAGATTTTGTTTGTAATATACTATGGATTATTGGGTTTATATACGCCTGCAGTTTTTTTATCCATCCTAGTTAGTTTTCTTTCTGTTTTATGGATTGTGATTGGATAGACAAATCAGAAGATCTAATATACCTACCATCCCCATTTAGTGTTAGAAATTTCCATACCAAGATTACTACCACATCCATGCGTAATCCGATTATAAAAAGTGATTTTCAAATAGAGGAAAAATTGTTATTATGCTATATGTATTGCAATGCATGAATGTTTCACGGAATTTATCATTAAACGCATGTTTGGTTCCACCATAGACAAAATAAATAGGTGCGGAATCAAGAGATATGAACAGTGAAAGTTTAATATAAATGGAATCCACGAAATCAATAGATTAGATCAACATTAAAATGTTAAACTCACTGACTCTAAAACTTCCAAGTCAAAATTAGACGACGATAACATATCATTGTCACGTAACCACTGCATAAAGGATAATTCACTAAAGTTTTAATGGACGACCACCACCAACTAAAGTGCACACCATGCAGACTATTATCACCCACTATAGTGTAAAATTGATGTCACCCAATTAATTTTTTTTTTATTGGAAACTTTTTTATTTTTAAATTTTTAATTATGTTTGTAGATTATGAATGTAGTTTTATAAAAAGTTTTTTTTTTTTTTTTTTTTTTTTAATTTTATACTTGTATAAATTTTAGCTATATTTGTATAGAAGTATGAATAGAATTTAAAAGTAAGTTTGAATCATGTGGTATAAAGGAGGATGGAAATAATTGAAATAAGATTTTTAGTAATGTTATGCTGTTTATTTTTAAGGTACATTTTGCTGAGACAATTCCCAGTTGAATGATAAATAAATATAAATTAAAATCATTCAATTCAATTATGGGTCGGTATGTATATAGGTCCTGTTTGAATTCCTTACAAATTAATAATTAACTAGTTAATTGTTAAGACTTTATTTGGATGGCTGGCACTAATATTTCGTAAGTTCAATATAATTTCGTATAGTACTAAAATCTTGTTTGAATGGATGGTGGAATTCTATACGGTAAAGTCAATTTTTTTTGTTTGGATTGATGGTATTGTATGAGTTAAAATGATGTAAATTGACCACCATACCCTTGTGAATAGGATTCACACTAATTATTATTTTTAGATTATTTAATTTATTTTTTAATTTTACCACATTATGGTTTTATTTATTTATTTATTTATTTGACGGATTTGATAAAGTAAAAAACTAATGTGTCATTTATTTTTTTCTTTTCAATATTTTAATCTATTTTTAAGTAATTTCGATTTTAAAAAAAAAATCATTTTAAGTGCCGGAAAGAAATTATTTCTTTATTTTTTTAAAATCCACTTACTCTAATTAGACTAGACATATTTAGTCATTGTATTTCTATATTAATCCATTTCTAAAAAATAAAAAAAAAAACTAAAAAAAAAATCTTTAAATTGATTTTTAAAATTTATTGTTTAATTAAATATTAAGTAATTAATAAAATAATTTTAGCCGATATTGTGAATCTTAAATTTATAAATTATATTTTTTAAAAAAAAATAAAAAGTAAACGGATTGTTCAAATATATATTTTTTTAATTAAAGAGTAAAATAGTAATAAAATGTATTATATTATATAAAAAAAAAAATAAACCAAATCACTTATTTATTTAAAAAGACTTAATATTTAGAATTTGTAAATTAGATCTAGTGAAAAAAGAAAGGACCTAACTAAATATTAATATTTTAAATAATTTAATATATTTTAATATTTTATTGAGAACCATATAAATAGATTTAAAAGTATAAAATTAATAAAATAAAACAAATCATATTTGAAAATTGACCACAACTATCACAATTGACCAAATAAAATATGTTTAAATTTTTTTAAAATCAAATAAACAACCAAAACTCTATTTCCATTAACCAAATTAAATATATTAAATAAAAATATAAATTAATTAAATAAAATTAAACACTCCCAAAATAAAATGTAAAATACACTCGTAAAATACTATGATAGTGAAACAATGCATCATGATATTGGTGTAATATTCTTTATATTATAAGAATAATTTTGGAAAGTAAAAAATATAACCTATGGCAACACCCCAAATTGATGGGTTGCAAATTCAACTCAAATCAACCTACGTATAACTAAACAAAACTAAACTATACCAACTCAACCCATCATCCAAACATGATATAAGTTATTAATAACCTAAACCATACTGTACAAAACCATTATCCAAATATAGCCTAAGAGTTACTAATAATTAGCTAACTAATAAATTAACAGGGAATGTTTCGATCCATTAATTGCTAGCTAGCTAATAATGGCTAAATAACAAATCTACCCCTATTAATTACTAACTAACTAATTCATAATTAATAGGATTGGAGATTGTGGGGGCAATTGAGTCTTTTGTAATATGTTAAGAGGTGTTAAGGGGTGTTAATAGGGTTGGTTCAACTAATGAGTTAATTGTTAAGAGCCTACACAACTAAAAATTAAGAGGGCTGTTTGGATCTCTATCTCTTAATTTTAGGAGTTAATTTTATCTTTTAAGGGATTCAAAAGAGACCATAGTTTCTAGGAGTAGCCTTCAAGAGTAGACTATATATCATTATTATTTATGTATTTTTAAAAAAATAAAAAAATAGAAATATAATGGTAATTTGTATATTTGAAAACTCTCCATTCAATCCGTTTGTTAAGTTTTCCAAACAATGGAATGATATAAATTTTCTATTCCATGTAATTTTATCCAAATAATGAAATGATATATTATTGAGTTATTTTCATTTTTGTTAATTTATAACTTTTATTAACATTATATAGCCCAACTTAAAAAATTTTATAAAAATATTATTTCAAACTTTCACTTTTAAAAAATGAACCAAATTGACATTGACGATGATAAATCGAAAATAGTATTTTAATAAAGTGAAAAAATACAATCTATATATATATAAAGCAGAACTCTCAATGGGTCCCACAAATCTGACGTGGAGCATTGAGAGTTCTGCTTTAGGTAGAATAACATCAAAATTCGAAGGTTTTGAAATTTTAGTATATTTTTCCAATAGAAAGATAACACGGTCATTTCCATTTTACCCTCTCTATCCCTTCTCTCCCCACTTAATTTCTTCGAACCCTTTCACTTCATTTCCGGATCAATTTCTTCAAACCTTTTGGCTTCACTCATTTTCTACTGGCTTTTTATTCTCATTTGGGTTCACATGCTCTATTCAATTACACTGCACCCATGCTCTGCCCTCTATGAATCACCCTAAATCAGCGAATCTCATCGCTTGAAAAGGTTAGGGTTTGAGAGAGAGAGGCGAAAAGCTATCGCAGACTGCACCAACACAATCCACAACACCACTACCACAACCAATCCCGCTTCCACCGTTTTCAAGAATCCGTCTCTATTTCTGTTTTCAATAGATTACTCGGCGATGACCTTCGCACCAGCAAACCTGTACGTACCTTTAATGTTGTTATCGCCGATTCGTCCAATGAAAATGTTGTTGTACCATCTACTTCGGTTAATTCGAGTAGCTCTGTCGCTGTTTCTTCTACGCCTGTGGAAAATTTGGTGGTTTCCAGGAGTGATGAGCGTTAGGTTGTGGAGCCATGTTCTGTTCATAATCTGAGAAGATCTTCTGAGAGAAGGAAAAGTAATGTAAAAGAAATAGCTGGTTCCACACCTGTGAATGATTCAGCGGTTTAGGGGATTGGTGAGCGTGAGGTTGTTGAGCCATGTTCTGTTTATACTCAGAGAAGAACTTCTGGGAGAAGGAGGAAGAGTAGTTACCTTTTTTAGATTCTTTTTGCTTTTGCGTATGTCGAGGATCATATTTCTTCAGATGTCGACTCGATGATCGCGGTGGGTGGATGTATGTTCAATTGGAGTTAACAAACTACATGGACGACGCCTCTGAGATCATGCGTGAACGGTCGTCGGCTCTTTCGGTGGCTAGAAGGTACTTTTTTGTTTTTAATGTTTAGTAATATGTATCAATGTCTGAATCAGGGGTACAATATTGGAACACATCATATAGATTCTTGAGTCATGAAAACTCTCTATTGTGCACATTTTTTCTATTCTAAAACCTTCTTTAAGGTTGTTTTTAGTCGCCCCAAAGGTATTGGGTTGGTTTGATTTTCATGGTTAGGAAGATAAACAGAGTGAGGGAGACTCATCATCATATGATGAAGAGTGTGATTATCTGTTCAAATCAGTGATTATTGGTGACTCTTGCTATTGGAAAATCTAATCTCTTATCAAGATATGCAAAAGATGAGCTTAGATTGGATTCTAAACCAACTATTGGTGTTGAATTTTCTTACAGGTATATCAGAATTGCTGATAAGATCATCAAGGCTCAAATTTACTGGTCAAGAAAGGTATCTTCTTCTGATACTATAGATGTGTTTGAAAACTTTAACTAGCAGTATCTTAATGGGTCAAAAAGAGTTAGATAAGGTTTACATTTGATTTTCAATGTTTATTTATTAAACTGATAAAACAAAATAAAGAATTTGAGTAAGGCACGCAAAATAAATTATTTTGGTCCAATTATATTCTTCGGTGTAGATTAGAGAACTAATTAAAAATTGAATTATATCATTCAAAATTTGATTTTTAAAATAGTTTTAATAGATATGATATAAATATCATTTTCGAATTTAGTAGGAATATTGTGATGCTCTCTCACTGGCCAATGTATCAAAACTTTAAGTAGTACTATTTAATAATTTAATCTTAAGTAGAAAAATACTGAAAATGTTTGAGGTAGATCGTTTAATATTGTTGATTGATCTGGTAAATTAAATTGACAAATGTGTTTGTTTTTGCATTGTATAATTAAAATATGGTAATGATGGCGATGATTGGTTTGTCTTCTTCCTTACCTTTAGCAATTCCAATAGGTTTGTTGATGTTGTGTGGGGCTGTGATTGTAGTGAATATAGATTAATATAATTGCCAATTTTGTGTCATTATGTTATGATTCATCTATTGTGAGGAGATTGCCGATAGGGAGGACATTTGATAGAATAGGTATGATTATTTGGTGAAGAAATGTGTGTAGAATTTCAATTGTCATTGATGGAAGATTAAGTCTTGTCTATTTGTGTTTAGTAGCATGTGTATGGATTCAAGAGGTCTTATGTTAGCACTACAACTGTAACATTTTCAATTATCAGTTACTCAGTTTGTCATATTAACACCCACACCTAATTATTTTGCTTGCATTTGTTTCTCTCTCTACCTATGTCTGATTCTCTTCCACTTCTCTCATTATTCCACTGGCAAGTCTGATTCTCTTTCTCTTCTCTCATCATTCCATCAATTTGAAGTGATCTAATTTTAGGAGGAATATTAATGTAAAGTTGAACCAAATATCCAATATCTCTCGCAATGCTTGGTCGTTGGAGGGATCAATACAGGGTTCACAGTTAAATTTGAAACTTTCATGGATGCTGAGTTGAAAGACATGAGTAAGAATCATGTGGGTTTGGATCTAAATAGCTTGGTTTTGTATCAGGTTGGTGATTTCTTCCTCCAGTTATCTGGTCATAGACTCATCACAGAAATCGAATCGAAACCTGTATGCCCACAACCTGGTTTTGCTTTTTATATACAGTTTTCTTCGTCTGATTTCATGTATGTTTAGATTTAATTATAGTATTATGCTATTAATGAGTTCAGATTCTTTGATTGTTTGTGTTAACTTAGGGTGATTTTTGGGGGTTAAAATTGTGCTATAATGGATTGTTATGTGTTGAGGTTGTTTTTATGATGTTAGTTTTGGATTTATGAAGGGGAGTGGTGGTAGTGAGCAACAAGGTGGGGAAATTTCAAGTGCAGCAAACAATAGTCTGATAGCACTGACTTTGATGAGGAGGTTGTTAGCCTGGTATGTGCTTGTATTATATATTTGGTTTATATTTGCGTAAGGTTAATATTTATGATGACAGGGTGCTAAAGTGTGTGATTATATGCAAGCCTCTACTGTAGAGAAGATAATGAAGAATTTGCAAAAAAAAATGATACGACTCTATATAATTTCAAAAATTCTACTTCAATTCATTTGGATTTTTGTTTTAGACTGACAGAGAACCTGTAGGGACAGTACTGGCTACAACAATAGTTTGTCCCCCAAGCTTGCACAGGTGATTACAGATTTTTCATCTACAAGATTAGGACTTCTAGGAAAAATCATCAATGAGGTATTATTCTTAATAAAAATATTTTTAGTTTGATTGAATTACAAGATATAAGTAAATTAGATGGAATAGTCATGTTTAATTCTCCTTGATATTCTATTGTTTTCTGAGTATACATGTTTTCTGATCTTGGTCGTGTTATGGTACTGTATATAATGCAGGCTGAAAAATTTACTCATCAAATACAAGATATCGACGATTGGTAATGATGGGAAAGTGCTGGTCGGAAGTGATGACACTTCCACATTCTGTCAAATTGACTCACAAACAATTAAAGGTGTGTCTTGTATTCAACTGTTAGTTCCAATTCTACTTCTTTATCTTATCTTAGCCTTTTGATTTTAAATATATTTTGGAATCTTTATGATTTTTGTTGAATGCATTATTCTTATAGAAATTTCGATTTCTTGTAGTTGTGGTGCCAAATAAACCACAGCCAAATATTAGGCTATGATTGCTTGAATACAGTAGCTAAACAGCTTACAAATCTGGTCTCACAGAGTTTTGTTCTAATGAGTCAAAATCGGATGCTTTACAATTGTTTCTACCCCTTATTTATAGGGTTGCTGGTCTCTTTTTAGGAAGGATTAGGACTTCTCTTTCCCTTAGGGTTTGGTGTCTCTCTTTCGGTGAAAAAGGTCTTCCTCTAGTGATTGGATTTCCGGAATCCCTAGTTCAATGGGATTGGTTTTCCTTCTTTCAATGGGGTTGGTCTTTACTTATCTATCGGGCTTTAGAGATCCTTGATCCAGTGAGATAGGTATTCCTTTATTTGCTGGGCTGTAGGAATCCTTGGCCTAGTGTGATAAGTCTTCCTTTTCTGATTGGGCTTTGAGAATCCTTGTTTAGTTAGGTAATCATTCGGCGGGCTGGTGTGCTTTGGTTTGGACTCTGCTGGGCTCGGCCGAGTTGAACTCCATTGGGCCCTTGGCCATTTTGGTCGAGCCTGACTCAGGCATTCCTTGGGCCTTTGGCCCTTCTTTCGGCCGAGAGTAGTCTTTGGGTACCTCTTCTGTCTTCGGCCAAGCTTGCTCTGTCCGACTATGATGCCTTATGGTTACTTTCCCACCACAATAGTTTCCATAGTTAAATATATTTTCCCCATCTTTAACAGTCTAATGTAATTTGGTTTTTATTTTTACTTTACTGTTGAATTTAAAATTTAAATTACCATCTTATAAAATAGGGGTGTCTATTATATTATATCAGAGAGGAGTCAGATTAAATAGGGGTGTACTTAAAATAGAACGTTGATCAATCTAGAATTCATTGAACAAGCAAAGTGTACCAGCAAAATCATAGTTGGCAAAAATATATTTGGTAAACGGACGTGAAAGTAAAAGAAACTATTCTTCAAAATGTTGACAAATCAAGAAATTCACATAATGTAAAAACATATAAAACAAAAGAGCCTTAAAGCTAGGATCTGAAGAATAAACTATTTTTCTACTGGTTTTTTCTATTTATTTTTTTTCCTTAAAAAGTAGACAAAAATAACAATGAGTGTGTCTTGCTTTTTCTTTCTTTGTTAGTGTGTTCATGAAATCTTGATGAACAACAACTGGATTTTCATGATACCAATTACCAAGTTGGAGATATCTTGACCATTAAATCTCAAGCTCATTATCTTATTCTTCATCATGGTTCGCTGCACAAGCCATTGGACCTTACTTTGCTAATGGAGACTCCTCTTTTTATTCTGCTTACTCTTCTCCACTTTTAACCCCACCGCCATTTAAGTATCTCCAACTCTATCTCCATCTCCTACTTTGCTAAAGGGGTCTCCTTTTTTGTGTTTTATGGGTTCATTTTGGGTGGATGCTATCTGGGTTGTTGCGGTATTCCTTTTTTTTTTGGTTATTTGTTGATTTTATGTGCAATTTAGTTAGGTTTTGAGGGGTTTAAGTTTGAAACAGAATCTGGGTTGGTTTTATTTAGGGGATGTGCTGTTACTTGATGTGGATCTTTGGTTACTGGTTTGGTGAATTCTTCAAGTCGGTTTATGGAATTCATTGTATTATATTGTTCTACCTTTCGCAAGTGAAGTGATTTAGATATAAACAAGCCTTTCTTAGTTTAAATTACAAAGTTTGTAATTCTTACGGTTTTATTTATTTATTATTTAGTATCTTTAAAAAAATTGAGTTTTTTCTTTTCTTATAGAAACCCCAACTCACCATTTCTATAAATGGGGCTATAGTTTTTAATATTCCACTAAACAAATTTATTTTGTGTGAATTTTTAGTTATACACAAAAATAATGGAGATTTAACTTGACACCCAAGAGATTGACTTGACACTCACGATGTTGAAGGAGGCGATGGTCGATTGTACCATTCTTGGTGTTCTACTGATCTTGCAATGTTACTTGGAGGTAACATCGGTGCTGCTAAACTCGCTCTAGAAAAATATGATTTTGCTCTCCCTTATCACTCTAAATCTTGCTAAACTCGCTTTAGAAAAATGTGATTTGCTCTCCCTTATCATTCTAAATCCTCTAAGGTCACTTATGTTCTTCAAGGTATATTCGTTTTCCCTGCTTTGATCTTTTTGTTTATTCTAATTGTATGACTTTGTGTTGTTGTTTTGTTTTTGTTTTAATCAAAATGGGGTACAAGTTGGGTTCTTGGTCTTTCTTGGGTTTGATTTATCTGCTGTGTGAGGATATTGTTTGTGTTGTATTTGATTCATTGATGGGTAAAGTTTGATTTTTGATGTTGATTGGTTTTATGTTTTGTTGATGATGTTTAGTTGTAATTGATTCATTGAATCAAATTATTTTATTTTATTTTTCTATTCTTTAGGTTTTGCATAAAAATTCAATTTTTTGTGTATGTTGTTATATGTTAGAATTTTTTTTTCAGTTGGTGTCTGGCGATACCAGGAAGAGATTCCAATCCAGACCTGGTGGTACAACAAGGACACATGTAAAAACTACTCAATTTAGTTTAGGGAATATTATATGTTAAAAGTAGTAGTAAAACTACTCACGTTTTCCATCAAAATCAAATGGAATTTTAAATTTGAGGTATTTTGGGGAATGGTTTCGAAATCGGGTTTACTTTGAAGAATGTTATCAAAATTGGATGTTTTAAAGAATAATTGTAAAAGTATATATCTTTGATTTATTCTCTTACAAATGATTGTTTATTAAGTCTATTGAGACTGAGAACATTAATCATAATTGGTCGAATTCTTTTATTGTTTTTAACGTTATTAGCAAAATAGATACTAAATGATCTAACAAAGTCATCCATTCTTCAATATTTGCAATCAAGTGATTAAATGTTATTGGGATTGTCATCCATTCTTCAATATTTGCAATCTAGTGATGAAATGTTATTAGGATTGTGATTTGCATCACAGATACTAAATGATCTAACAAAGTTATCCATTCTTCAATGTTTACCGGCATTTTATATCAACCAGTAATTTTAATTCGAAAGATCTAAATCAAACTTTTTAAACTTTACATCCAAAATTTCCAAAATCTATTTTATAGTTTTCAATAAGATGTGATAATTTGTACAACCTTTCATGTGATAATTTTCTAAAACTTTAATTTTAACTCGATATTAAATTTTTTGGATTGTGATTTCCCACTCAATTTCTTTAAATAACATAAACTATAGTGGAACTTTCTAAAATAATAAATTAGTAAATATTATTATATAATAATTATTGTTTTAAACTAATTATCATCTCAAAATTTTATTATTTTAAAATTTATTATTTTAATATTTTATTATCTTAATAACTTTTATTTTAGTGTTTTACTATATTACTAATTATAATCTTAATGTTGTATTAATTTTATACTATTTAAATTTTATCTTATAATATTTAATTTAATTAATATAGAAAATAAAATTTATTTTAATTTATTTTTCACATATCATGTATATAATATAAAAAAAATTAAATTCATTAATTTTTTTAATTAATAATTAAATTTTTTAAGATTTTTTTTTCTTTTTTTTTATTTTTTTTTAAATTTTTAGAAGAATAAGATGAGTTGAAATTTGTAGCAAAACATGAATTACATTGCTATAATATAATTGGTTCAATATAATTGATTTTTCAAATGCAGTATATTTTGATTAAATAATTAGTTTTCAATTGCAGTATTTTTTAAATTTAATTCAAAATCAATCTTAAATTTCCTAATTGGAGAAGGGAATCAAATTATAATAGGGGTAAAGAAAAAAGTTAAATTAAAATTTTATGAGATGATGAAAATCAAATATAAATAATAAAATTATAATATAAGACCAATAAAAAATATAAATGAACAAGAATTAAGATAAATAAAAATTTTAAAAAAATGACCAAAAAAATTTAATCATGTTAATAAATAAAATAATTTAAATAAAAATAAATAAAAGGGTAGTTTTAAACCAGAAATTGTTGTGTGGAAAATAATAATGCTCTAATTTTTTTAGAAAATTAAAATTTTAAAAAAGTTTTCTTTTTGTAACCCCAAATTATTTTTAGTGTTCTAACATTAAAACAAAAGTTGTTTATTTTTATTATTATTATTTTTAATAATGGGGAAAAACATTTACTTATTATTTTTTAATTCATTTGAGTTTATGTACAAAAGTCTATTTAATAGTTTGGTTTTTAATATTACAATTTTAAAGGGTTTTTTCACTTTTAAGATTTTAGTTAAAAATTTATATTTTTAGATCTATATTAAAGTTTTTACAAAATTAAATATTTTTTTTTGAAAGATTTTGTAGATTGTCTTGAAAATTGCTAATCTAGGATGACCGGAGAGGTTTAAGTTTGATAAAAAGTGAATATTACAATGAGTGAGTTTATCTATCTTGCAATAATAAGATTTGAGTTATGTTTTAATTTTTTTTCTTTCTTCATAGATCATCTAGCAATATGTCCGTGCAGGATAAGATTCCAATAAAGACTATGAAGAACAAATAGTAACCCTATATGACATGAATATAGGAGAAATCAAACCAATAGCAGCATTGAGTACTGTACAAATTTGTGTAGCAAAACAATAAGGTTAATATAAAAAAAAAGGGTTATTTTTATTTGTGTTAATTTGTAACTTTTATTTACATTATATAGTTCAATTTTAAAAATTTTAGAAAAATAATCTTTCAAACTTTTACTTTTCAAAAATGAACCAGATTGACCATTTTACCCTTCTGTGAAGACATTTTACACTAATCTGTAAAGAGGATTTGTGAAGGTGTGAAGGTTTATTTTTTAAAATCAAAGTTTGGATGACTCAAAAATAGAAATAAAGTGTTGTTGATTTAGTTTTGAATTTTTAAACTTTGTTTGGTCCACTTTATGTAATTTTGTAAAAATCAAAGTTTGGATGACTCAAAAATAGAATAAAGTATTGTTGGTTTAGTTTTGAATTTTTAAACTTTGTTTGGTCCACTTTATGTAATTTTTCCTTAAAAAAATTTTATTTTACTTTAAAGTTATTTTTCTAGACTTAGGCTATGTTTAGTACAAGCGTTTTATAGAGAGTTTAGAGTTTTGACTGAGTCAAAACTCTAACCACAATTAATATATCTGTTTGGTGTTTAACTTATAATCTAATTGTTAGAGTTTTTTTACAGAGTTTATGAAACACCGGTGAAAGCAACGTTTAGAGTTTAATCCAAAAAGTTTAATTTATCTTTCCTATATTATCCTATATTTTTTTTTATCAATTTCTTTTCTTTTCTTTTTATTAAATTATTTTATAATAAATATTTTTCAACTAATTATTTTAATTTTGATTTCAATAAATTAAATATTTATTTTTATAAATATATTAAAAAATTGATTTTTATAAATATATTATTTATTATTATTTATTGAAAAAATAATAAATTTATTCTAAAGTCATATTTTAAATTTAAAAATATTTATTAATTTATATCATGCCCTTTTACGTCATTTAGACATTATTAAATAATTAAAACGTTAATTTACCAAACAGTATTTATTAAAAACACTCATTAAAACACTAAACGCTAACTACTATTTAAAAAATGCTAAACACTACTAAAAATGCTAAACACTATTAAAAAACGCTGAGCGGGCCAAACACAACCTTATTTTTAAAATAAAAAAATTAAATAGAATTTAAGATTTAAACTGTGTGAGGGTGCTTTTTAAATTAAATATAGTTGTTTCAAAAATTATTTTCATATTCGGTTGAATTACTTTTTTTTATTTTATTATTATAAATATATATATATATATGGTTGAATTACTTTTCTTACACTTCATTTTATATTAGTAAAATAAAATGGAATTCGTAATATGCTCTCATTTTTACTCAAAATAATTTAAAATAATTTATTTTTAAAACTATATAAATTAAACTTATATAATGAGTGTTAAATACCGCGCAACGCGCGGGTCTTTTCACTAGTTATTATCTATTCGAGTTTTTCCAACTTATAACTTACTAGATTTAAACTTTTCTTTTAATTTATAATTTTTCTAGTTTAAATGAGAATAAATTAATTATAATATTTTAAGGTTAAATATGTTAAAAATGTCAATAGACAGTGTCCACTGAAATATGGAAAATAGAAACTTTCTATTTTTTCTTTTCATATCAGCTCGCTCAACCGTGTTAATTCAATTCACATTCCCGTTGGAAATTATGTTTTAAAAAAAATTCCACATATAAAAAAAATTCCACAATGTCTATGTGGATGTGCAAATTAATTAATTGACAGCCCATTGAATTAGTGGTGTGAAATGGAGTGGAATGAAACGAAAATGAGTGGGGAGTAATAAAATGTGGTGGAATGGAAATAATATAGGGAAAATTACATAAAATAGACCACACAAAGTTCAAATTTTCAAAACTAAACCACCGAAACTTTATTTCTATTTTTAAGCCATCCAAATTTTGACTCTCAGAAATAAACCTTCACACCTTCAGAAATTCTCTTCACAAACATCTTCACACCTTTACAGATCAATGTAAAAGGTTATCACAGAAGAATAAAATGGTCAACTTGGTTCCTTTTTGTAAAGTGAAAGTTTGAAAAATTATTTTTGTAAAATTTTTTAAGTTGGGATATATAATGTAAATAAAAGTTATAAAATAACCCCAAAAAAATGAAAATAACCTTACCCAACCATTCAAGACGCTCTAAATAAGTTTTCGGTTAGCATATATGGACATATATAATAAATACATTTTTATTTATTTTGCAATAATTTAATTTTAAAAATGAATGAAATTTTCAAAATAATTTTAAATTTTAAATATAATTCATTCATTTTTAGATTATATGATTAACTATATTATTTAAATTAGGAAAAATTATAAAATTTATATCATTGCATATGAAATGTGCGATTTGTATTCTTTCGAGGGTATGCTCTCAGTTTGCTTCAATTTTTTTTTATTTAAAAATTTAACTTTCAAAAGTTCATAAATTTAAAATAAAATTTTGTGATTCATTTACCTAAATTGAAATTTAGATGGTACACATCTTACAATTTTTCCTAAAAGTATTGATAAATATGAGCAGTGTTAGGCCCATTTATCCGTAATGGCACCTTTTCTTACGCCGTATTTGCTACTTGTGATTGAAGGATAAGAGCTCCATAGTAGTTACTTAGCCTCATTTTGCCCTTCATTGGTTGGATCCGACTTGACCAGTTTATTGCGACTTGAGCATATTCAACCCCAATTTTGCTAAGTGATTAAGCATGAAATTGATATTATTCATGCACTATTTTGTTTATTATTTTTAGACCTTACTGAAGATTTGCTATTAATTTGTCTGTTTTTGTAATTTTGGACAGATTGGAGGCAATTATATAAATATGAAGATTTTTGAGGATTATTGACAACAATTGCTAAAGGTCAACAAGATTTCATCTGAAGACTTATTTAGAAATTAACTGATAGGATTTTTAGGATTTTTATGTTTTGAATTTAGAACTTTTAAATAAGGATTCTGAGGAGATTTTTAATGATTTTCAGTTTTGTAACAGAGTATATATTTACTCTGAATGATCAAAATTAGTCAATTTTAGTTTTCAATAAAAACACTCTGTTTCTTTATTCTTTGTACCCAATTTTTTTGAGACGATGATGTTCGTTGTGCCCATGGGGTGCTAAACTAGTCTCATCCAGCTAAGTCAATTATACGTGTTGTGAGAATTGTGTTTTAATTTATATGCTTGTTTAATATTTGTGTATTTTTTATGGGCATGGTTAAATGCATATGTTATTCTAATTAGTTAATTAAGTGCGCAATTGATTGGTTAATTAGGATTAACACATTGCATGTCAAATAGCTCGTAGTTAATTTGACCTAGGTAATGTTGAGAGTGCATAATCATAATTCAAGAACTGTCGTATTGATTCAATTGGTTATGGTCACGGGTCTTTTCTAGTTCTTAGTGCGGTCTACTTTAGATTAGTGATTGATTCGAAGGGTCGTACCCGGTCAGTCTAATAGCTAAGGAAAAGATTGATTATTAGGCACTATAACTGTGACTATTAAACTGCATATATATACTTAGTTTCGATGATCAACACTATATTGAATAAATTGACTTAGCTGGATGTTTAAATATATCATTGATTGTTTTATTCTATTAATTTCATTTTTAGTTTACTTATTCCTATATTCTACACCCCAGTTTTATTTGATTTGGTCTTTAACATTTACAATTATTGATTTTCGTTCTCTGTGGGATCGACCCTGTTTATTGCAAGTTTATTTGTATTACAGGTTAAATTTATATTGACGGATTCGACACCCGTCACTAAGTTGTGACCGCAAATAGATGAATACTGTTGCGACCGCAGGTTTCGAGTTCTTTTTTTGTGCCATGGTTCTTCTAAATCTTTTCACAATTGTCATATAACTAATGTTAGGATTGTGACGTGAATTCGGGCATACTTCAGTATTCATAATTGGTTTGTAATTAGGAAAAGACTCGAAGATTATTTTGGAAGTGTCATATTTGATTAGGAATGATATTTCCTAATGTGGATTCTAATTAGGAAAGAGATCCTTGAGAATTCTAAATAGGAAAATATTTTCTTAATGGTTTAGGATTACTTTGTGACTAATGCTATAAATATGGTGCTTGTATCTATTGTTAGATATCCTGAGAGAATAATAAAGATTTAATTGGTTAGATTTGGGAGGTGTTCGATGGGGCCTGAGAACCGTGGAGACCATAGAGATCTTGAGTTTTAGAATCATGTCTTGTTATCCTGTGAGAGTCAGGAGAGCTTGTGTGAGACTGTAACTTACAGAGTGAGAAATGGGTATTCTGGTTGTAACTATTGCTTTATTGTTACATAGTGAATTAGTCTATCGTCGTCCTGACGGCCGTGGTTTTTTTTTTTTTTTTTTTCATTTTGGTTTTCCATGTAAAAACCTTGTATCTTATTTTCTATCTCTATTTCTTGCCTTGTGTATGTTGTTTTACTTTATAGTTACAAATACTCATCTCTACTGCAATGGATCACCGATTTGTTCAAAAAGTGGTATCAGAGCTAATCGTATTTTCCCAACAACTAACTCTTTAGCATCCTTGGGATTCTCTAATGAATTATAATTGCTCTGCAGACACTCGCTAATAGGACAGAATTTAGAGAATGATTGGGTTTTTTCTCAGTGAATTGTGTATAGAGTTTAAGTTTGGGTGAATTATATATATATATATATATATTAATAAATAAATAAAAACTTAAATTCAAAAATGAAAGCTTTGAAAGTGAAAAAACAATAAGTTTTGTTTTCAATTTTATTATTTTGTAAAAAAAAATTATTTTATACTTTTTTAATGAATATAGAGCATTTTATTTCTTTTATCTAACTTTTTTAAATTTTTTTTATAATATGTAACTCACTTTTAAATAAATATAATTATATTCGTAAATTATTTATACAGTCAAATCCCTCTATAACGACACCGTTTGTCCGGCAATTTTTTTTGCTATTATAGTGAATGGTTGTTATTCGCATATAACGGCCATATGAAATTCGATGATCTCACTGGCTGTTATAAATTTATAATATCTTTTTTTCTTGAAAAAAATAAACTCTAAATAAAATATGCATAATTTAGAATATCTTTAAAGTTAAATTTATTCGAATATGATGGAAAAAATCTACAATGGTAGCTTGTTTGAAAGATTCCAATCTCTTAATAGTCATATAACACTTGACTTGACGAAGATTTTGGTCCGAACTTTCAAAAAAAGGTAGTTGATTACCTTCATTTGAAGGCAATCCAATGCGGAGAGACTATGCACAGTCTCTTTTATCAGATGAGAAACTCCTTCAGAGACCAGTGTTTTGGATGATCTAAGTTTTAATGTTTCAAATTATTTTCATTAATTAGTTATAATTATGAAACCTTTCAAATTCAATCATATTCATTGTCATTGATTATGCAATCTTTTTCTTCACCACTTTTAGTTATTAAACATTAAAAAATTCTATTATCGGGTGAAATTAATTACCATAGTTACTTAAATTTTTAACTTTTATATTATTTTATTAAAATAATAATGTACTCCCTCCGGATTATTAATATAGAGAAAATTTCCGTTTTGGGCGTATTATTTACATAGAGAAATTTTTCTTAGAAGGAAATTTTTAAAGTTAAAATATCTAAAACATCATTTTTTAAAAATAAAAAATAAAACACCTAATTATATTAGGTTTTGTAATTTTATTGTTTCACTTTATAAATTCATCATTCCCAACAAATCACTCTCACCCTATACGACATTAAAAGCTTTTGTTTGACCCCTTCTTTGATCTCAGACAGAAGCATGAAAATAACAGATTTCTTCATAAAATCTGTAATATTTTTCTTTTTATTTTCTCGATTAGTGCTTGTTGAAACACCTCCATCACATTCCATCCGAATAGTGGCACTTTGATCAATATTTGTGGCCAAATCTTCTGGAAGTTCATCCAAATCAAAATTAACCGCGAGATTCATTGTTGGAACACTTCCATCAAATTGAGTGAGAATCGTGACACTTTCATTGGGATTTGTGGCCAAGTCTTCTGGAAATTCATTCAAATCAAAAGTAGTGTGATTCATATATATTTTTTTATTTTGATGAAAAATTAAAAATTTTCAATAATCTTAAATAACATCTACGAACAATTAGTATGTTCGTTATAAAAAAGTTTGGCGACAACTAAAAATATTTTGGCTCCAATTTTTTTAGCAATTTAAAATTAATCTAGATATATTTTTATGTTAAAATTGGAATTGGAAGCAAAATTTAAAAAATTATTGTATTAATTATGAAATAATGATGGGCAATAATGGAAACTAACTTCTTGTCTTAATCCCCGTGAAAAGTTAATTTTCTCTATATTAATAATCCGGATGGAGTATTATATTTGAATAGGTCATTATAGAGGATGAGTTTTATACAGGGTGTTCTATTTAAATTACAGTTGTTTCTGTTTTAGAAAAATTGTTGTTATAGAGAATTAAAATAACATTGAAAAAATCGGTTCTAAAAGAAATCCAATTGTTATAGTGAATTGTTGTTACAGAGAGTGGCAGTTATAGAGGGGTTTGACTGTAATTATGAATCACTTCTTCTATCATATTTATCCATAGAAGAATAATGCATTAAAATGATATGGAATATACCACTTTATGCCGATTTTTATTATCTCCTATTAGTAGTAATACATTAAAAAAAATAAAAATAAAAATAATTGCGGCAAATACCGCATCTTAATTTAGTTAATACCGCACTTTTTTCAATTTTATCCTTATTTTTAATTAATTAATATTTTAATTTAAGATGTCTTAATTCAATTCAATTTATATTTATCCTTACTTTTAATTAATTAATATTTTATTTTATGAATGTTCTAATTCAATTCATATTTAAATTTTATATCATTAGTAATTCACTATATTATATATGAGTTTAATTGATATATAAACTAAAGATTAATCATTTGATTTGAAAAAATTTTATATGATCCTGGGACTTAGTTTTGGAGTTCAATTAGAGCCGTTATAATGTTTGTTGTGTTACTGTATTAGTTTAATAAGAAAATTTATTTTGAAACAAAGTGTTATATATATATATATATATATATATATATATATAGATAGATAGGCTGTGTTTGGCAACATCAGTGTTTTTGATAGCGTTTAGCGTTTTTGATAGCGTTTAGCGTTTTTAATAGAGTTTAGCGTTTTTTAAATAGTGTTTAGCGTTTAGCTTTTTAGTTAGTGTTTTTAATAAATAATGTTTGGTAAACTAGCGTTTTAATTATATAATAAAGTTTAAATGACGTAAAAGGACATGTAAAAATGTTAATTAATTTTAAATTTAAAATATGATTTTAGAATAAATTAATTAATTATTTTTCAATAAATAACAAAAAGTAAATAATATATTTATAAAAATCAATTTTTTTCTGTCTTTAAAAAAATTATTTAATTTATTAAAACCAAAATTAAAATAATAAGTTAAGAAATAATTATTACAAAAAATTTGATAAAAAGATTAATTTTAGGTGGATAAGGATAATTTTGGAAAAACAATTTCAAACGCTTTGATTGAAACTCTAAACGTTGCTCAGTTCAACGTTTTACAAACTCTTTAAAAAACTCTAATGGTAAGATTATAAGCTGACCACCAAACACATATTTTAAATACTTTTAGAGTTTTGACTGAGTCAAAACACTAAACTCTGTCAAAAACTCTACTACCAAACACAGCCATAAAGTTGAATATAATACCACTTTTTTTAGGGTTTTATCCTTTTATTTTTTAATTTTCAAAATAATGATAATTTTTTATATTATTATATTTAAATTAAATTTTTTTATTTTAAATTAAATTTTTTTATTAAGAATAAAATTGTAAATTATAGAAAAATAGAGTGCAGTATCACTACAAGAAAATTGGCTTTCAGTGACGGCAAATTCCGTCACTGAAAGTATAAAATTCGTCACTGAAGCCCATAGTGACGGATTAGTGACGAAAAAATTTCATCAATGAAAAGTGTCCTGCAAAATTGATTGTGACGACTTGTTTCCATCACTATAATTTTGTGAGGAAATATTTCCATCACAAATGTTAAATTGTTCCATCATAAGTTTTACCTTAGAAAATTAAACTTAGTTATTAATTCCGTCACAATTGTGACCAAATAGTGAGATACTTTGTGATGCAATTTTTGTAACAAATTTGTGATAAAATAAAAATTGTGATAGATTTGTGAGAGACATTTGTATCCATTGTTAATATTTTTTTTTTGATGGAATTTGTGACACAATTTGAAAATAAATAGTGACGAATTTGTGATGTGATTTGAAAAAAAAAAAATGACGAATTTGTAATGCATTTTAAAATAATTGTGACGAATTTATGACGTGAATTGAAAAAAATTATGACGAATTTTTGACAAAAATATATTTATATTATTGAATTAATTTTTTTTTTACCCATCAACCTGCTAAATCAAATAATTCAATCAATAAAATCTTAACTTTTAATAACAAAAATGTTATGAAAACTCAAGTTATATACTGTATTTACCAATGCCCTAAAAAAAATTAAAATAATAGTCTATAAATCATTATTCATATGAAGCTTATCAACTTTTAATTATTTTCAATACCTACCATATAGAAGTATATCATAATATAATGAGTTTTTTTTAAATGACGCATACAATTATAGTTATATTTTTAAAAGTGAAAAACAAACTTTTAAAAATTTGAATTCCATCATTTTATATTCATTCACCACTTTTAAGCATAATTTACCGACTATAAATATGTAAATAACGCGATTTCATTTGAAAGTAGACTTATGGAATAAAAATTAGATATTTAAAAATTTATTTTTATAAATTTTTCACAAATTTATAATTGTATTTTGAAATACTACTTAAAATAATTATTATATACTATATAATTAAATAATAAATTTTATTACAATTAATATATTAATAATCTTTTAACACTTACAAAATAAATTATAAAAATAAAAAATAATAATACTCTGAATGATTACTCGCCAAACAAAAATAAACTCTAAACCTTTACTCTCAAATGTTTTACAGCTCTCATTCAGCTAATTAAGTGTGAATTCATTTAGTATATAGATACTTTTATACTATATAAAAAGTAAAAAAGATAATATAATTTATTAAAGATTTCATAAAATAATATGAAAGTGGATATCAAATTAGGAAAATTGTTGGCTTGTAATGGTCACTAAAATTGTAGCAAGTCATAATAATAATATTGAAGCACATTTTGTGGGCTTGTTCATTTTTGGTCCCACCACCTCATAACTTTATAAATATCAAACAAAATCACACTCATTTTTCCATAAGAACTCACTAATGGCCTCTCTCTCCCTCTCTTCATTTCTTCTCTTCCTCTTCTTCCTCTCTGCCTCTCCATCGTCTAAGGTACTACTACCTCATGCATATTGCACTAATTCTATAAGATTAAACGATGAGACCACAAATACTCAAAATGATTATGTATTGATTTGTTTACGTGATTAACAGGCTATTCCGTCTAGACATGTTAAGCTGGAACTTGACTCCAAGATCATTCAGGTGATTTTCATTTTTAAAAATATTTCGTTGATTGTATTAATATATCGGATGTTTGAAATTGTTTTGTAGGATTTGATTATCAAAGAAGTGAACCAGAATCCTAATGCGGGATGGTTAGCTGCAGAAAACTCTCGGTTTTCGAATTATACTGTAAGTTTCACACAAACAAACTGCCATGCCATGGTATCTGATCAATTTTATTAATAATACAAGTTTGCGTAAATAGGTTGGTGAATTCAAGTCTCTTCTTGGAGCTAAAAAACAGGAAGTCTCAGGTCTTCCTGTAGTGAGACATGACACGTCTGTACAGCTGCCGAAGAACTTCGACGCCAGGACTCATTGGCCTCAATGTACCACCATTGGAAGAATCCTGGATCAGGTATATAAACATAATGTTGTCTTTCTTTTTATTGCGTTTATATGAAGACTAAAGAGCTGCGAGTTCTGCAGGGTCATTGTGGTTCTTGTTGGGCATTTGGTGCTGTTGAATCTCTGTCAGATCGTTTCTGCATCCATTTTGGCAAGGTAATAAATAAATAAATGTATAAATATATACTACATCACAAGACAAAGAGCATGACAGATATGATTATATAATTGCAGAACATATCACTATCAGCAAATGATCTGTTAGCCTGCTGTGACACATGTGGATCTGGTTGTGAAGGTGGTCTCACTTATGATGCTTGGAAGTACTTTGAAAAGGAAGGAGTTGTCACTGAAGAGGTAACACATTTAATCATACAATAAAACTTTTCAATTGATGTTTTACTGAATTATTATAATTGTGTTTTGTTTCCTTTCCAGTGTGATCCTTACTTTGATCAAGTCGGCTGCAACCACCCTGGTTGTGAACCTACATATCCAACACCAAAGTGTGAGACAAAATGTGTTGATGGAAAAAAGGCTTGGAAGGATTCAAAGCACTTCAGTGCTAGTACATATGAAGTAGATTCTGATCCAAAGAGTATTATGACAGAGGTTTATAAGAATGGTCCTGTTGAAGTTGCCTTCACAGTCTATCAGGATTTTGCTCATTACAAATCTGGAGTTTACAAGCATGTAACTGGTGGTTACATGGGAGGTCATGCTGTTAAGCTCATTGGATGGGGAACAACTGATGATGGAGTTGATTATTGGGTCGGTCCTAACTCTTTCAATTCTTCAATTTGATGATTCACTGATCTTTGTTTCTTTGTTCTCTGTCACAGCTTCTTATCAACCAGTGGAACAAAAACTGGGGTGATGTAAGTCTGTTGTATGATTTTATCTATCAATGTTTACAATGTTCTGAATCATTTCTGGTTTTTATGACAGGATGGTAGTTTCAAGATCAGGAGAGGAACAAATGAGTGTGGCATTGAAACGGAGCCAGTTGCTGGAATGCCTTCAAACAAAAATATATATTGATATATATAGATCCCAGTTGGTGTATTGTAAGCATACAGTGAAACTACATATAGTGTATCTTATCAACTGATCAATAATATCATAAAATTTTTAATTCCAAGAGGATATTTGGACTCACAGCCCAGCCCAGCCCAGCCCATAATGATAGCCCAAATAGCTCAAAAAAAATATCTGACAACAAACCAGTTAGAGAAGAGTATTGACCTGACCAACCAATCAAAGTGGATGGATTCCAACTTGACGTAAGACAAACAAACAAAGAAAATTCCAGTAATTCAGCACCCATATTTCTATTATTGGCTCCGTTTTTTCAACTTAATTAACTTATCTTCGCTGCTTCCTGTTCTTTAGAGGTACACACAGTTCAATAAAAATAAATAAATAACTAATCCAATCCAATAACGTCACCATCTTCCTTTTATAAATATCTAAACAATCACACCTTTCTTCCTCCACAATCCAATCCTCTTTCTTCCCATCCATGGCCTCCTCTCAACTCCTCTGCGCTACTTTTCTTGTGCTCTTCTTCGCTGCGGTATTGACATGTTTATGTTGTCAAGCTACTTCATTTTGTGTTAATCGATCTATTGGTTACGATTTTGTTTATGTGATTTACAGGTCATCGCGTCTGAAGAACATCTTTCCAAGCTTAAACTTGGGTCCAGGATTATTCAGGTGCCTTTCTTATTATATTATTTTATTTTTTTGGAATTGGAAGTTTGTTTATCGGATGTTGAAATTGTTGTATTTATAGGATTCGATTATTAAACAAGTAAATGAGAATCCTGAAGCTGGATGGGTAGCTGCGGAAAACCCTCGGTTTTCAGATTACACTGTAAGTTTGTTTGTTTTAGGGTGACCAATAGGATTACTGATTGATTGTGTTGGTGTTGGTGTAGTTCGTTGAAATTGCTTTTTTGTTGATGGATGATAGGTTGGTGAGTTTAAGCACCTTCTTGGGGCTAAAAAAACACCCCAAAAGGAGTTTTTGGGCGTGCCTGTTGTGACTCATGACAAGTCTTTGAAGTTGCCAAAGAGCTTTGATGCTAGAACTCATTGGCCTCAATGCACCACCATTGGAAGGATCCTAGGTCTGTTATATTAATCAGCTTCTTTCTGGTGTTGTTGTTTATTTGCTTGTCTGTTTTGCAATAGTTTTGTGAGTGATGCTGATGCTTTCAATTTTGCTGTTGTCAAATGTGGGATCAATTGCAATACTATAGATCAGGTACCATTTATTTTAGTGTTCTTTTGATTGTTTTGTCACTTGCGACGTCTTTTTGTGTAGAGTAATTAGTCCTTACCATGTTTGTGGTTTTGGTGATTCAGGGTCATTGCGGTTCTTGCTGGGCATTTGGTGCCGTTGAATCGTTGTCAGATCGTTTCTGCATCCATTTTGGCATGGTAATCTTACTACTTTGTTAATATTTTTGGTATATGTATAGAAAGATGCTGTATAAAGGCTCAATATGCTTATTGTCCACTACAATATGTTTAATTGCAGAACATATCGCTATCAGTAAATGACTTGTTGGCATGCTGTGGCTTTTTGTGTGGATCTGGTTGTAATGGAGGTTATCCTCTGTCTGCTTGGCGATACTTTAGGTATCTTGGAGTTGTCACTGAAGAGGTATCTAGGAGTTGTTATACTATGTATTTCTCTACTGATTAAGTTTTATTCATTCATTTTCTGCATTGTTAATGGAAAAAAACTTGTATTGCAGTGTGATCCTTACTTTGATGACACTGGCTGCTCCCATCCTGGATGTGAGCCTGAATTTCCTACCCCTAAGTGTGTGAGGAAGTGTGTCGATGGGAATCAGCTTTGGAGGCAATCAAAACACTATAGTGCTAGCACATACAGAATCAGCTCTGAACCAGAAAATATCATGGCAGAGCTTTACAAGAATGGGCCAGTTGAAGTTTCATTCACTGTCTTTGAGGTAAATGAAATTCAAAATTTTTTTAAAACTAACTTCAAATTTCTTTGGGGACGAATCTCTATTTCCTCAATATTCAATTTTCGGGATACTTGCCTGTTGTTGAAGAAAAAATGAGCTAATATGATGGTATTTTGTCGCTCGTGGAGTCGTGATCCCTCCAGGAGAGCTTCAGTTATTGTAGTTCAGTTCCGTTTTTGCTGTCACTTGCATACTATTTCGCCAGACCATTATTGTAATTTGGCTGATTGTCTTAAAGCCAAAATGGTTCTGCTTTAAGAAATTATCTGATTATTTTCGCCTGAAAAACAGGATTTTGCTCATTACAAGTCTGGAGTTTACAAGCACATAACTGGTGATATTATGGGAGGTCATGCTGTTAAGCTTATTGGATGGGGAACCAGTGATGATGGAGAGGATTATTGGGTATGTCGGCTTGACTCATTTAAACTTGTCAATTCTTTAACCATACAACTTATAAAGATCTATTTACTGATCATTTGCTACTGTCCTTTTTCATCACACAGCTCATTGCCAACCAGTGGAACAAAGGCTGGGGTGAAGTATGTTTCCTGAACTGTTTGTCTGAGTACTAAATAGTTAAGTCTATCTCCGTGTTCTGAATCGTTGTTTGTTTTGCATTACAGGAGGGTTACTTCAAGATCAGGAGAGGGACAAATGAGTGTGGCATTGAAGAGGAGCCAGTTGCTGGTTTGCCTTCAAACAAAAACCTTGTTACAGAGGTCACCAGCTCTGATTTCAATGAGGACGCTTCAATGTGAAGTAGAATCATCATTTATGTACCCCAAGGGATGAAGTAATGGGTACCTACACCATATACGCATGAAAATTTAATGTGTCGATTATATAGTTGATCTGTTGTAAAATATGAAATGGAACCCATTTCACAGTTTGTATCCTATCAACTTTTATAGATCATATATTGGGTGGGTGGTGTTGAATAGATCTTTTATTTTCCTTATTCAGTCTCTGCTGGAAGAATTAGCAAATTGGTGATCTATATATATATATATATATATATATATATATATATACACGCGGGGTAATTGCCAAAATCCCCCAGTTTTGAAACGTTTTGACTTTCCGCCACCAATTTTCAAACGTCGTACCAAATCGCCCCCATTTATAAAACAAACCGTCCCCATTTATAAAACAAAAGTTGTTTTCTGTCATAATTGGATGTTTTCTGTTAATGGGGGCGGTTTGACACCACGTTTCGAAAACGGTAGCGAAAAATAAATGTTTCAAATTTTGGAAAATATTTGGTAATTACCATTTATTAATTATCTAAATGATATTGATTTGAGGACATGTTATGATTTATAAATACAAATGTGACATTACTCGAGGTTTTTCCGAATATAAAAATTTAAATTAATATTTAGAAAAAAATATTTAATTAGTTAAATTTTAATTGTTTCACATTTTATTTAATATTTTATTAAAAATAGTGCTATTTTCCATCTAACAATTTATTCGGATATTATTTTAGTTCAAGAATATCTTTTTATTTATTTTAAATTTTAAATTTTAAATATTTAAATTATTTTAATTTATTAATCTGTTTATTTCTTTAAATTAGGTCCTTTTTTTAAATATATATATATATATATATCTTTTTTTCTTATTAATTTTTTTTTATATTTTATTCCATTAATTTTATATTATAATTCACGAAATTAAAATTATTAGAATAAAAATTCATGACAATATCAAATACTTTTAAAATAAAGGAATAAATGTTCTGCATTTTAATTATAATATATAATTATATAAATTAATATTGAAAATGATAAAATTAAAATAGTATACAAAATATATTACCAATTAGAATGATGTAAATATATAATTTATAATTAATATTCAATTATTATTACTACAACTCTAACAATTATTAAAATATGTAAATATCTACCTTATTAAAGAATAATGGATTTAAACAAATCTATCACTAAATTAAACTTAATAAAAGAAAAGAAAAAAAAAGAAGAAAACTATCGTAATTGATTGAGAGAAAAAAAATTATATTTGCATTATTTCATCTTTAAATACGGAAAAAGATAGTAAGTTTCTTTCAATTAAGCTGGGTAATTACGCATTATACATCTCCTTAATTTTCAATTATAGTTTTGCTCACATACAATTATGTTCAAATATTTTTTCTACTGACTTGTAATTATGATATTTATATTTTATTTAATTAGTTTTATATTATTAATTTATTTTTTATAAATAAAAAATTAAAATAATAAATAATTAAAATAAATAGTCTACGTTCAGTAGCCGGCAATGCCGTTCGCCATTTTCAATTACCACCAGAATATCACAAAATTTTCCGGTTACCTACGGTCATCCATAGTTGGCGTTACACATCCGTGGACGGTTCCTAAATCACAACAACAATAACACGATTTCAAAAACCGTAACCAAAATCTAATTTTCAAAATCGATACCCATCAATAACAATCAATTGATGGAATAACTATTCAATCCAAAAAGGTTTAGCAATTAGCCACATGGCTCTGATACCAATTGCAATTGAAAGAGATTCAACAATTAATTTCACGAAAAGTTAAAAGATGTGAAAATCTATAAAATTCACTAAACCCTAAATCATGTGAAAAACAATAAATCTCTAAACCCTAGATCATGTGAAACTATTAAATCTCACAAAACCCTAGATCATGTGACAATTACTAAATCATTAAAATAGGATTTGAAGAGAAATCAATTGTGTACCTGACATCATCGTATAGTAAATTTGAAGATGAGTAATTGGTTTGTAATCTTCCAGAATACACAGAATGAACTTAGCGGAAGCACTACAGAAGGAAAGTAATGTTTTCTTTTTCATATTCTTTTCCCGGAGACCACGACCATATAAATATCCAATTGCATAGGTTAATTTCTATTTCGGTCCTTCAACAAAATAGAAATTACAAAAAGTCTCTACACTTTAATTCCTATAACCATTTGATACCTTAATAGTCAATAATCCAAACTTAGACCATAACTTTAATTGACTATATAATTTGACCGCTATATGTATTCTATTTATATATTTAGCCCACATTTAGAATATCAACTCTAACACAAAAATGCAAGCAAATATTGAAATAACTTATTAAAAAAAAAAATACGAATAGTTTTTTATACCCACAACAAAATAGTATGATAGAAAGAAATACAAAGACCTTTTTTAACCTAATTAGATATCTTTTGCTCCAAGCCTTTGCCAAAATTTGAATATATATATATATATGTTAGGAAATTTCCGGTTCTATCCCAATTGCTTCCTAATTCCTAGTTCGATTCAACCAAAACAATCAGCCCAAATACGAACACAATATTTAACGTGGTTCGGCAAATTGCCTAATCCACGGAAAGATAACAACTTTATTATGAGAAATAAGGATTATAAGTCATTTAGACAATACTCTCTCTCCACACAAAATTGCTTTCTTTCTCAACCAAAATCTCTTTTAGGCGAACAACTCCACCATGGCGAGACAACCCAAATCAAAATCTCCTTAATGGCGAGACAACCTCTAATCAAAATCTCCTTAATGGCGAGACAACCCAACTCGAAATCTCCTTAATGGCGAGACCCCAACCTCAACTCGAAATCTCCTTAATGGCGAGACCCCAACCTCAATACTCGAAATCTCCTTAATGGCGAGACCCTAACCTCAATACTCGAAATCTCCTTAATGGTGAGACCCTAACCTCAATGATCATTACCCCCACAGGTATGACCCTACTCCAATGATCACCACCCCAAAGGGACGGGATACTTTCTTCTTCATGAGACAACTCTATTTATAGTGATCATCAAATATACTTTCCTAATTTGTTTCCTTTCCAACTAAGGAATACAATCAACCAAATTAGGAAAACCAAATCTTTCCAAAATAAGGAATCAAACCATTAGGAAATAGATCCAAACTCAAAATAGGAAAACCTTCCTAAAAGGAAATCCTTGTGATTCAAGGCAATCCTAACAAATCTCCACCTTGACTTGAATCACCTCAAACTTTTGAATCTATTTCCTTTGATCACTACCAAACCAATTTTGTCTCCATCATTCAATTCATTCTCTATCAAATCCAAAATATTTCTCCACCTCGAAAGAGAAACTATCAATTCCCAAATCCATATGTTTTCAGTTCTTGATCTCAATCTCATACTTTACCATGCTTCCAATACGCAACAACCATATTCTGTTCAACATCGCTCCTTGTAGAAATCTCCAAAACCCATCTCCACCGTCTAAGTTTAACATTCACATGTCTTCTACAAAATATCCAAAATTCAGCTTAATCCAACGGTTCATTAAAGAGATATGCCTTTTTTAATCTGGCAGCGCAGGACAAATTCGTGAAACCCATAAACCCAATTGTTGATATCATATCTCTTTATTCCAGTCTTCAATACACAATCCGAACGGTCAAACTTTAGAATTATATGTGTAGAATATTAGAATCAAATTTGAGCATCATCCAACGGTTGGTTAAGGAGAAATCTTCAATTCTTCCAAGCTGTCCAGAAAATTCTGCTGATAAAAATATTCACTAAATTTATCTCACCGATCTACATCATGGATACTAATTCCAAATGAGGTGTCCACTTCAAACTTGATCTTCAAACAAACCTCCACCAAAGCTCTGATACCAATTTGTTAGGAAATTTCCGGTTCTATCCCAATTGCTTCCTAATTCCTAGTTCGATTCAACCAAAACAATCAGCCCAAATACGAACACAATATTTAACGTGGTTCGGCAAATTGCCTAATCCACGGAAAGATAACAACTTTACTATGAGAAATAAGGATTATAAGTCATTTAGACAATACTCTCTCTCCACACTAAATTGCTTTCTTTCTCAACCAAAATCTCTTTTAGGCGAACAACTCCACCATGGCGAGACAACCCAAATCAAAATCTCCTTAATGGCGAGACAACCTCTAATCAAAATCTCCTTAATGGCGAGACAACCCAACTCGAAATCTCCTTAATGGCGAGACCCCAACCTCAACTCGAAATCTCCTTAATGGCGAGACCCCAACCTCAATACTCGAAATCTCCTTAATGGCGAGACCCTAACCTCAATACTCGAAATCTCCTTAATGGTGAGATCCTAACCTCAATGATCATTACCCCCACAGGTATGACCCTACTCCAATGATCACCACCCTAAAGGGACGGGATACTTTCTTCTTCATGAGACAACTCTATTTATAGTGATCATCAAATATACTTTCCTAATTTGTTTCCTTTCCAACTAAGGAATACAATCAACCAAATTAGGAAAACCAAATCTTTCCAAAACAAGGAATCAAACCATTAGGAAATAGATCCAAACTCAAAATAGGAAAACCTTCCTAAAAGGAAATCCTTGTGATTCAAGGCAATCCTAACAATATATATATATATATATAACAAACTATCCTCCCTTTTTTTATCCTAGAAACTCCTTTTGAAATTAATAAAGATTCACCACACCACAATTTCTTAAAGATATTTGTTTACCTTTGGCTTTTAACCAACACAAGACCATATTCCAGAAAAGAGCTTTTAAGTACATTTCTCTTTTAAATAGAGAGCATGTAAATTTTATGATTTACTAACGAAAAATATTTGTGTTAGCTGGAATGTTTTATTTTAAGGTGTATATTATGGACTCCATTACATACATTAATGATATTCCAAATAAAAATATTAATCACCTTACTTTATCTTTTCATGGTCCTATTTATCATGATGAAAAAATATTGCCTGATACGGCAACAATTCGAGAACTAAGTAAGAATCACCTCCGAATCAATAGATATTCTCAAAATTAAATTCAATCAATCTACAGGAATTCTTCATCCCTAAAACAGTAAGGAATTGGTAACAAAAAGTATAGGATGTGAAAGAATTGAATTAAAGCCACAAGTCAATACTTACCTTGATAAGTTGAATCAATCCTTAAAGTAAAATAGTTTGAAATCAAACATTTCTACTCTCCAAATATATTTAATCAAGTCTGCTGCCAACGCATATAAAGAAGGATTTAAATACCCTTTTCAAATCAAACCCTAAAAAAAACCTAAAAATCTTAAAGGTTGGGCTATTAATCAGAGGCCCAACGCTAATTAATTAATGCACGTGACTTTTAAGTGAGGCATATGCATATTAAATATATATTAGATTATTTTAAAGCCCAAAATAATAAGATAAAAGAAGGCATATTAAATACATATCCTCATCGTCATCCTCATCATCATCACGTGGACCGTCCTGGTGGCTCTCATCACGTGGGCCTGCATCGAGGCCCTGCTCTGGTGGGGCTCTCTCCGCCAACTGCTCACCCTGATCTGGTGTGGCTGTATGCTGCCCCTGAACCGCCTCTATAACGACAAATAGACGTCGTGCCTCCAAATGAGTAAATGGGAAGCATGATCGTGGTCTGTGGTACACTTGATGTGGTGGAAACTGTATGACTGGTGCAGTGACCTCTGTAGAAGGCATGATGTGCGGCGAAACCTGCAGAGGCAGTGTAGGGGAACTGCCCATGTCACAATGCGAATAAAATTAGTTGTGGCGGTCCAATACCACCGATAGTATGCCAGTGAAGCGACATGATGGGATGTGTGTCTAAAGTCCATCCGGCTATGTAATGCCCACGCTGGTCCCAAAAATCGCACCAAATCTCATATTTCACTTCCCTATCTACAACTTCTATAGCCCCTCGTAAGTCTGAACCATGTGACTCGTCTAAACATAGGGGAGCCTAAGGGATATGCTAAGCGAAACCGAACTGTCGAAGAACTCGATCATCGGGATGCCACTCGATGACAACCATGCACAACAGTGGGGTACATGCGCACCACAATGGGGTATCCTCGTAGCCAATAGAAATGCATGCTCGGAGTGCGATATCGACGTATGGTCGCCAAACAAACTACGCATAAGAACATCAAATTTGAAGGTATCAAAAAACAAAACTATTGTAACATGGACAAATTTTAATAAAATATGTACTCACATCATCAAAGTCTAACCGGTCTAAAATCAAGCGATATCGCTTCAACTCCTCGGACCCAGGATCACTCCTGGGATACTTCTCAAAGCTGCATTGATAAAATAGAAATAAAATAAGACGACTTTCTTTTAAAAAAGCAATATAAAAATTATTACATAAATTAATGACATTATTTAGATGTACCTTATAGCCATCAGAAAATACGAAGAGTAAGCAACGACACCTACACACAATGCTGGAATACGTAGATAGGCCCACACCTCAAGAATCCATACGAAACCTCCAAGCGTCTTGGACTTCGGAAAAACTGAGTGACACATGTATCTGTACATGTACGCTAAACATGCCGACCCCCAACTATATAACCTAACAGTGGTCAGATCCTCAAGCAACTGTAGAAAAGAAATGGGAACATCTTTCGTCGTCTTCAAACTACAGATTACACCTCCAAGAACACGTAAGATGTATGCCCGTATGTGGCACTGTCGAGTGTAGTCATCAGCATCATGTGGAAATACCATGAAATGTCGTCGTAGCCACGCTAGAGAGATCACAGTATTACCGTTCATACAAGCCACTGCATCCTCAGGAGTCAGATATAAAAGTCTCTCTACTAACTGAACTGAGGTCATGTGTTGTCCACCTACACTAAATCCCCTAACCCGGCCGACAACCGGAAATCCCTCGGTACGAAGTCCAGTAAGTAATACGATATCATCAAGAGTGATAGTGCACTCTCCCCAAGGTAAAACAAATGTATGTGTCTCCAGACGTCAACACTCACATAAAGCGGTAACTAAAGCTCCATCACTATCTCGGGGTCCTATGGAAGCTACATGGTCGAATCCAGTCATTTGTAAATACTGTAAAAGATGACAGGGTGGTTTCTCAACACTAACGTGTCGTAGAGTGATATTTATATCATCCTCGGTCTATATTAAAGATCATAACCAAATTAGTAAAATTATATAAAAAAATTATTTTATAACTTAATAAATTAATATAATTTCACAAGCATCGTTATTATAGTTATTCCTAATCTATAAATAATGTACTCAAAATTTTATCAAAATTACATTACTACCTTATTATATATTACATATTTATTTTTAATATACCAGGCAAATATAATTTTACCCATTAAAATAATTATTATTAACTCTAAAATCTTAATTAATAATCTTACGTAATAGAATTTAATTTATTTTTTATTAATATCATATTATTATTTAAATATTAATTAATAACTAAATAAATATAAAATTATTCTAATCTCTTAGAGTGATCCGACCCGAAACATTTCGATCCTGAAACGACCCAATTCGATCAATATAATCGCTCATATGCACAATTAATAAATAATTGATTAGTAGACTAGTTAATATAAATTAATTAATTAACAATCAAATGATTTACCAGAGAAAAATTGTAAAGAAAGAAAAACTTTTTTAGAGAGAATGTGAGAAATAAAATCTATGACCCTACCATGTATTTAAAGCAAAACGGCCACTCCGTAATCAGCAAAACGCGCACCCACGTTGTTGTTTCACAGCAAAACGCACCCCATCGTTTTAATTTTACGCATTACAGAGCTTTGCTGCAAGTGTGATGTGCGTTTTGTTGCAATTGTGATGCTAAGTCAACACCACAGTTGCAGAAAAACGCTCCCGCGCTTTCTGCAAAATGATTTGATTCGTTTTCCTATTGTCAATGCAAAACGCTATGTCCCGTTTTACTGTAAAAATATCATTCGCCCATCCTAGCAAAACGATTACTCTCGTTTCGAAAATTAGAGGATATCGGAAATTAATCGATCTGACAGAGCATATCAGTAATTAATTAGTTATGATGGATTATATAGATTAAAAAGCCCACAAATCTATCACAATACATATTCTATTAAAAATTTGTTACAAAAATTGCACCATATATATGTCAGTATTTCATATTTCATCACAATTGTGACAAAATAAACTAGTAAGTTTAATTTTTTAAGGTATAAATTGTGATGGAATAATTTATCATTTGTGATGAAAATATTCTCTTAAAAAATATTGTGACGAAAACAAGTCATTCAATAAATTTTACAGGATACTTTTTATCCGTCACTATAGACCTTCAGCAACGAATTTTACATTTTTAGTGACAGAATTTGTCGTCACTAAAAGTCAATTTTCTAGTAATATTTACAAAGTTTTAAATATTAATACTATCTTAAAATTTGCAAATTTTTTATCAAATAATTATAATTTACTTTCTGTTATAAAAGTAAGACATTTTTATAAGGAATAATATAAATAATTATAAAATATAGATGTTTCTAAAAAAAAATATAATATCATATTTTTTTAATAATTATATAATTAAACCAAAAGGGTACAATACTTTTCCAAACTACGTGAAATTTATAAATAATTTTTAATTAAAAAAATTCTTAAAAACCCTACTTTTAAAAACCCTATTATTAGAAGATCTGCTCTTAAAATATATACTCGAGAAAACCAAAAACCAGCATTAAATAACTTCCACATTGTAAAATAGTTATAGAAGAAATCGAAAATAATTTTATTTTGTTTTATTCAATCGAGTTGAAATGCATGCTTTAGCACCGTCCAAACAATAAGACATGATTTGTTTGTAAGAAAGGACATAAATTATTTTGTTAGGTAAGACCTCTGCTTGTTTTTTATATAGCTATTTCAACACGTTGATTTCAAGTCTCCAATTCTATTACAAATATTTTATTTTTAAAGGCAAACAGTCATCGAACCATTTTGATGCTTTGTGGAATAAAGATTAGGAATGAACTTCTAACTTAAGTTTTGTAATTAATTTAATTATCATTGACAAAAAGGTGCCTTTACTGAAGCAATTTTCTAATAATATAACTAATTTAAAATGCTATAAGCTATAAAGGTTAAAGGTTGGTAAGTAAATGTAAAACCATGAAGATAATGGAGAACAATGCATTCTAAAAAATAAACGTGAGTCACTTTTTGGTGGGGGTGTGAAATTCGATATCATATCGATATTATATTATATATATAAAATATTCAAAAATTCCATCAGTGGAAGGTTTTTTTTTTTTTTTTTTTTTTAATTTTTCAATAAAACGGATAATATCATACTAACGTGAAAATTGAAAAAAGTTTCGGAAAGTCTAACAAGTGGTGTATTATTTTAACAAGTTGTTTATTAGAGTCGGATTCAAATATGATGTCCGTGATTAGATTCAGGGTGTGTATTAGTCAAATTCTTCCCGGTAATAATATGATGGTCAAACGACGGGTCATGTTAGTTAGTAATGACTGTACAAGATGATTTAGATTATTATATTAAGGGGAAGTTGGTGATCGATGTCTGTGCGAACTCAATCCTAAAAAGTCGGTGAACAATGGAACCACAGTATAAAAAGAATGATATCTTGTGCATATATATATATAATATTTAGAGAATTCTATTAGTATATGAGACATTTTTTATGATAGTATCTAAAAATAAATTCTTATATATTTGATCATGGACTGAAATGGATATATTATATTAATATGGAAGCGGCTCCATAAAATACAGTTTTATAATTAGAATTTTAAAATTTCAAAGTGATTGCAAAATAGAACCTAATTGGAATTTTAAGGAGAAATCAATTCAAATCCCTAATTCTGAAAAGGTTTAGGAAGATGGCTCAGATAAGTGAGAATTTTTAAAATATGTTTAATAATATTCAAATAAATAAGTTTTTTTTTTCAAAAATATAATTTAAAATATGTTACAAGTTTGATTTATATAAATATATTTTTTTTGTTTTTAAAATTTAAAATTAATTTTTAATAGTATTAAAATATATATTTGAAAGTATTTTTGGATTGAAAATTATTTTTGATAAAATAATAAAATATTTTTATAAAGATGTTTTACATAAATTTCGATTTAAATTAATTCTTTTAATTTTAAATGATTTGGTGCAGGCTTTTTCGATTTAAGTCCAAATTTCAGATTGATTGATATGGTTTTGGCCAGCTAGTTGTTGGGATTCCAACTTAGAACTATTCTCATATGTACATAGATAAATATAAAAAATAAAAAATAAAAAATAAAAACCTTACTTGTGCGGTAGGTTGGAAATTGTATTTATGCGTAGATGATTATATTTATCCAGAGCGTGTTTGTCATAGTTTTATTGAATGGGTAAAAAAGTAAAATAAAATAAAATTCAATAAGAACGTTCAGAATACAATAAATGTGTAATACGTACTTACGGGTGAACAAGCACTCGTGAACAGCTTTTTATCAAAATTCTATCAAAACTCGTCCAACACTTAAATAAACAATTACGAATAAAATTTTATAGTTTAATAAACGAGTTTAATCCGAATATAATATTGTTCGGCTAGTTTATTTTCATGAATGGGCTCGTTCATAATTCATTTATATTTAATTAAAATTCGTTTGTGTTCGTGAACGAGCTTATTTATAGCTCGTTTAATATATATCTTTTTAATAAAAATTAATAGACAAATATAAAAGAAGCCCAAATTAAAATTACAAAAAAAAACAAAAAAAGCCAAATTAAAATAAATGCCGAATTTTTTTTAATTTATGTTTAATTGAAACTCAATTTATTTTTATTTTAATTTTACTAAACAAGCAAGTAAATGAGTCTAATTGAGCTACTAAACGAGTCGAGCTCGATTAACTTAAACGAGCTATCTAAACGAGTTTAGACGAGTCGAGCTTGAATATAGAAAAAAAAAATATCGAGTCAAGTTTGAACAAGCATTTATAAAACTCGTCGAGCTCGAGCTCGATACTTGATAAACAAGCCGAACATGAACCCCTCATATACTCGGCTCGGCAGCCCTATACGTACGAGGTTTAAAAAGGAAAAAAGAAATGGAAAAAAAAAGTTTGTGGTTGTAAAATTTGGCTAAAACACAGAAAAGCTCCACTGATAATAAAAAGGCTGAAAATGAGTCGAGTCGAGCTCACTCGCAAATGGTTTAAATTCGATTCATTTAAATTTGGGTTCGAACTTAAATTCAAATAAGTTTTTGATGAGTCGAGTCAAAGTCCAAATTTAGATGAGCCGAACTTCGAGTCACAAAACTAAAAGCTCGCAAGTATAGGCAAGCATATACAAGCCTGCTATATTATATTATATTATATATATATATATATATATTTTAAAATAAAATTTTATTAATAATTTATTTAATATATTTTAACGAACCGAGCTAATAAGCTCATGAGTTCGAGCTTGAGTACAAAAAGTTTAGCAAGCCTCGAGCCAAGTCCGAATCTAAAATTTTGGTAAACGAGCAGAGCCCGAGCTTATATGATTCAAACTCAAGCCAAAATACATCCTTAGGCGGCAATGATTTTGAATCTAATTTTCATTTTTCAACATAGTCTGTCTTATAAAATGGAACTATTTTTTATTTTTAAAAAATAAAAATAAAAACAACCAAGGTTCGTTCATTAGCAATTTAGCCAAAAAAATTTGAAAAAATATTTTTAAAAAATCCATATAATTTTCTTATAGAATAATTCACGCAGAACAGAAATAACAATGAAGAATGTTTAGACTCTGTCATGAATTTTCAGTAGTCAATTTCGTTTGACTAGGACGTTGATAAATCCTAATCAAGGGAACGACAACGCTGAATCTCAAACTGAGAGAAAGTTATAATATTACTACTTGATTATGTTTAAAATAATAAAATATATTTTTATAATGCAAAAGAAACCAAAAAATAAAAATAAAAATCTTACTGGTTAAAAGAATCCTAAAACTGGAAAATATAGAAAAAGTCGAATTTGACCCTAAAATAATGGAATTTGGGTCTTGAAACTGTGCAAAAAGGTCTTCATCATCCTATTGCTTTTTGTAAATTATCCAGTTCGTAATTTCCTCTCTAGAAAGTAATTGCAGGTAGAGCTGGAAAAACGGGTTCGCGGGTCGTGTTGACCCTGACACGAACACGAACCTGTTTAACTTGACATGACACGATAATTAAACGGGTTGTAAACTTCCAACACGAACACGGCACGATTAGAAATGAGTTGACACGGGCACGACACGATAACACGATTAATAAATGGGTTATTATCCAATTCGACACGTGAACACGGAATTGACACGTTAACCCGATTATTAAATGGGTTGACACGAATTTATTTACTAAAAATTAATTTTATTTAATAAATAATCAAAAATAAAATATCAAAATTTAAAATTACATATATATTCTCAATAAACGGGTCAACCCGTGACACGATTATGCCAACACGAACATGACACGATTATTAAACAGGTTAAACGGTTCGACACATTTAGTGACACAACACGATTATACTCAACCCTAATCCTTAATGATCGATTTCGTTTCGTGTCAACCCGTTGTGTCATGACCCATATTATCACCCCTAATTGCAGGCCTCAAACGGACTCCTAATGAATATTCTAGACCCTTACCTTAAAACGATTCAGACCTTTTATGCAGTCTAATGCAGTCTGATCCACATCAACAACCCTCGGTTTGTTTTACATGTTTTGACTTATTTGCATGAATAACAAACCTTGGTTTGTTTTACGTGCAAATTGCACAATATTCACATGTAAAAAAGGTAGAGTTTATTGATGAGTTATACAATGAAGAAAGAGTTACTGAACTTAAGAAGTTAAAGAAAATAGAAAAGACAATGGTGATGGATGGAAACTACCAGAATTTTAATAAAATAGAGAGATTGAGTAGACTATATCTACTGTATGTTATCTAATGGAGAATGGTAGGGTTGTGGCAATAGTGTATCAGGTTATACGTTTTTGGAATCCTTCAGAGGTATTAATAGGGTTAAAGTTGAAATAAGAGGTCTAAGATGATGATGAGATTTTCTTGGAGAAAGACAAATAAGAAGAGAGATATAGTAGAGATGATTATGAAATTGATCGGGCAATAATGCTGAAGAGTAGGTATTCTAACATTATTCTCAAAGCATAGTAGAATATTAAGATAGATGATGATATCATCAATTCGTGTCTACTGTTGCATTGGAACATTTGTTTGAATGGAACCATCTTAATATTATGTAGGTTTTTATTTCTCTTTCTTTAGTTATTCTATTTGTTTATTGCAATATTGAACTTTTGTTTTACTGCAATAATCTAAATTTGGATGATAGAACTGTTACAGAGGGAACACAATTCCGGAAGAAAAAAGAGAGAGAAATGATGTGAAGGGAGGGGGAGAAGATGAAGCAATAACATCCTCCTTTCCATCATGAACTTCCCTCATGACGTTTAAAATTTGTATGGAAGTTGGCATGTCTTTTCAGATTAATCATTCATAAAAAAAATTAAAAAAAAAACTTGAAAACCTAAGGGTTATGATATGATATTCAAAAGTTATGATTTTGCCTTTTACGTGAAATCTTCAGATCACTAGAGTTCGATCACTAGAGTTCTATCATTTTTTTTTGTTTAACTTGATATTATGTTTGCTAATATAGTAACGTGACGATGAGTCAGCTTTTAGTGATTTTGATTAAGCACTACTTGAATTTATTATAAGTTACTTATTTAGCCAAATTCTATTTTGAAGAGTTTGGAATAAATCAATACAGTATGCATTGGCATTAATTATAGATTTCCACTGTTAACATGGGATAACCTTGCAATTCGTTTATAAATCAAACATCGATTCATTTTACATGCAAATAAATCAAATCATGGTAAAACGAATCAACATTTGTTTTTATGCAAATTACATGGATTTTTTTTTTAAAAATCTTTAAAATTGTTGGCTAAGTTGCTTATAAAATGAACTTTGGTTTGTTTTTAAAACAAATGCAGTTTTACTTTTGCAAAATGGACTAGGCTAAAAAATGATTTTTAAAAGAAATTCAAATTCAAAATTAGTGTTATATTTGGACTTTTCCATCTTTTAGCCGTAAATTTGAAAATAATAAGACAACAATTTTTAAAAACAAAAGGTAAAAATATAAATAATATACTTTAAAAAGTATTTTATATATATATATATATAAAAATAAATAAAGGAGAACAAACAGCACTACACATTTAGCCGCTTTTTTTCTAAATTTACTATTTCATTCTTCATATAAATATAATACTACACTCATCATATACTTAAAACTATTTAGATTAAAGGTTGTAGCCATGAATTCGCTTCATACTCATCTACTGATGAGAATGGTAAAATTGTGCTTTTGGATCCGATTGTAATTTGCCATCTTTTCATATTCTCTGATTTGATTTTTCATTTTTAATATTTATTTTATTTTTAATTTTTCATGATTTAATTTAGGTTTGTCTTAATATTTTATATTACTTATTAATTATTATACTAACCACCTTCTATTATGTTTTTCTATTTTATTTTATTTATTTTTTAATATTTATTTTATTTTTAATTTGCGATGGTTTAATTTAGGATTTTTAATATTTATTAATTATTTATTAATTATTGTTATCTTATTATGATGTTTAGTTATTATTTATTTTTTTTAATTTCAAAAAAAAAAATTTCAATAATAAATATAAGCATAAAATAATATATATTATAAACTAGTTTTTTAATAAATAAAATAATTTAACTATATATTACTTTTAAATTAAATTTATTTTCGTAATAATATTTATATTATAAGACGAAAGTGTTAATTCATTTAAGTTATCAGATCCAGTCCAATTTGGTAATCCAGTTAATTATTAAAAATAAGTAATTACATAATAATAACAATGTTATTATTATTATAATATGTGAAGAAAATTAAAATTTTAATTTTATTTGCTCGGCTAAAGTTTGAAAATTTAATTAGGTTAATCATATATCTATTTAATTAGTTATATTCATTTAATACAAAGTTTAAAGTAATCTATTCATTATTATGATCTAATTTATTTACTAAACCTTTACTTATTATTATAAATTGATTATATATATATATATGTTTATGTTTACAAGTTATATCGAAGGAGGATTAACAAGTTATAATTAAGGAATTATTGATTAGATTAATTATAGGATTGATTGTGTAATTAGTAGATTGATTGTTGATTAGAATTAAATAATTATTTCCTTAAGTTAGGTATAGAATGGTGTATAAATACCTATCTTCATAGGTTGTAAAATCATCCAAAGAAATAAAGAGAAAAGTTGTCTTTCACTGAAAATCTTCATGGTAGAGCTTTGGCTATCTTTTTTCTTCCTCTACAGTCTAACGTCTTTTGTTTAAAAGGAGGTTGAGTTATCTCCCTCGTATCTTCTCTCTTCTTTGGTTCTCATGTCTCGGGCTATAAATCCTACCTTGAGGTTGAGATGGAATCTAGGGAGACTTTGTCTTATGATGAAATTCAATATCTTCGCCGTCTCTTGACGAAACTTGATTCCTCCACTATCACCACATCCAATTATATGCAATCAGGTATTGCTCTAACTACTCATCTCGATTCTTGGATTATTGATTCTGGTGTGAATAGACACATGACAGGCTCCTCTAAAGGCTTTATAAACTACTCTCCATGTCTTAAAGGGAATAATGTCAAAATAGCCGATGGTTCTTTAACGCCGGTCTTCGGAACAAGTTTTGTAGTTTATGCACCTAATATTGAACTTTCATCTGTTCTTCATGTGCCCAAATTTTCTATCAATCTTTTATCTATTAGTTCCATTAGCAAAGCTCTAAATTGTAAAATTGAGTTCTTTCCTAATTACTGTGTTCTTCAGGATCTTCGATCAGGGAAGAGGATTGGCAGTGGTAGATTACATGATGGCCTATACATGCTTGATAGAACTTGGGACTTTGGTCATGGTCAAGCCTTTTTCGGAGATAGTAAATATGTTAACCAAACAATTTTACAGTGGCATAGACGGTTGGGGCATCCGTATTTCTTTATTTTACAAAAGTTATACCCTAGTTTATTTTCCAAGACTAAGTTTGAATCATTGTTTTGTGATGCTTGTGAGTATGCAAAACATACTAGAAACTCTTATCTGTTGAGTAATAACTGAAGTATAATCCCTTTTGTAACTATTCATTCCGATGTATAAGGTCCTGCTCAATTTGTTTCATTGAGTGGTAGTCGATGGTTTGTTACTTTTATTGATTGTTGTACTAGGATGACTTGGGTATATTTGCTAAAGGCTAAAAATGAGGTTTTTTCCTTCTTTCAGTCATTCCATAGGATGATTTGTACTCAATTTGATGCGAAGATTAAAATTCTTAAAACTGACAATGGCACAGAGTACATGGATAAAAATTTTGGTGCTTATTCGGAGAATAATGGGATAGTTCATCAAACTAGTTGTCCTTATACTAGTGCACAAAATGGGGTAGCCGAGAGGAAAATAGGCATTTGTTAGAAGTGTCAAGATCTCTTATGTTCACTATGAGTCTGCCAAAAACTTATTAGGGGATTCCATTCTAGTATCTGTCTATCTTATTAATAGAATACCACTAAAAACCCTTGATTTTCTGAGTCCACTAGAAGTTTTAAAGGGTAAGAATGACTACATTGTTCCTCCAAAGGTATTTGGATGTGTTTGTTTTGTTTAAACTAGAAATGTTGGGAAACTTGATCCTCGAGCTCTTAAATGTGTCTTTATTGGATATTCTCCAACACAGAAAGGATACAAATGTTATAATCCTCCATCTCGGGGATTTTTTTATCATTATAGATGTTACCTTTCGAGAATTTGAACCCTATTTGAGCCATTTCCTCATCACCTCTTCAGGGTGAGAATAATAAGGAAGAAGAGGTGTTTTTTCCTAGTGGACCTTTTGATGACATTACTATAGAGAAGAGTGAAAAAGAAGAGCAAGGGGAGACTATTGGGGTTTTAGATAGACCTGATTTGATAAGGTATTCAAGAAGAAATAAGGCGGAAGAAGTCATCATGCAATCTGCCGATTCCTCCTCCACTGGTGAGTTACCTGATGAATTAAATTTGCCTATTGCTCCCAGAAAATGAGTCAGATCTTGTACTAAACATCCATTATCTAACTTTGTCTCCTATGATTCCCTCTCTTTCTTATAGAGTCTTTGTCTTATCTGTTTCTTCGTGTCTATTCCACGGGATTAGACAGAAGCTATCATTAATCCCGAATGGAAGCAAGCTATGCTCGAAGAAATTAAGGCCTTGTCTAAAAATGAGACATGGGAACTTGTTGCTTCTCCATCAGACACAAAATTAGTTGGTTGTAAGTGGGTTTTCACTGTGAAACATAAAGCTGATGGTTCAATAGAGAGGTTCAAAGCTAGATTGGTGGCTAAAGGATTCACTCAAACATATGGAGTGGTTACCAAGAAACATTTGCCCCCGTTGCTAAGATGAACACTATCAAAGTTTTGTTATCATGTGCAGCTAACCTTAATTGGGAATTACAATAATTCGATGTGAAGAATGCATTTCTTCATGGAGACTTGGAGGAAGAAGTGTATATGGAGATTCAAGGGAAGATGTGTAAGCTGAAAAAGGCTTTGTATGGATTAAAGCAATCCCCTAAAGCATGGTTTGACAGGTTCCTAAAAGTCATGATCTCATTTGGCTACCAACAAAGCAATGCTGATCATACACTTTTCTTGAGACATCAACATGATAAACTTACTCTTCCCATAGTTTATGTTGATGACATTGTAATAACAGGAGATGATAAAGAAGAGATTGCCTGATTGAAGAAACTATTGGCACAATAATTTAAAACCAAGGATATAGGAAAATTACAATATTTCTTGGAAATTGAGGTTACCAGGTCCGATAAAGGAATCTTTTTTTCTTAAAGGAAGTACATTATGGATCTCTTGAAACAGATTGGTATGATAGGTTGCAAACCAGCAGAATCGCCTATTGAAAGTAATCACAAGCTATAATGAGGGGTTGGAAAGTCAGTTGATAAGGAGAGATATCAACAGTTGGTTGGAAAACATATTTATCTCCCTCACACTAGACTAGATATAACATATGTAGTCGGCTTGGTGACTTTAATTCATGCATGATCCCCGAGATTATCATATGCAAGTTGTATTTCGTATTTTGTGGTATTTAAAGTCTGTTCCAGGGAAAGGCTTACTTTTATCCAAACATGATCATCTTCTGATAGAAGCCTATACGGATACTGATTGGGCCGGATCTCTGGATGATAGAAAATCTACATCTGGTTATTGTACACTTGTATAAGGGGACTTAGTCACTTGGAGAAGTAAGAAGCAAAGTGTAGTTGCTAGATCAAGTGCAGAAGCAGAATATAGAGCCATGGTGGAAGGTGTCTCTGAAATTCTTTGGTTACAAAAGTTGTTGGAGGATTTTAGATTGTGTGAAAAATGAAGACATTCCTTGTACTATGACAACACATCTGCAATTAGTATAACTCATAATCCAATTCAATGATCGGACAAAGCATATTAAAATTGATCAACACTTCATTAAGGAAAAAATTACAAGTGACGTCTTGAGTTTGTTTCATGTGTTATCAGAAAAACGACTAGCTGATATTCTTACAAAAGGTCTCAACAAGCAAACCTTTCATACACTAGTTTGTAAGTTGGGCATGTACGACATATTTGCACCAACTTGAGGGTGAGTGTTGACCAGCTATAATCAATGAGGATTGACAAGCTATAATCAAGGAATTATTGATTAGATTAATTATAGAATTGATTGTGTAATTAGTAGATTGATTGTTGATTAGAATTAAATAATTATTTCCTTAAGTTAGGTATAAAATGGTGTATAAATATCTATCTTCATAGGTTGTAAAATCATCCAAAGAAATAATGAGAAAAGTTCTCTTTCACTAAAAATCTTCAATATATATAATGAATTTAAACTATTATTGTTGCACTTCTTGTGTAACAACCCATAATTTTAAACCCCAAAATGAGATTTTTTTTTCTTTTTTTTTTTTTAATTTGCAGAATACAAATAATAACAATAATGATGAACTTATCTAATATAAGTCATCTCCATTACCAAAGACATGCAATAACAACAATAAAATTCCAACACATATAATCAGCGCATGCCAATTTTCGAATCAAAATCTTAAATAACTTCATTAAATATAACTAAAATATCATGCATAAAATATCCATGGTAAACTCAGTTCACAACCTTACCAAATAGCAATATCTTAAATATCCATGTACTGTATATAAACATTCTAATTAGTTAATAATATAGCCTATCCCGGTTGTTATGCCCATTCCAAACCCTCAGTTGTGACCTTCCACCGAGACATCTCCCCAACCTACTGAGCTGCAAGATTTACCAAAATAAAAGCACCATTGAGTCATGAAGACTTAGCAAGTAAAGTCAAACTTAACTTAGCATAGAATTCTAAGAAACCATTATAATAAGCATTACGAAATATAACAGCATATAAACTTATATAAATTACTACTAATTATCTCGAATTATTTCAGAGCATGCTTAATAATAATTCCCCTAACAAACATTCTGAACTGAACGATTCCCTATTGTAGCTTTGGCCGTCGTGCTTGACGCATATTGCAACACTTATCTTGTGAGCCTTGGCCCCTCTTAGTTCGTGCCTTCTTAGTGCACTATTGCAGAACATTTCCTTGTCAAGGCCTCTTAGATTCGGCCGAGTGCAAAAGCACCTTTGTTAAGCATACCCTAGGTACCTTAGAGTATTTGGATCCTTGGTGGTTAGCCATCGCCCAGTAATATCTCAAACATAATAACCACCTGACGAGTCATGCTCATACACTTAAAGATTCCAGCGGAACCTTACTACAACATCAAACATCATTACTAAAATGAGTCTCTATGTCCTAACATGCATAAAAGATAAATCTCGCAGCCTTCGCGAATACATAGTATTCACTCGGAAAGTTGGTTCATGGAATGCTTACCTCTTAACACTTCCTTGGTATGATTTGAAGAGCTAATGGAATTGATAGCTGCATAACATAATAAAAATAATCAATACCTAAATCATCTTTGATTTAATATCCCCTCCCCTTATAACTCGGAGGTAGTGTTTAGTCGAACCCCGTTGGAGTTGATTGTGCATGCCCCCACATTAAACGTTGTTGTGAAAGGGAGAGGAATGCGGGATAACTGGAATCATTGACTTAGTAAACTCGTAATAAAAAATGAACTTAAAACTCATCTTTGAGGGTAAAAAGAAATAACATTAAATGACCAAGACTCAAACCATGACTTAAAACAAAAATAAAAAAAGACTCAAAACCTCTTAAAAACATGACCAAAACCGAACTTTATGACATGACAATGACCCGAATTCTTTCCTTCCTTCTCCTTGTCCTTTTGGCACAACTAACACAACCTATTAATGACCATTAAAACACTAATGTGGATATGTGAACACTGATATGTGAACACATCAGTGTTACTCTTATGACCATGATTATTTTTCTTAGATTCCTTTTAACGCATCTAGCATGATCTACAGCATGAGACGTACTAATTCTATAGCGAAAAAAAATACTAAAATTCTATTGTAACCCTAAAATTGAACTAGAAAAAAGATAGGATCCTTACATGAAAAAATCTACCGCAACTACTCACACGAACCGAGCAATTGAAGACCAAGACTCAACAATAAAGTCACCTATGTCGAAGCTTTAAAATCCATCCCTTAAAACTATACAAAATTCGGCCAACACAAATCATCAAATCCCAATCCAAAATAATTCTCAAAATCATTAATTCATAAAAGACAAACAACTTTACTCACATCGAGAATCGTAAAACCAAGTCCTTAGTTAGTAAACTCTTATCACGTGAATCGATCTCAACCAACAACCTTCGAAAGAACCTTCGAAAGAGATAACCACCATTAATAACTTAAAACTCGTTAATAAAAAAGATTGATTACTTGGAGACAAAGTCTAATTACCTTAGAATTTGGTTTTTTCCACTCTTCGAAACCTCGTTCTCGAGATCGGTTCTTCTAAATGCAAAAGAACGATTTAGGGTTCGATATGATCTTTATATAGTATTTGATGACTAGGGTTAATTTGAATAAATTTCCTTAGTCTCCCATAATTACAAAAATCACAAATTTTTTTATAAAACTCACTCAATCGAGAGTCGGGTGTCACATTTTGTACACAGTGAAAATGTGAGTCAGAATGCCATTATTAATCATATGCGTACTATTCAAATGATAATAAGAACAAATTTAACAATTATTAACTAAACTTAAAAAAAAAAACTATCAGTATTATTGAAAATATCAATCTCTTTTCATACGTTATGGCTGTGTTTGGTCACGATAGCGTTTTTGATAGCGTTTAGCATTTTTATAGCGTTTAGAGTTTTTTAAAGTGTTTAGCGTTTTTTCAGTAGCGGTTAACGTTTAGCGTTTTAACTAGTATTTTTTTTTATAAAAATTGTTTGGTAAACTAGCGTTTTAATTATTCAAAAAGTTAAAATGACGTAAAAGGACATGATATTAAAAGATAATTATTGTAAAATTTAAAATATAACTTTATAATAAAATAATTTTTTTAGTCAATAAGTAAAAATAAATAAATAATATATCTATAAAAATAAACTTTTTTATTTTTATAAAAAATAAATATTTAATTTATTGTAAACAAAATTAAGATAATTAGTAAAAAAATAATTACTACAAAATAAATTAATAAAAAGATAAAATAATTTTAAAATATGAAAAATGATAGTTTAGGAAGAATGTTTTAAACACTCTAACTTAAACACTAAACGTTGTGATGTTTTTAAAACTCCGTGAAAAAATCTAATGGGTAGATTATAAGTTGTTGAACAAACAAATATATTAAATGGATTTAGAGTTTTGACTAAGTCAAAGCACTAAACTTTTTAAAAAAACGCTGGTAACAATCATAACCTATATTTTTTATTATTGAAAATTAATAGTTATATATACAAAATTTTACTGAGTTTAATGTATATTTGAGTCGAACAAATACGATGTATTACTAGAGAATTCTTTTGTGTTCGAATTTGAGTTAGATATTACAATATGTTAAGATTTCCTACCGAGTTTGAATCAAATCTAATAATTTAATGGTGAGACGTGAGTTAGGATTGATCTAATTCGATCTAACTCATTGTCACTTCTAATTTTATTATGTTTTAACTTAAATAATATAATTTTAATAGTACTATTATGTATTTAATATAATTTATTTTAATAATTTTATAAATGATTTTTTATCAATAATTATATATGTAATTAAAAAATAAACTAGTTAACCTATAAAAAATTTTGTTCCAAAATTTATAACTAGCAATATTTGATGGAAATGACTTCAATTAGTTTTTCATGTAAATTATCTAAATTTATTCACAAATTAATTAAATTTTATTTAATTTTTAAAAATAAATAAGTTTAAGGATTTTTACATAAATAGACTTTTTAAAGTTTAACTTTTATTTCTAAGCCCATTTTGAATGTTTTACAAAAATAAGCTTTGAGAAATTTTGTTTTTCAAAAATAGATCGTGCTGACATTTTTACCCCTAACTGATAAGTTTAGAATTTACCTGTATTTTAATATATTTTATGAGCGTTAATAGAAAGAATTCGAGCTTAAAAGCTGAAAGATTGAATAGATTTCTGGTAATTCTAGACTGTTTTATTAAGATATGGACTTGGATGAAAGAATCTGGAAAAAGAAGCAGAAAAGAGAAAAAATCAGAAAAAAGAGGGATCAAATGGAATTTCATCCAAAGTCTAAGATTCTGGCGAAATAATTACAAGACAAGAGTATGTCGCCTCTCAATCTCGCCTGCACACTCAGAGAAGATGGCGACATAAAAAGCAGAATAAGTAAACATTGCCTAAGAAAAGAGAAGTCGAAGACAACATAGAAAATTCTCGTTGTTAATGTTTTGCCAAACTTGGCGAAATCCTTAGGCAACAAAAGAAGATATCGCTTAAAGAGAAGTGAAGTCAGGTGATAAATCAAAGCCAAATGTTAAATATCGTCTGAAAAAGAAGTATGAATGATGGCGACATTAGACCTATCTCGCCTAAGGTTCTTGATTGAGGCGATAATAGGATGGCGAGAAGAAGCATAATCGCCTAGATGGGTGGCGATATAGAAGGCAATGATCAAAGAAATTTTGCCCGGAAAACTTGTTATATGGGGAACAAGTTTAGCAAAGAAATAGAATGTCGTTTGAGTTCAGGCGAAGGAACATGCAACATATGGAGATATTTTGTACTTCGTCTATTTGTGTTTTCTTTCTTTTAGTTAATTTCTCGATTGCCACTGAGAAAACTTTATAAATAGGAACTTAGTGGAAGCAATTAGAACCTTTTGACATTTTCAGATATTTTCTAAATTCTTTCTTTCCAAATAAAACAATATCTGTGGAGACGATATCTTTAAAACTACAATTAGACATTGATAGAAATTCTTACATTCTTTATGTTATTGCGCTGATTATATGTGTAAGAAATTTCCTCACCACTACCTTAATTTTTTTCAAGAAGCGCTCACTTCACAAATTTGTGATCTACGATCCCACATTTTTTATCTGGAATCTGACGTTTGTGATTCAGTGGTTATTTTATTTTTTATGTAGGTTAAAAAATGACTAAACAATCTTCAAAAATTGTGAAGTCATATCAAAATGACAGTACTGAAATTAAATTTTGAATTAGAGGATAAAATTATCAGCATGACCTAATTTGAAAAATAAATTTTCTTAATAATTTTTTTTTTAAGAATTGGAAAATGAGACTATAAACAATTTTCAAACTTTAAATGACCTATTTTAAATAATTTTCACATAAGTTTAACTAATTTAGATTTTAAAAATTCTTTAAAAAAAATATTTCAATTATCTCACAAATAAGGTTGTAAAAAAATTATCTCATAAACAAATAATAAAAATGTCACACGCCTCGCATGTGGAACAATCTTAGTATTATAAAATTTATATATTGAATTTATTTTATTAATAAAAATAAATTATTTACATTTTTTTAAATATTTATCTAAATCAAATTTGTAAGACATAATTTAAAAATAATATATTAAATGCAAAGGAAACCAAAGTCGAAGAGAATAACTTAACGTTTAAGGAGACTAATGGGCAAGGCAAGCTGGTGTATGTTCGGGTTTAACTAATGTTTAGTTATTTAAATAGGTGTTTGTAAACATAGGTGTTTGGTAATAACGTTTCAAAATAGTATTCAGGGATTTAAGTAGCGATCTGGAAAACACTATTCAAATTAACTTCCTCCCAAATTATTATTTTAAAACTATCAAATTATTTCATATTGACATATATAAGTCCAATAATTATATCAACCTTTTTATATATATATAATTTTATATCTAATTACTATAGTTGAATTCGTTATTTTCACAACTATTCTCACCATTATTTTAGATCGCTAACCGTTTAAACTATTATTTCCATGTCTAATTTTAACTGTAAATTGCGAATGCACACTTATGGTCTAGTTTGCTTGGCAGGTTTTGACTAGGTTAGTATAACTTTTTAACCTGCTCCAATGTTTGCCGCATGCAGAGATTAGATAAAATTATCCGATTTAAATTTTTTATCTCACCACAATAAGATAAAATAAACCCCTTCATTTCATAGGTTTCATTTAAGAGTCCATTGTATTTTTAAACTTTTTATTAAAAATAATTATATTTTTAGATCAAAATTAAAATTTTTACAAAACTAAATTTTTTTCAAAAAATCTTGCAAAAAATAGACCAATATAATACCCATACTTCACTCTCTTGATTTGCTTCCCGGTTCGGGAAGCAAAAAACAGATATATTTTGTCTGCTTCCCGGTTCACTGAAAATATCATTTTTATAATTTTTTAAAAAAAAAGTCTAAAAATGTAAAAAAATTAGAGTTGGTCTGAAATTAAAAATAAAAAATTCTAAAATCTAATTTTGAGTATTTTCGCTTAATATTTAACTATGTCCATTTGAAATTCAACTCACCACTTTATCACAAATTTTTTAAATACAAAATTACAAGTTATCCAAATATGAGGTAATATAATTGAAATTTCAAAAATATTAATAAAAATCCCCTAAAATAATTTGATATATTATTTTAATAAATAATATTTACTTCTACATAAAAAATGTCCCCAGATAAATTCATTTAGAATAAATCGTTATTTTACCCGATTTTATTTAATTTTATCGATTCCAATCTCATTAAATTATCCTATTCAATTCCACCCTACAAAGTAGGCCGTACAGTCATGTTTGGCGACTTTGATTTACAAACTTTCCAGTCTATTGGCTCTTATGTTCATCCAGTCAAATTCAGCATCAGCAGTAATACTAACTTTTATTCATATACGTCGTCGTTTGACTACTCTAGAAATAAATTAAAACAAGACAAAAGAGAGAGGGAGATGGTATAGGATCCACGTCACCATTGAAGATTCTGCTTTCTTATTTGGTTTTATTTCTATTTTATATATGCTTTATCTTATCCACCACATATCATATCAAATCAAATCACTGTCTATAGTAACTCCAAATTCTTTAATTTCAAACAAATTTCTTATTCATAATATTATATACCAACTAGGCAATAAGTTCGGTTTTGTTTTGAATTTTATTTTTAAATTTAGATATTTATTAATATTAGTTTAACTTTTACTAAATATATTAAAATATTTAAATAACTGATTAAAATTAAATAAAGTATATAATTTAATTAGATATGGTAAAATTGTTATACAAACGAAATTATTAAGTTATTAATTAGGTATTAAATATTAGTTTTGCATATAATGAAATTTATAAGTTAATTAATTTTAAAATTTAAAATATGTATCTTTAAATTTATTATGTAAAGTAATATTCGGCACCTTTGATTGCTAATATGTATAATATTTATTTATTTTAATTTTATAAATTTTATTTAAAATTAATATATTTTAATTTATTTTAACAAATATTATTATATTTTAATAACAAAATTAATATTTTTAAAAGTATATATTTATTATTTTTATATTAATATATGTATATAGAAATATTTATACATTTTATTATTTTATATATATATTTATATATGAAAGAAATATATATCAATGCCAAAGAGAAACATCCGAAATTTCAATACAAGCAACCCCAAACCAATTGGACTATATTGTTCAAAACTTGTTTGGACCTTAAAATTCTTAATAGCAACCAATTGTCCTTCCCGCATTGTATTCATGATTCTTGTATGCACAAAATTTTCCTAAAAATTTAGAAAAAAAGACATATATGTCATTACATTATTTTAGAATAAAAAGAAAAAAAAAAAGGGAAAAAGTAAAAAAATCATAAAAAGAGTAACGCATTTACCTTCTCATACATCAGAATCATGCCGATATTATTGAGCTCTCCAGTTTTTGTATTAATAGACTTTCACAACCTACAAATTCTAACATGATTAGCCAATCATCTATATACTATTCGCTCCACTTGATTGAATAGAGAAACTCCATTTCACTCTATGGTTTTATCAAACTGAAAAATCCAGAATGATATATCTGCACAACCAAGTAAAATTGGTATCTATATATATAACATAACAATTGATTACCATGGAATTTCACAAGACATGCTTATTAATAATCATTTAAAATTATTAAATATGTAGTAGAATTTAAGTATCAATTATTTCCATTAACATAATAAATTCAAATAATGTATAAAAATATATAAAGATGAAATACAAGTTTAAGCATTGGTCACCATGGAATTTCAAAAGACATGCTTATTTTTAATTCATTTAAAATTGTTAAATAAATTATAAATCTTAAAAAAAAAAAAGGCCAATTATTTTCATTAGTATAGTAAATTCAAATAACATTTAAGAATATGAAAAGATGATATATAAATGCAATATATTATATATTTATATGATTAATTTATTTTTATTTTTAAAATAAGTAGATATAGTAAATTTAAATGATATTTTCCAAAATATAAATTAATAAAAATAGTAATAGTATAAATATTAAAAATCAATATTTCAATCAACATCCATAACCAAGTCATAATATATATTATAATAAATTTTTAAAAAAATACAATTTTTTTGTTTTTATAATGAAATATTACTTCAAAAGAGTGATATTTGATATTTTTAATTCATATGTGTAATTACAGTAGTGTAAAATAATTAAAAATTCACCAAATTAGTGAGAGATGAATTAAAAGAGTAATATTTTATATTTTTAATGTACAAAGTCTAGTGACAATGACAATGATGTAAATTATATATAGACTAATATCAAATTTATAAAGTGAAATGGTGAAATTCTAAATATGCCACGTCACCGTCCTTTGGAACAGTTTTATATATATATATATATATATATATATATATATATTATATATATATATAGATTCTTTTAATACAGTAGAGAATGGGCGAATAGATACTGTCCCGTGTGACCAACTATTTTTGGTCGGTATATACCTAAAATACATATAATTAATATATAGTATATAAATAATGTATTGCTCGCATTTTTTAAACTATTTTGATAATTTTATTAATTTGATGCTATAGTTTCGACGGTTGTTATCAACCAACATAAAATATTGGCTTATCTTTATGTGAATACTAGGATTACTTGCGTGTGGCATTATTATTTAATATTTTAAATTAATTTTTTAAAAGTATATAAAATGTAATTTAATGGTAAATAATTTAAATAAAATTAATATCTATTTAATATTATTAATTTTTTAATGTAATTTAAACACTTGATTATTAGTTAATTATATATTAATTTTAATTTAAATTAATAAACATAATTATTTGAAATGAAAGTAGATCGGATCGAACTATCCATTCTTCCGTTTGATTCGAAACTGATTTGAAATTCCAATACGTTGTACGCCCTTCGTCCCTAATTAATTGTTACAGTTGGAAATTTATGAGGTAGTGTGATAAATTATGAATTTTCAAATTTACCCTCATAATAACAAATAAATTATAATTGAATATATCATGGGAGTGACCCACCTAAAAAGTTGTGAGATAGTGTGAGAATTTAAAAAGTGTTAAAAGTGGAATAAGTGGTATATTATATTGGTTAGTGGGGTTGAGTGATTGAAAAAATATAAGGATAATATTGTCTTTTCCTTATAAAAGTTTACTAAAAATGGGAGTCTAACAATTAATTAGTGACTCCATTTTTAGTAAGTGTAACAATTAATTAGGGACGGAGGGAGTAGTTTTTATCCTAAATTAGAATCTAAATAGATTATCTATTCACCCATATGATTCATCCAGCCCATCGAAATTAATAAAATTTTATGTATATAAATATACTCCCTCCATTTCAAAATATAAGTCGTTTTAGAGTACTTTTCACATATCAAAATATAAGTCCTTTGCAATTCCCAATATGTAATTTGACATATCTTCCAAAATTGCCCTTACCTTTATTTTGAAATAAAAGCAAAGATGAGTTGGGGAGAGATGGAAAGAAAAATGAGGGGTAATAAGACTTTTTATATACTTTCCTAATAATTGTGCCCAAGTCTAAAATGGCTTATATTTAGAAACGGAGGGAGTATATTTTAATAATTATATATATAATATACCATAATAAATAAGTATTTTTAATTATTATTATTGTTATTTTATTTATATTTTTGTTTGATAATTATTAATAAGTGTTTCTATTCCCTTTCAATTCGTACGTGATTAACAATCATGTTATAAATTATTGCAAAAAGTAACAATAATAATAATAAAATAATTTAAATTTATTATATTTATAAATAAAAATTAATTATAATAATCATATATTGGGCGGTAAATTTTTTTTATCCGATTATATCAATCTTTTGATTCTATATTTACCTTCGAATGAAATTTTTTAATTTAAAACCTATTTAAAAATGACATATCAAATTAGATTTGGTCAAAAAAAATTTACTCTAAATGAAATATATTGTTTTTTTGTTATATTATTTTATTTATTAAAAATTAATTTATATATGCATAAATTATTTTATGTTACTATTTTTTTTTTGGACGCATCATTGTTGATTAGAAATTGTATTTCCTAAAGGGAAATTGATGCGGATCAGTTAGTCTTAAATTCTATGGAAGACTTAGACAGGTCAAGATTGGAAGAAAAACTTATTTATTTTAGGATTTAAGATTTATTTCCTTTATTTATTTTCTTTTTAGGTTGTTTTAGAATATTTGGAAATTTCCTTCTTAAAAGGATTTCTATTTGATTTAGGAATTTCCTCCTTAAAATGAATTCTATTTGATCTAGGTTGTAACCCGCTTCCTTTCATCAATTAAGCATATTTCAACTTTTGAATATCTTATTTCTCTAAAATAGAATTTCCCTTGGGTTAGGGTTTATCTTCCCTTAGATTAGGGAGTTTCATCGTCCCGGCTAAACAAAATTGGTCACCTAACACTTGTGACCGAGTATAATCAGTCTTTATCTTTATTTTTTGCTTCTAGTCTGCGTTAGAAATCTAATTAGAAAAAAGATTCTTGAGAATTTTAAATAGAAAAAGGTTTGCTTAATAGTTAAGAATTATTTCGTGACTAAGTAATTTAGAGCCATAAAATTTAGAAATTTGGCGAATTCGGTAATTTGGAGAAGACTCTAAAACTATTTTTGACGCATCATGGTTGATTAGAAATGCTATTTCCTAAAGTGAAATCTAATTACAAAAGAGATTATTGAGAATTTTAAATAGGAAAAGGTTTACTTAATAGCTTAGAATTAATTTGTGACTGAGTAATCTGGAGCCATAAATATGATGATTGTACGTATTATTAGGTATTTAAAAGAATAATGTAGATATGATTGTCCAAGTTAAGAGGTTCCCGATAAGGGTCTGGAAACCATGAAGCTTTAGAGCTCTAGAATTGAGTCATATTATCTAGTAATAGCCATATAGGGTGAACTTTGGAGCTTAATGTGAGATTACATCAATGTAATTGGGTTAGGGGAGTGAGAGAGTATATTCTGATTGTAACTGTTGATTTATTGTTATACAGTGAATTAGTCTCTTGCCGCCCTGACAAATATAGTTTTTCATATTAGGTTTTCACGTAAAAGAATTTATGTCTTATTTTCTTTCTTTATTTCTTACCTTTTATATGCTTACTTCCTAACTATCACGCACACACAAAAAGAAATGAAAAATAAAATATTAGATTAAAATGCACACTCTCCATATACCACATGTGCAAGAATACAATCTTATCTTCTTGACACACAAGCAAACTAAATTATGTTTAACATACATCTATTTTCAAGTCAAATGCCACAAAACTATATATTTTTTTTCTAGGAATGACCTAGACATTTATTTTGGCACAAATTATCATTTGAGCACTTAAACTTTGTTAATTTTCAATAAGACACCTCAAATTGATAAAATGTCACATTTCAGATACCTTTTATTAATGCGATTCTTACGTGGAAAACATAGTTCAAGATTCATGAAATTGGTCATACAAAAGTCGTATTAGCAAAAAGATGTCTGAAATATTATATTTTGCCAACTTGAGGGGTTTAACTAGTGACAATAAGTAAAGTTCAAGTGTTTAATTGATAATTTGTACTAATTTCAAATGTTTATAATATTATTTCAAATTTGTTAAAATAATTAAGATAAAATACTAAACATCTTAAACCATTAAATTAAAATAGTTAATTGTCTCTTAAATCATTATGTTAAAATGAAGTTGGAATAAAAAAAATGTTCAAATGGTAAATCAGGTACTAAAAGTTTGTGCTTTGATTACTTGAGTGCAACGTCAAAATGCTACATTAAAAGTCTGAGCATGAAATACCGGCCACAAATCTATTAAGTTTCATATATTTTGGGACATTATAGTTTGCATCATAGTCTAAGATATTAACTAGAGTACCAACAGGTTTCGGTACCATCTTGAACATTATGTTTGCATATTGTTCACTTGACTAGAGCATCAACCATGATAAGTTACAATAACATCTCTCACATTCTAGTTTGTATATTATTCGCTTGACTAGGGCACCAACCATGATACCAACAACCTATAACACTTATATAAACGTCTTTATTTGTATTTTAGTTATCCAAACACGGTGGTGACCATAACGTCCAAATCTTTTACACTTTGCAATTCTTTTAATTTGTAATTTTCATTGGTCTCAACTATTTCATTTATACTATCAAAGTATTTTGAGGCTCTAAATATCAAACTTCCAAATCAATTTCGATTAATTAAATATATAACCTATTTAGTTCCATATTTGCAACACAATTTTTCATCATCTAACACTAAGGTGTTGTTTATTTGTATTATGAATAAGGATGGTATGATTTAGTTTTCAAATAACCCATAGCATGTTTGATAATGGATTGATATATTATGATATGATTTAATTAATATTAAGAGTATACTTGAAATTAGATTTTTAATTAATTATTAAATTAATATTTTAAATAGCGGTAGTATTTAATTGTTAGATTGAAAATTTGAGATTATTTTATTTTTTAAAATTAGTTATTAGATATAAAATTATTAAAATTTATTATATATACAAATATAATTAAAAAATTAATAATATAATTAATTATAGAATAAAAATTAACAAACTAAATCATTTTAGTCTTTAAGTAGAAACTTACATTTAATCATGTCTATTTTTACATATATTTTAATTTTTTTAATTTATTTTTTATATATTTATATTTTTTTAATTTTTAAATTTAATTAAAATCTAAGTATTATTTAAAAAGCCAGTTGAAAATTTTTACTCGAACTGAATCATATTATGATGCGGATGTTATATTCCACTTATACCTCTTCTTCATTTAATGGTGGATTGGTTTGTTGTTTATATATTTATTATAACACTAACTTTGTTATTGTTAAAAAAAAATCGATAAATGATGGCATATGAGTAAATCTAAAAAATTATTTTAAAATATTTTCCTGCAATAATTTAAAATAAAATGGCCGAAGTTTAATGCAAGTAAAAAAAAAAAAAACACTATACGAGGGGCGCAGAACAAGGTATCCAAAATGCAGAGAGAGAACGAGACCACGTGGCGACTTCTGATAGGCATGTTGAAAAAGAATATCCATTGGATAAATTCTAACGCGTTGTTCAAAATTTAGCAGCTTAACAACTTAAACCCGAGAAGACAAAATCTCGAAATTACCCTTACCGAACTATTATAATCCCCTAAAAAACACCCATACACGCCTTTCACGTTGCTCTGCGTCAGGCCCCTCTTATAACGAATCCTATTAATCACATCGTCCTCTCTTGCTATTCATTTTTCGACACATGCCACCAATAGCTGCTCTCCTCCTCACTCATTTCTATTGACACTCGTATCGCTATCTCCTTTTTCACACTCTCTGTTTCCTTATCATCTTCTCCTTCTTCGTTCTCTCTTCATCGAAGTTATCGACTTCAATTTCGTCAATCAGCCGATTCTATTCCTCTCCTTCAAGTCACGGCGGTGAAAAGGAGACGAATATAGAGTGAATTGTGAAATTTTGTTTGATAAAAGATTAATAAAAGAGTAAATATATATTTTATCATTATATTTTTATATAAGAGAAGGAAGAGAAGAAAAGATGTCGATACCGAAAGAACCTGAGCAGGTGATGAAGATGAGAGGTGGATCAGTGCTTGGTAAACGAACCATTCTCAAAAGCGACCACTTCCCTGGCTGTCAAAACAAGCGTCTCACTCCTCAGATCGACGGTGCTCCTAATTACCGTCAGGTTTTTGTCTATTTTCTTTCTGATTCAGCGTCTTAGGGCACACCTGATATCGTCATTATAGCTAATAGTTGAGTTTAGATGGTTGAATTTGATAGGTTTTCAGGTGTCTGCATTTTTTGTTCTTTATCTGTTGTTTAACATTGTGTCTATCCGTTGTTTCTTCGTAGCTTGCTTTCTTGTGAGTGAATCTTTTCTTTTTCTTTCTTTCTTTATTTTTTTTTAATATTTTTAAAATTTGTTTAATTAATTCTTCTAGGTAATTGCATGGTATAATGATTTATTGATGTTGTTGGTGTTATTTGCATTAAAGATTCGGCTTCGCGGTACTGGGTAAGAACGTTGAAGCGCATTTGGCAGCGCGGGATTAGGTTTTTGGAATTGAGGAATATGATGAGGTTGCTGTTTTTCAAAAAAAAGAAGATGACAGTCGATCTTATCCAATTCCAATGCCGTGTTGCCAATCTTAGTCTTAGTCTATAATACAATTGTTTGTATTTGTTTGTTGTATGCTTTGTAACTTGGCTGCATTGTGCTACATGTTTATCCTTAACATGCACAGTGAATGGCTGATTTGTTGAATGGAAGTTGTTGAGTTATTCCTATGAGTTTGAATGATTTGTAAGTTAGGCTGCTTTGTGCTGTGGATATCTTTAGTTATGTACCATAAGTGGTAGATTTATTAAATAAACATGTGTGTATAGATTTATTATATTTCATTGTCTAATATGCTATTTTGCTCTTTTGTTGTTAGGCTGACTCTTTACGTGTTCATGGTGTTGCAATTCCAACTATTGAGGGCATCTTAAATGTTCTCAAGCATATTGGTGCTCAAAAAGATGGGAAGGGAGCGCGAGTGCTCTGGATTAGCCTTCGGGAGGAGCCGGTAAACTACATAAACTAAGATTTTATGTTGATAAATGAGACAAGGTCAAGTTGTAGTTTAGCTTTACCAAAAGTTTGATAGATTCCAGTACTCTGAAATCCTGTAACCTTAATTTCATGAAATTGCTGCTGAAACTTAGCTCAGGGTATTTCTAAATACATTGAAAATCTGAAATTAAAAGTTCAAGGTCTGACTGTTGATGTTCTATTTTTTTATTTCTTACAAATTCTTCCCAAAAAGTCTATATCCACGCAAAAAAAAAAAAAAAAAAAAGGAAAGTAGAAGTTTGTAAGATATGCTTGAGTCAGAATGAATCCTGTGTTATTGAAGCAATAGTATAATTTGTGCCATGGCAATTAGCAGTTGCATAAACTTCTGGCTAATATGATCAATATGATGGTTTTTGCCTAGTTTGCCCTAGTTGATATATTTTTTTTGGTTACCTTTATTGACTAGAGGTGTGCTGTGACAGCCAGTTGCTGTTCTTAATAGCAGAATTAGAATATATGTATGTATTGTTTGCCACTGATCTCTTTTCTGTTTGGTTATTGCCTTGTGGCTACTTTGATACTTATCCTCGTCCCTTATGCTTATATTGATGATCCTGTCACATTGTTTAACTCTGTTAATTTTTTACTAAAAATTTATGGTGCAAAATTTTGAATTTGGCGATCTGTTGTGTCCAGGCATTGCACAAGTATTTCTTTAGAAAGTTGTCTAAAATTAAACATGGGCAAGTGTTTGTTCATTTGTATGAAAAATCTGGTTGAAAAGCCACTGAGTTTGGGTTGTTTGCACTTGGAAATAAAAAAGATAAATCAAGCAAATTGTCTATTCAATTTAATTTCATGTGGTTTTGTCTTTTAAAATTTAGTGAACCCATGCTATAAAAATGGAGAATTTACGTAGTTGACAGTTGCGCATTTATGATTTTGTTGATGCGGTTGGCATGTTCAGCTAATATGATGACACAACAACTAATTCAGAACTGAGTAATGTATTGGATTTAGTTGTTCTCACCACAATAATATATTATGAAATAGGTGGTCTACATTAACGGACGCCCTTTTGTTTTGCGTGATGCGGAGAGGCCCTTCTCCAACCTTGAATATACGGTATGTTACTTTAAGGTGCCATTTAGGATTTGGACATGCAACTTTTAAATAGATATTAGTTATTTGCTTTGTGCATGGGCTACTAAGAGTTTCAGTTTTTGCTGCTATCTATCACTACTTACAGTGTCTAGTGATCTTTTTCTGTGAAATCAGGGAATCAACAGGGCTAGGGTTGAGCAAATGGAAGACCGATTGAAAGAGGATATTATGACAGAAGCTGCAAGGTACTTCTCTTCTGTCCATTTTCTGGGTATATTTTTTAATATCCGTTATCAGTTACCTGTTGTATGCATGATGCAAATTTCATTCACATATTTGACATAACAGATATGGAAATAAGATTCTAGTAACTGATGAGCTTCCAGATGGTCAGATGGTGGACCAATGGGAACCTGTATCATGTGATTCTGTGAAGACGCCGCTAGACGTATAACCTCTGGAACTCACTTGACACTTTCAGCAACAAAACAAACACGATTAATCTACCATAGTTGTGATGCAAACTTATTTGTTGGTATAGGTGTACGAGGAATTGCAGGTTGAAGGATACCATGTTGATTATGAACGTGTTCCTGTAACAGATGAAAAATCACCAAAGGAAATGGATTTTGATATCTTGGTGAGTTTCAATTTTTAGTTTTTATTTTTCTCTAAATTACGATGTTTATATTGAGTTTCCTATTTCTTATTTATAAAATAAACTAGGGATATTATTTTCGAATATTGTGAAAGCAATGTGGATTGTATCTAATTTTCTTTGGTAACAAAAATTATATTTTGCTAATTATGAAATAGACTCAAAAGTTCAATCAACAAGATTACTGATGTTTTAAGTGGTTGATTAAAAGTGCTACCCGTCTCATTTGTGGTAGATTTTAAAAAATCACGAGAAAAAAAAAAAAATTAGTATTTTGAAGTGGCAGGCCCATGAAAATGAAAATAATCAACTGAAAACAGGAAAAATGATGTTTCCAAATTACTGCTCTTTATTGCTTTAAGTGATGCAACATTATTTTTTCTGTATTTTTTCTCAACTCTGAATGGAAAATCCACCAAAAGCACTTTATTGAGTTCCATCAAAAGAGAAATAAATCTTAATCCAGATTACTGTGTCACAGAGAAAATTCTTTCAATCTGGCATTGTTCATTTCTGCCGTTTAGTTTGACAATAATATTCTTAACCGGAGGTTCTGGGCTTCTGGCCTTTGCGCGCCTTCTTATGGTATAAAATTTTAACGCAACATTTAATTGCCTTCAGGAGGCTCTTTGTTAGTATTTTCATTAGATTATGCATGCAGTTTTTGTAGATGTCAAATGGTTCTGCTATATTTATGGAATTGACTAGACGCTATATTTTTCCTAAAGTCTTTCTTGCGTTTTTCAGGTTGATAAAATTTCTCAAGCTGACATAAATACTGAGGTGATTTTTAATTGTCAAATGGGACGTGGACGAACTACAACTGGGATGGTGATTGCAACTTTGATTTATCTAAACCGAATTGGAGCTTCTGGTAATCTTTCTATTTCTTTTAGACAGTTCTAGATATTCTATCTTGTGGTCAGCATAATTTCAGGAAAACAAGTTTCTCTGCGTCACCTCAGTTTGTTACCTGAAGATTGTAGCATTTAAAACACATTGGCAATTTGTGATGTTTGTGTGCTTGGAGAATTTGATGTGAGATCTGGAACAACAATTTGTTGTAAAGAACATATTGGTTGGTCAGATTGATCTAAAGTTGTATGATAACTGAGTCCTTGCCTTGGTTTTGGGTGGAGTGGCAATCTGAGTGCAGAAACTATTTATGTTGCTAGAAAGCCCATTGGGGGCATCTTTTTCCCCCTTAAACCATGAAAATGTTGATCTCAATTAGTTGCAGTCTTGTGTTAGCTGCCAACCAGTCTGGCATTGTACAGATGTATTAGGGATTTTGGCTTGTCAAGGTCATTTTTAGGTGTGATGAGACATGAAAGACTTGCTATAATGTAGGATTTCTTAGCATAGGTGTAAAATTTTTCCACTAGTTGATGACCTCTTGGGCTGTCGTGAAATTTTTCTGTGTTCGAGGGAAATGTAAGGACAAAGTGATGTCTTTAAAGTCTAAATCTACTTGTATATTTTGTTAAGTTACATTAAATTATTACATGAATACTATTGAGATTTTTTATTCTTAGATTGCTGAATTAGTATAACAGCTTCTGCAGACAATAATATGTTTTATTGTAACATATATGTTTTTCAGGTATCCCAAGAACAAATTCAATCGGCAGAGTATGCGACACAGGTTCTAACGTTACAGACAATTTGCCTAACTCTGAGGAGGCAATTCGTCGAGGAGAATATGCAGTAATAAGAAGTTTGATAAGGGTCTTAGAGGTATATATTTACACAGATTTCTATTAGCCATTCTTTTGTGAACTTTTTATTAATAGTTTGATACAGGGTGGTGTAGAAGGAAAAAGACAGGTGGATAAAGTCATTGACAAGTGTTCCACCATGCAGGTATGATTCAAGAATCCTAAACTTTTTTAGTAAGATTTTATCGTGGTTTCTCATTTTATTTTGTTATGGGGTGTTTTCGTTTTATTCATGTCTATTAATGAATTCAGAACTTACGTGAAGCCATTGCCACATATCGAAATAGTATTCTGCGTCAACCGGATGAGATGAAGAGAGAGGCAGCTCTTTCATTCTTTATGGAGTACTTAGAGAGATATTACTTCCTTATTTGCTTTACTGTATATATTCATTCAGAGAGAGCAGCTCTGCGCTCTAGTTCCTTTGGTCACAGCAGTTTTGCTGACTGGATGAAAGCGAGGCCAGAGCTCTATAGCATTATTCGCAGGTACACTTTCCCAATTGACTCTAATCCTCTATTGGATTGTATCATCATATCAGTGGATATTCTGCATGGTTATATTCTAATTTGATAATCTAGACAAAGGCTCACTAGAGTAACTCTATTTTGCTGATTATTTAATTGAGTCATTCATGTGTATCTTTTCTTTATATCTATAGTCTTATGGCTGTTCTCAAACTGCAATTGTAGAAATTTGGAGGAACTGTTTATTTCAATTCTCTCCTCTTTTTCTGATGAGATAATTCATTCTAATGTATAGAGAACTTAGAAAGACTAAGAGACACTGACAAGGGAGTCTAAGAGATACCAACTAATTAATATCCTAATAATGACTCATGGAACTCTAATAGACTCCAACTACTAACAATAAAAAGGCAATAAATGATTGTTGTTGATGTTTGCATTGATTCTGAACTTGGTGGCTTGTGTCTTTCTAACATTAGAGGCCGATTTTTTTTTTTTTTTGGCTTGTGTCTTCAAACCTCAGAGGCCACTGTATTATAAACCCCTCATCGCCTTCTATTTAGTCGACGTGGGATCCCAAGTTCCACTGTATTATAATCTTTTGTGTCTTCTCCTCCCATTCCATTATCTTGTGCAGTAATCTATTTTCTGCTACAAAATACTTATCATCTTCCTTATTAACTGCCTTTTTTCTACCCTTTCCTACCCCATTTATTCATATTACATGAATTGCTTTACTATTCAGTATCATATGTCTCAGAAAATCACATAGTCTAATGTTTCCTCCCCCCCCAACGTTGTAGGTGCTGTATTAACTAACTTTCTCAGAAAATCACTAATTTATTTATTCATGGGGACAATGTCATATTATCTTGCCCATCCTTAATGTCTTATGAATTCTTTAGCTGCAATTGTACTATGTTGTAGGTTGCTCAGGAGGGATCCAATGGGAGCTCTTGGATATGCAAATTCAAAGCCATCTCTAATGAAGATAGCTGAATCTACTGACGGCCGCCCTCATGAGATGGGTGTTGTTGCTGCCCTGAGAAATGGACAAGTGCTAGGAAGTCAAACTGTTTTAAAAAGTGATCACTGTCCTGGTTGTCAATCCGTCAATTTGCCTGAAATAGTGGAAGGTGCACCTAATTTCAGAGTAGTTTCAGGGTTTCCAGTTTATGGAGTTGCAAACCCAACAATTGATGGCATTAGATCTGTAATAAGGAGGGTTGGCAGCTCTAAAGGAGGTTCCCCAGTGTTTTGGCACAACATGAGAGAAGAACCTGTTATCTACATCAATGGGAAACCATTTGTTCTCCGTGAAGTTGAGAGACCTTGCAAAAATATGCTGGAGTACTCTGTATGTTATTCTACTTTCTTTTTTTATGGACTAATTTGTTGAAACATATTATATCTCACAGCATAACATAATTCCTCAACATGGTAACGAACACTTTGTTGCTATTCCAGTTTTGGAAAAAGTTCAGTATAGTAATATAATTACCTTTACAGGTGGCTCAAGTGTAAACACAAGCAGTTATTTACTAATATGTAGTGCTTGAGAGATTTGCTCCAATAGAATGTTGGTAAATTAAGCATTCTAACATGATTTAGGGAATTTATATAACCAAATTCCTTTTTCAATCTTATTACATTTCTTACTCACAAATCGGTTTGAGCAATTATATGAAGTGAATGATAATAGTCTTCATACAAATTGAAATTAGTTCTGTTGTCTAGAAAAAATTTATGCACTAATGTATCTGACATGGAATAGATTCTTTTAGTATGTTTCCCTATTATTGTAGTTGATAGTATGATATCTGTTTTCAGGGAATTGATCGTGAGAGAGTGGAGGGAATGGAAGCACGATTGAAAGAAGATATTTTGCGAGAAGCTGCACGCTATGGGGGTGCAATAATGGTTATTCATGAAACAAAAGATGGCCAAATATTTGATGCTTGGGAACATGTGAATTCTGATTCTGTTCAAACTCCACTGGAGGTATTCAAATGCTTAGAGGATGAAGGTTTTCCCATCAAATATGCCCGTGTGCCAATCACTGATGGTAAAGCCCCCAAAAGTTCTGATTTCGATGTATTGGCATCAAATATTGCTTCTGCTTCGAAGGACACTGCTTTTGTATTCAATTGCCAGGTAAAAATTTTAATACATTAGTTCATTGCTTCTATTATACATTTCCTTGTATTATATTCTTTTGTTTGTTTGGCATTGGGCCTAATATTTTAGTACTTTTTATATATAGATGGGTAGGGGAAGGACGACCACTGGTACTGTAATTGCTTGTCTTGTGAAACTCCGAATCGATCTTGGTAGACCTATTAAAGTTATTGTGGATGATGGAAGGAACCATGAAGAGGTGGATAGTGATAGCTCAAGTGGTGAAGAGACGGGAGGTATTGGTGCTCCATCTACCTCTGATCTCGTGAAAGTAGGAACTGAAACAGAGCAAGCTCGAGCATTTGGCATTGATGATATTCTCTTATTATGGAAAATAACAAGGTTATTTGATAATGGAGTCGAGTGCCGTGAGGCTTTAGATGCTGTTATTGACAGATGTTCTGCTCTGCAAAACATACGTGAAGCTGTTCTGCATTACAGAAAGACATTCAATCAGCAGCATGTCGAACCAAGGGTTAGGAGGGTTGCCTTGAACCGTGGTGCAGAATACTTGGAGCGGTACTTCAGGTTAATTGCATTTGCAGCATATCTTGGAAGTGAAGCTTTTGATGGGTTTTGTGGGCAAGGAGAATCCAGGATGACATTTAAAAGCTGGTTACGCCAAAGACCAGAGGTCCAATCAATGAAATGGAGCATAAGACTTAGGCCTGGGCGTTTCTTTACAGTTCCCGTAAATTTTCTTTTCTGATGCTGTAGAAGTTTTAGCTTCATATAAGATAATATTTTGCTGGTGTTTTGTTTCATTTGATGCTGTATATGGAGCATAACTGAATTCATATTTACAATACAGGAGGAATTACGGGCACCTCAAGAATCTCAGCATGGAGATGCTGTAATGGAGGCTATTGTCAAGGCCCGTAGTGGTTCTGTTTTGGGACAAGGCTCTATTCTTAAGATGTATTTCTTTCCAGGTCAGAGAACTTCCAGTCATATACAGATTCATGGTGCTCCGCATGTTTATGAGGTAAGCAAAATACGTTTACATAATATTCTTCTGTAACCTATGATATCTTTTGAACATTTAGAGATCTGACCCACTGAAACTACAAATATGTTTATAAAATTCTTTATGCAAAAATTGGATCTTACTTTCTGTTTATTGGCATTTATGATCCTATTCAATTCTCGGGATTGTTAGATTGGAATTTATTGCTGTGCAACAATGATCAATCCTTTTAGCAGTTGTTCACATACAGTAGAACATTTTGGTGATGAGGAAATGCTGATGATGTCTGCTTCTCACCTGCTTAATCATGCTAAATAGTTTGTGTATATCTATTTCTGCTAATGTTGATCGATTAATAAATTTCTTGTCAAATCCGTTAAAATAATTTATAATAATTTTGATAGATTATCTTAGTTTGGAAATATTGATGCATAAAAAATAGATGATATTTTATCTTTTGTTCCTTGGAAGACTTCGGAAAAGAAGAGCGTAAGTATCTAACAACTACTCGCTAACACTATTTTAATTTCTTTAGGTGGATGGATACCCTGTGTATAGTATGGCAACTCCAACAATTACTGGTGCAAAAGAAATGCTGGCATATTTAGGTGCCAAGGCCAAAGACGAGAAATCTGTTGGCAAGAAAGTAATATTAACAGATGTGAGAGAGGAAGCAGTTGTTTACATTAATGACACACCATTTGTCCTGAGGGAGCTCAACAAACCTGTTGATACACTAAAGCATGTTGGAATTACTGGTCCTGTGGTAATGGAGGCATTAATATGTTTTAATATTTCAAAATAAGGATGAAGATCCAGTTGAGTCTCCAAGTTTAATTTCTTTTGACCACTTCGCAGGTTGAGCACATGGAAGCAAGGCTGAAAGAAGACATATTATCTGAGGTGAGACAATCTGGTGGGCGAATGCTTTTGCATCGCGAAGAGTATAACCCAGCATCAAACCAATCCAACGTCATAGGTTACTGGGAAAACATCTTTGCAGATGATGTGAAAACACCTGCTGAGGTCTATGCTGCGCTAAAAGATGAGGGGTATAACATAATGTACAGAAGGATACCATTGACAAGAGAGAGAGAGGCTTTAGCTTCGGATGTAGATGCTATACAGTACTGCAAAGATGAGTGAGTATCCTGTACAGCTTTCTTCCTGCTGCCAACTTTTCATTTTATCCTTTTAGTTCCAAGATACTAATAACCAAAGTCAATAATTCCTTTTATTTTACACGTCCTCCTTAATCTTTAAATGATTTCACAAAACTAAGATTTATTTTTCCCTTTTCAGGTCTTCTGCAGGTTGTTACCTCTTTGTGTCACACACAGGGATTGGAGGAGTTGCATATGCGATGGCAATTACATGTCTTAGACTGAATGCTGCGGCAAATGTTGAATCAAATCTTCAACAATCTTTGGTCCACACACCAGTGAATATGATGAATGAAGAGATTTTACCTTCTCAAGTTTCTAATGAAGAAGCACAGAGAATGGGTGACTACCGTGACATTCTGAGCCTTACGAGGGTTCTTGTCTTTGGTCCACAAAGCAAAGCAGACGTTGATGTCATTATTGACAGGTAAACCTGACCTTGGCAAGTCAATGCACTAAACAAGTAGTATACTAAGTATATAAATCTGGTACAGTAATATAATGACTGACTTGATTTAACTTAGTTATTTTATTATACTCTTTTGAATCATGATGATACTGAGACTGCTTCTTCAATTGTAAAGGTGTGCAGGTGCAGGACATCTGCGGGATGATATTCTTCTATACAGCAAGGAGCTCGAGAAGTTCCCGAACAATGACAATGAGCAAAGAGTGCACCTCATGGACATGGGCATCAAGGCATTAAGGTAGCTCAGTTTCCTCTGATACGCGACATGATATATATGTTATACAGGGTCCTAACTTATGATGAATATTTGCAGGCGATATTTCTATCTGATCACATTCAGGTCGTATCTGTACTGCAGCTCACCAGCCGATACAACTTTTAAATCATGGATGAGTGCAAGACCTGAACTGGGACATCTCTGTAATAACCTCAGGATCGATAAATGAATGAATGTAGAAATCTTGTAGTGGTTGTAATATTTGTATAGTTTAGTGTAGCCTGTTTCACCCCATCCCATCTATAGCATAGCCATGTGCATGAATACAAATCCATGTACAGGAAAAGGTTAAACCACGTAAGTGGCCAGCTCTGACTTCAATTTAACTATCCTCATATGCAACTGTTTAGGCTTGGTATTTGCACCACCGATTACCTTTTATAATCAGAATACCAAATCGTTTTTGATCGGAATTCAAAATCACTGCCACTTTGTTGATGGAACATTCAGGTATAGAATTGTATGGTTGTGTTGTATAGAATTTGTTATGAGTTCATTGGATTTTTAGGCCATCAAAAGTTTACTATAAAATTATAGGTCACTTTTGAAGTTTGTAAAACTAAACTTTGATTTTCACTCCATCGACTGTGAGCATAATTCACTGAATTATAAAGTTTCAGGGGTATTTTGGAAAACTTGGCCTAAACTTTAAAAAATTATTATTATTATTATTATTATTATTATTATTTTTAATATTTTTCAAAATAGGCCTGTATTTTAAACTTTAAAAAGCCCATTTCTTAAAATTTTTACATTTTGTATTTTGTATTGGGTTGTATAGGAATTTTATTTTTTATTATTTTTATTTTTATTTTAATTATGTGTTTGGATATATGGATTTGTATGGTATTAGAGTTAATTAAGAGTAGATTGACATTTTAGGTGAGAAAAATTATATCCCTTAGCAAATAAGAATTTATTAATTCAATATGATACAATTTTATTTCAAATCTAAAAACAAACAAAGGCTATTGTGTATGATTCCTCGTTCATTTTTTTTTTTCTCAAAGTAATAAATTTATGAAACCTTAATTTATTAAATACAAATTATAAAAGAATGTGTACACCATGTATAATATATATAATTTATTTTCTTTTACATGATTCGTTATCCAATGATGAATTTACTAAAAAAGAATATGTGAAGAATATGATTATTTAAAATTGTGTTTTTTTATTTATAATTTGAATATTATATTTAATATATTAAATTTAAATAATAAAAAATATTTGTATTTTGATTTTAATATCATATGCATTATTAATCGATTGAATTATTATAAAAAAATATATATAAATAATAAAATTATTGAAGATATATTTTAGGTATATATATATACCAATTTTATTTTATTTTATTTTAAAATTTTCTTTGTTTTAAATATTTTTAAAGGATACCATATAAGATTTATATAGACGTTATAAAAATAAAACAAAGTTATATAAAATAAAACAAGGTTAATACAATACTTTTACCAAACTGTGTATATAGTAACACGAGCTAACCCGTGCAATTTAGTAATATACAAGCTGTAAAGATAATGAATACATCACAGGGAAGAGATAATTGAAAAATGTTCATAATTCTTATTTAATGAAAGGAGTAATTCTTATTCAACGAAAATAGTAGAACATTAAAGTACTTATGAGCAAGTACGGATTATTCAAAATTTAAAACCTCAATCAACAACTTATTCACAATATGCTAAACTGAAAAATCTTATCAACACATTTGTTACTGTTTGTTGGAGTAGTTGTTGGGGATTCTGTTATTATCCATTACATCCTCCCTCAAATGTAACTTAGGTAAAGAAATTAGATTTAATTTGGAGTATAAAAGTTGAAATTGAATCACAGACAAAGGCTTGGTTAAGACATTAGAAATTTGAAGAGTTGATGGTATATATCTTAGTTCTATTGCTTCACATTCCACTTTTCTCTAACGAAGAGTGCATCAATTTTCACATGCTTGGTTCTTGAGTGAAGAACTAGATTTTTCACAATGGAGTTTACGCTTGTGTTATCAAACCATACAACACAAGGTGGTGAAACTGGATATTAAAGTTCTTTGAATAACAAATAAACCCGTAGTATGTCAGATGTGGCTAGAGCCATGGCTCTATACACAGGTTCAGTACTAGACCCAGCCACCACTTGTTGCTTCCTTGAACTCCAAGCTATGAGATTCCCACCTAAGGATAAACTAAAAACAGTTGTGATCTTGCAATCATCAATACAGTTGGCCAAATCAACATCTGTATAAGCTTCCAAAAGTAATGTTTTTGTAGGTTTGAAAATGAGTCCAAGATCAATGGTACCTTTGAGATACCGCAGGACTCTTTGGTAGACTTGTCAATGTTTAATGGTAGGAGTTTGTATAAACTGACTAAGCTTGTTGCCTGAGAATGAAATATCTGGTCAAGTATTGGTTAGATAATGTAGTGCACCCACTGTACTTCGATAAAGAGATGGTTGATCAAAAGGTTCATTATCTGATTTGGAGAGCTTGTGAGATGTAGTCATCGATGTATGGTTGATCAAAAGGTTCATTGTCTTGGTGAGTAAATCGGTAACATATTTGGATTGTGTCAACAATAACTGACGCAACTCACCAAAGCAAAGATGAAGTCTTGATGATGCCAGTAGGTCAAATTACAAGATCACGCTCTTCTAAACTCAAAGCACGACTTCAAATTTATGTACAAGCATTGATTTCACAAGAGCTTCAAGAGGACATGATGATCAAGCTTGGGGAAGAACTTACGGAGATGCTGAGGTGTTTATGCACATTAGAGGAACCAAGTCCAGAAGGCTAAACACTTAGCCAAATATCTGAAGCACAAGTCTAATTAAATGGGCTTAAGCTTAGCTATCTTTAAAGTGAATATCTGAGCTTCTTTTATTTTATTATTTTTGGCTTTAAAATATTGTGATATGTATTTAATATGCATGAATAAATTAGTGTTGGGCCTCCGATTAATAGCCCAACCTTTAAGATTTTTAGGTTTTTTTTTTTTTTTTTTTTTTTTTGGGTTTGATTTGTAAAGGGTATTTAAACTCTTCTTTATGTGCGTTGGCGGCAGACATGATTAAAACAATATTTTTGGGAGTAGAAAAATTTTATTCCAGACTATTTTACTTTAAGGATTGATTCAAATTATCAAGTAAGTATTAACTTGTGGCGTTAATTCAATTGTTTCACATCTTATACTCCTTGTTACCAATTCCTTGCTGTTTTGGGGTGAAGGGTTCTTGTAGATTGATTGAATTTAGGTTTGGGAAAATCTATTGATTCGGAGGTGATTCATGCTCTTGAATTTTTGTCGTATCAATAACCCATTTCCATTCCGATGTGCTTCAAAGCCAAGAAAATAGTTAATCGGTCCTAGTAATTTCAGAGCAAAAGTACCTTCAAGAAAATTTAGAGCATGTGTACTAAGGTTGAAGCACTTCCAGTGACCAATATATCATCTACATAGACTAAAAGATATATGATATCATCTTTAGTCTTTTTTATGAACAATGACATATCTGAGACATAACTATGAAATCCTCAACTTAGCAAAGCTGACTTCAATTTTGTAAACTACTCTCGATACTTGCTTTAGTCTATATAGAGCTTTGTTGAGTTTGCAGACATAAGATGGCTTTGTCGAACTTAAAAACATGGCGGTTGCACCATGTAAACTGTTTCCATTAAATCACCATTAAGGAAGGCATTGTTTATGTCCAACTGCTGGATTTCCCACCTATAAGAGACAACAAGAGAAAAAATCACTCTAATGGTAGTTCCTTTAACTACAGGACTGAAAGTGTCATGATAGTCTAATTCGGCTATTTGGTGGAAACCTTTGGCAACTAATCTGGCTTTATCCTTCAATATAGATCCATTTGGGTTTTTGGTTAATTCAAAAAACCCACTTACAGCCAACTAGATTCATGAAAGGTTGATAGGGAACCAAAGTCCATATGTTGTTTTGTCCAGTGGATGGTTGGTTGAGATCTTGTGGTCATTGAGTGAGTTCGTTGGATGGTTTGTCTAGAGGGAACTATATGAGTCTGTGTACGAGCAGGTATTTATTCCAGATGTTGTACCGGCAGATTGATTTGATCATCAAAATGAGTAGATACGGATGGTTGGATGAGAGACTTTGTTATAGATATTACTAGTTGGACGAGAGGTAGTGTTGGTGATCTTGACAGGCTAGTGCAGGAGTGACTAGATTATGAAATAGGGCTTCAAAAGAGTCGAGCCGAGTCGAGTATATGAGGTGTTTGTGTTTGGCTCGTTTATGAAATATCGAGCGCGACGAGCTTTATAAATGTTTGTTCAAGCTCGAGTCGATAATTTTTTTCTATGTTTGAGCTCGACTCGTCTAAAATCGTTTAAGTTAATCGAGCTCAACTCATTAGTAGCCCGTTTAAATTAATCGAGCTCAGCTCATTTAGTAGCTCGTTTAAGTTAATCGAGCTTAACTCGTTTAGTAGTTTGATTAGACTCATTTAGCCGTTTGTTTAATAGTTTGTTTGAGCTCGTTTAGTAAAATTAAAACAAAAGAAAACTGAGTTTAAATTAAACCTAAATTTTAAAAAAATCCTGACAACTATTTTAATTTGGGTTTTTGAATTTGAGCTTTTTTTTATATACATTAAAAATTTTGTATATTGATTTTTATTAAAAAATATTTATTGAACGAGTTATAAATGAGCTCGTTCGCGAACACAAACGAGTTTTAATCGAACATAAATGAGCTATGAATGAGTTAGTTCATGAACATAAACGAGTCGAATAAGGATCTGTTCGAGCTCGGCTTATGTATTAAACGAGTTATAAAATTTTGTTTGTGATCGTTCATTTAAGTGTTGAACAAGCTTTGACCTATCTTTGACCTAGCTTTGACCGAACTGTTAACGAACCATTCACGAGTGCTCGTGTTCATTTGCACCCCTAGTAGTTCACCGTTTGAAGATCTTAAAAGCAGCAATAGTAGGGGAAATATTGCTTTGAACTTCACCAGTTGATTGAGAGTTTGTCCTTTCTATAGAAAACATATGAGAAAAAGGTAAGTCAGATTCATTGAATAACACATGCCGTGATATATACGCCTTTCCAGAATTGTGAAGATATTTGTATTCTTTATGTTGTATACTATAACCAATAAAGATGCACCGATTTGTATGAAAATCCAGTTTATGCTTATTGTAATATTTGAGATATGGATAACATGCACACCCAAAAACCTTCAACTATGAGTAGTCAACTTTATTTTTAAACAAAACCTTAAAAGATCTAGTGTTATTTAACGCTATAAATGGTAAACTGTTGAGAATGGTATTTGTTGTGAGGAAAGCTTCTATATGTAAGAGGCATGTGAGCATAAGCAAGCATCGTAAGACCTGTCTCAACCAGAGCTATATGCATTCGTTCTGCAATGTCATTTTGCCGCACATGATAAACAAAATGCTACTTCTTCATTAGCTAAGTATTTTGAAATGGGGACAAACTATTTACCCATAACAGTTTGCAAGATTTTTATTTTACATGTAAAAATATTTTCCACCATCTTAAATTGAATGAATACGACAATAATATCTGATTTCAATTTTAGAGGATAAAACCATGAGTATCGAGAATGTGAATCTACGAAGACCACATAATACCTGTACCTTTTAGTTGAAACAATCAGAGTAGGCCTCTAATAGTTTGGAAGCTCTTCTATTTTATACTGCAAAAGGTAACTTATACATTTTTTCAAACTTACATGCTTCATAAAATTTTTCTTTATCAAAGGTGAATGAAATATTATTTTTATTTAGAACATAATCAACTGTTTTTTTATGCAGAATGACCAAGTCGAATATGCCATCTAGTGATTGGTTCTCTAGCAACAAGAAAAGAAGCTTTATTACATAAGTTATTCGCTACTTCTTGATTTTGAAGACATGTTCCGTGTACGTGCTTGCTGATGATGCAACTCACCAAAGCAACGATGAAGTCTTGATGATGCCAGTAGGTCCAATTACAAGATTACGCTCTTCTAAACTCAAAGCACGACTTCAAATTTATGTACAAGCATTGATTTCACAAGAGATTTAAGAGGACATGATGATCAAGCTTGGGGAAGAACTTAAGGAGATGCCGAGGTGTTTATGCACATTAAAGGAACCAAATCCAAAAGACTAAACACATGGCCAAATATCTGAAGCACAAGTCTAATTAAATGGGCTTAGGCTTAGCTATCTTTAAAGTGAATATCTGGGCTTCTTTTATTTTATTATTTTGGGCTTTAAAATATTTCGATCTGTATTTAATATGCATGTGCCTCACTTAAAAGTCATGTGCATGAATTAATTAGTGTTGGGCCTCTGATTAATTGCCCAGCCTTTAATATTTTTAGTGTTTTAGGGTTTGATTTGTAAAGGGTATTTAAACCCTTCTTTATGTGCGTTGGCGGGAGACTTGATTAAAACAATATTTTTGGGAGTAGAAAGGTTTGATTCCAGACTATTTTACTTTAAGGATTGATTCAACTTATCAAGTAAGTATTAACTTGTGGTGTTAATTCAATTCTTTCACATCCTGTACTCTTTGTTACCAATTCCTTGCTGTTTTGGGGGTGAAGGTTTCTTGTAGATTGATTGAATTTAGGTCTGGGAACATCTATTGATTCGGAGGTGATTCATGCTTAGTTATTGAATTGTTGCCGTATCATTTTTGGTATCAGAGCCTAGGTTAAATTCAATCTTTTTTTCTTTAATTTTTTGTGAGTTCTTTTTTTGTATTGTTATTCAGCCCCTCATTAAAAAAAAGAAAAAAAATTGTGGAAAAAAATTAGAGAAAAAAAATATGAAAAAAAATCGTGTAAAAAAAAAGAAGACTAGAAGAGAAAATCACGTTGTTTAAACATTCATAATCTCTTTCTTATTGTTTGTTCTTTTTCTCTCTTAGAATTATTTCCTTCCAGGCTCAATTTCCTTGAAAAAAAAAATCGTCCACATACATTTTCTTCATCTCGTATGTGACTAATTTTTTGTTAGTTGTTTCTTTTTTGTCTTAATAGTACATTGCATCTAGTTTTGTGCTTTCTTCATTTCTTTATGTATTCTTTGTTTCCTTCTACTGAATTGTGTTGTTGTTATGCTTATTGGTTAGTAGTAATCAATCTGGACAAGTAAAACTGTGCTTGAATCTAGAGTTGGAAAAGACAAGAGTAGGTGAGCTCATTGAGGGTAAAAGCCATATTTTTAAGTGAAACACGAGGGTATCCATTCTGACTTGGAGTGAAACACATGAGGGAGTGTGTGAGGAACTATTCTAATTTTTTTCCTGCAGGTTTTACATCATGAGTACTTCAAATGAAGTTAAAAGTAGTGACAAGGAGGAAAAGAATAGTGAGGTTGAGCAAACCACATTCTTTACATTGCAGGCAATGCAACAACAATTCCAAAGGATTGAGAACATGTTTAGAGATGTTAATGATAAATTTGATAGGCAAGATCAAGCCATTAGAGAGTTCAAAGAGAGACTCCAACTAATGGTACAATAAGAAGGCAAAATAATCGGGAACTAACTCCAGTGCCTTCAGACTATGAGGATGAATATGAAGATATGAGGAATGAAGAAGAATGCAATAGGGCTAGATTTGACAGAACGGGAGCAAGAAATGATAGAGGAAGAGGAAGAGGTTATAGGGGTCGAATTAATGCAAGGAGAGAAGATAAAGTTGAACATGTTGATAGAAACTTGGGTAGTATCAAGATGAAAATACCCTCTTTCCAAGGCAAAAATGATCCAGAAACTTATTTGGAATGGGAAAGAATGGTAGAAATGATTTTTGAATGTCATAACCTCTCAGAAGAAAAGAAGGTGAAGCTGGCTGCTGTGGAATTCCATGACTATGCACTTGTTTGGTGGGATCAACTTGTTATGAACAGAAGAAGGAATGGAGAGGATCCTATTGAGACTTGGGCTGAGATGAAGAGGGTAATGAAGAAAAGATTTGTACCTAGCTTCTTTTATAGGGAGCTACATCAAAAGCTCTAAACTTTGAGACAGGGCACTAGAAGTGTTGAAGAATACCATAAGGAGATGGAGATAGCCATGATTAAGGCGAATATAGAAGAAGATAGGGAGGCTACCATGGCACGTTTCTCGACTGGTTTAAATCAAGACATAGAAAATGTCATTTAGTTGCACCATTACGTTGAGTTAGAGGAGATGGTGAACATGGCTATGAAGATAGAGAAGCAGCTCAAGTACAAAGGGCCCAACAAGACTTCTTATTCGAGCTCTATAGTAAGTTGGAACTCCAAATGGTCCAAGAAAGACGAGAAGTACAAGGATCAGTCAAAAGAAGAGAAGAACAAGACAGATCTAAAAGGTACTTTAAAAACTTCTAGTTCTTCTCATTCTAATTCTGAAAAGCATAGATCTATTAAGTGCTTTAAATGTCCTGGTGTTGGTCATATTACTTCTCAATGTCCGACTGAGAAAATAATGATTATAAGAAGTGAGGAAGTTATTTCTGAAGATGAGGGTAGTGATGAAAATGATTCTGATTCAATGCCTGAATTGGAGGATTATTTAGATGTAGAAGCTGAGGATACACCCAGGGGTGAATTACTTGTTACTAGGCGTGTTTTGAATGCTCATGCAAGGGAAGATGGACTTGAGCAAAGAGAAAATATTTTTCACTCTAGGTGCCTAGTGAATGAAAAAATTTGTAGCCTGATAATTGATGGGGGAAGTTGCACTAATGTAGCTAGCACAATGATGGTAGAAAAACTGGGGTTGGATTGTTTGAGGCATCCAAGACTGTATAGGCTGCAATGGTTGAATGACATGGGAGAAATCAAGGTGAATAAACAAGTTCTTGTGAATTTCTCTATTGGTAAGTATTCTGATTAAGTTCTTTGTGATGTTGTACCTATGCATGCAAGTCATTTATTGCTTGGTAGATCTTGGCAATATGATAAGAGAGTGTTACATGATGGATTTAAGAATAGGTACTCATTTTCCATGGGGGATCAGAAGTTTGTTCTTGCTCCATTGCTACCAAAAGAGGTCTATGAAGACCAAATGCAATTGAAAAGAAGTATGGAAGCAATGCAACAAAGGAAGGCTGAAAAGACTCAAGAAAAACAAGAATTGACAAAAATTGAGGAGAAGGCTGAGAGCCTTGCAAAAGTAGAGTAGAAATTGAAAATAAAAGAAAAGAGAGATGGTGAGGCAGAGAATGAGAGAAGAAAAGAGGGGAAAAAGGCCTCAAAATAAATTCAATTAAAAGGCCCAAATGAGAGAAAAGGCAGATAAAAACAAAACTTCTATGCAAAAATGAGAGAAGTAAGGGTTGCTAATAAGGAAAGTCGATGCTTGTTTGTACTTTTGTGCAAGTAAGCTTACTTTAATGAATCTGACATTAACCCAAGTTTGCCTAGTTGTGTTGTTTCTTTGTTACAAGAATATGGAGACCTTTTTCCTGATGACCTGCCTAAGGAGTTGCCACCTATTAGGGGAATAGAGCATCAAATTGATTTCATGCCCGGAGCACAAATTCCAAACAGACCAGCTTATAGAGCTAACCCAGAAGAAACTAAGGAAATCCAAAAGCAAGTTGAAGAGTTGTTGCAAAAGGGACACATAAGTGAATGTTTGAGTTCTTATGCCGTACCGGTTATTCTAGTACCTAAGAAAGATGGGAGTTGGCACATGTGTGTAGATTGCAGAGCTGTTAATAAGATAACGGTAAAGTATCGTCATCCTATACCTAGGTTAGAAGATATGCTTGATGAATTGCATGGTGCTTGTATATTTACCAAGATTGATCTAATGAGTGGTTACCATCAGATTAGAATGAAAATTGGTGATGAGTGGAAAACTGCTTTTAAAACAAAATATGGTTTATATGAGTGGATGGTGATGCCTTTTAGGCTAACTAATGCCCCTAGCACTTTCATGAGAATGATGAATCATATGTTGAGATCTTTTATTGGTAGATTTGTTGTGGTATATTTTGATGACATACTGATTTATAGCAAAAGCATTAATGAGCATATTGAGCATCTTAAGTCTGTGTTAGATGCACTTAGGGCAGAAAAGTTGTATGCGACTTTGAAAAAGTGTACATTTTGCATGGATTGTGTTACTTTTCTTGGTTATGTTGTTTCTTCTAATGGGGTTGAGGTGGACCAAGAGAAGGTCAAGGCAATCAAGGAGTGGCCACGACCTACAAGTATTACTCAGGTAAGATCTTTTGATGGACTTACTAGTTTTTACAGGAGATTTGTCAAGGATTTTAGCTCTATAGCAGCCCCATTGACAGAGATTGTTAAAAAGGAGGTAGGATTTATTTGGGGTGAGGCATAGGAACATGCTTTCAATACTTTGAAAGATAAACTTTGTTCTGGCCCTATTTTGTTACTTCGCCAATTTGTGTTTCTTTAATAGTTTTATTTCAAAATTGCCACTTTGCAAAACTCTATAAATAGCAGCTCTGTTGAAGCAATTAGAACCTTTCGACATTTTATTAATCAGAGCTAAAATTCTAGAATCTCCTGTTCATTCTTAAGAGTTTAATTTTGTTGAAGTTTCTGGAAAAAGCTTTGTACTCTATTTTCTGTGATCATTGAGATTTAGATTGAAGATAGCGAAGTGAAGACTGTGACATCGTCCAACTTCTATCTTCTTTGGTAAGATTTAGATCTTATAACATATCGATGATGATTTTGTGTAGAATTGAATATGCTGAAGTAGATATGTTAGCTAATAGCTTTGTGTGTTTGTTGTGATCTGTTGTTAATTGTGATCTTAATTGTGAAATTCTGTTCCAAATTATAGTCAGATTTGCTGAATTTTCATGTGTTTATTGAATTACAAGAATGAGAGTTATGTAATTTTTTTATTCTGTTGCTCAATTTAGATCAGAGATGACAATTGAGTTTCAGATCTAAGAACAGAGGATCATTGTACTAGAGATAGACAATAGATCTGATTTTCTATAGATTGTGCTTATTAGTTATATGAGTTGTAGTATAGAGATATATGCAATTGTGTGACTCAGATCTGTTAGATTGAATCGAGAGATCTTTTAGCAGATCATTGATGATGATCTAGATTGTGAATCTGAATTTTAGAGTTGAATTGACAGATTAGAGAACAATTAACAACAGGAAGTAGCAAATTGGTTTGTAATATTTGAGATGCTTGAAATATTGAGTATGAGTCTTGTTTGATTGATAGATGTCAGAAATCTCTAAAAACTTAAATCAGATTCTATGAACTTTTCAATTCTGTTGCTAATTAATTCTTTTGACAATTCGAATTAAATCTTGATTTTCCAACAAACAATCCCTGTGATGACGATATCTTTAAAATTACAACAGACGTTAATAGGAATACTGGTTTCTTTGTGTTGTTTTATATGTCAGTAAAATTCCTCATCAATTTCTGGTGCCGTTGCCAGGGATTGTTCTTTTTGAAGATTGAGATTTACTTTGAATTGTACTAACTTGATTTATTAAATTACTTTTCAACTAAAAATTGTTTGTTCAAGTGTGTATTGTATGTAGACAAGATCTAAAGGAACTAAAGATTTGCAGTTTGATCCTGAACCTAAGAGGATTATTAGACAATCAAAATCACAATTCAGATCAGCATCAAGAGCAGAATCTACTAGAATTACCATGTCTTGTGAACACTACAACCACAATAATAATAATGATGGAAGAGTAGATCCTAGAGCAGAAAGGATGACTCTACGTCAATACTCTATTCCACCTGTAGATGGCATGCATCAAGCCATCAATCTTCATGCAGTAACAACAGATAACTTTGAGCTGAGATCTGGTCTTATTCAAATGGTTTAGCAAAATAAATTTGGAGGAGGAGCTACAGAAGATCCAAATCAACATTTGAATACCTTCTTGCATTTGTGTAGCACTTTTAGACACACGAGAGTTTCTGATGATGCATTGAAGTTGAGATGATTTCCTTTCTCATTGAATAACAAGGCACATGCATGGCTGTATTCTTTACCACCAGGGTGCACAAACAGCTGGGAGGATCTAGTCAAGAGATTTCTGGCTCATTATTTTCCTCCTATGAAGATGGTCAAATTGAGAAACATGATTTCTTCATTCTAGTATGTAGAAGGAGAATCACTGTATAAGAGCTGGGAAAGATTTAAGGAGTTGATTCGGAAGTGTCCGCACCATGGTATAGCTGCTTGGAGTATTGTCATGACTTTTTACAGTGCTATGCCACCTCTTATAAAAATACACATTGATTCCTCAGCTGGAGGGTCAATAATGGATAAGGAACCAGATGAAGCTCATGATTTTATTGAGTTACTGACAAATAATGATTTTGGTTGGAATGAGAGAGAGAAGGCTGCAACTAAGAAGCAGTCAGGAGTGTATGAACTGGAGTCTTTTAATCAAGCCCGGCTCTGAGGGGTGGCCGGAGGAGCGCCCGCGTGGAAGGGGGCCCTCAGAGCCGGAGGTGAGTTAAAATTTTTTTAAATTTTTAAATAAAAGATACAATTTGATGTAATTTTTTTAAAAAAAAAATCACTGAAATTGAATTAATTTGATGTAACTGAACTATATTTATATTACTGCTATTTTAGTTTGTAGTATCGAATTTGTTTATCTCATAAATCGTCAGGTTAATTTATAATATTGAATACTAGTATTCATGTTTACCCTATTCATGATCATATTAAAAAAATAATAATAACTTGAAGGGCCCATTGTATCACATTTGTAAGGGGCCTCCTAAATATAGAGACGGTGCTGCTTTCAATGCACTCTCAGCACAAATAGCTCTATTGAATAAGAAAATGGATAACATGGCAGTGAATAAACATGGCTGTCAGAATAAGAGGATTTCTGTCAATGCTGTAGAAAAATAGAAGCCAACTCTCGCAGACTATACATAAGAAACAGCTTTTGCTGGTAATGAAGATGAACCTGAAGAGTTGGAACAAGTTAATTTTATCAACAATAATTATGGAAACCAGCAGAGGCCAAATTATCAGCAGAGGAATTAACCCTATCAAAATCAGGGTTATTACCAAAGGAACCCACAGCGTGGTTACCAACAGGGGCAGTCTCAGTACCAGTCAGTAGAGCAAAAGAAGACTAACCTAGATGATCTTCTTATCAAATATATGGAGAAGGCTGATTCTGTTCTTACCAACCATTCTTCTTCCATCAAGAACTTGGAAACTCAGATGGGGCAGCTTTTACAAGTTTTGAATCAAAGACCCCAAGGTTCACTTCCAAGTGATATTGTGCCAAATCCTAAGGGAAAAGAAAAATCCAAAGAGGAAGCACAAGTACATGCAATTACGGGTTAAATAAACTAGCCCATTAATCCGCCATCAATTCAAAAAAATATTCAAAAAATTTTATGTATATATGATAAGGAATTTCTTGCACTACTATAAATCACTAAAGAACCAAATTCCTATCAACGTCTAATGTAGTATTTTAGATATCGTCTCCACAGAGATTGTTTGCTAAGAAGCAGAAAGAATGAGATTAAGATCTTAATTGAATTGTTAAAAGAATCTACCGGTAAAACAAATCATAAAGATTCATAAAATTGTTTTGAGATTTTTAGACACTAATGACTTTCAGTAATCAAATCATGGAATCCGTACTCAGTTTTGCAAATAATCTCATCTATAATGATGTCGATCTGCTAATCTCTGATATTCATTATATTCTAATTGCCAATCAACTCTAGATCACAGATTCACTTCCTAGATCATCATTAGTGATATGTAGATGATCTCTCGATTCTATCCAACAGATCTCAATTACACAGTTGCATATATCTCTATACTAAAATTTGTATAACTGATAAGCACAATCTGTAGAAAATCATATCTGTTGCCTATCTCTAGCACAACGATCCTATGTTCTTAGATCTAAAATCTAATTGCCATCTCCGGTCCAAATCAAGCTTCAGAATAACAAGATTACTTAACTCTGGTTCTTGTAATTCAATTATTGCATGGAAATTGAGTAAACCTGACTATGATTGAAAAAGAATTACACAATCAAGACACAACTAACAATAGATCGCAGCAAATCAAACAGAGCTATTAGTTAGCATCTCTACTTCATGCATATTCAAATCAACACATAATTTTCATCGACATGCTTAAAGATCTAAATCTTACCAAGGAAGATTGAAGCTGCCACAGTCTTTACCTCACAATCTTCAAGCTAATCCTCGATGATTACAGAAAACAGAGCACAAACTTCCTTGAGAAACTTCACTGAATAGAATTTTAAAAAATGAACAGAAGAATCTAGAATTTTAGATCAAATTACAAAAATGTCAAAAAGTCCTAATTGCTTCAACTAAGCTCCTATTTATAGAGTTTTGCTCAGTGGCAATTTTGAAATAAAACTAACAAAGTAACACAAATTGGCGAAGTAACAATAATTCTCTTTTATTTCGCATGTTCCTTCACCTGAACATAAACGACTTAATTCATACTCGCCTATCTCTACTTTGCCTTATAAATGCACTAGGCGAGATAGTTCCAATATCGCCTTAATATTCCTTCTTCCTTGGGCGACATAATATATCTCAGCCTTTGCTTATCAACTGTATCATGGCGAGTTGCATGTTTGTTGCCTGAAAATTTCACCAAGCTTGGCGAGTCTGGGAGGCGAGAAATCTTCTTATCGCCCTCTTTAGATTTTCCTCTAGGCGATTTCTACCTCATGTCGCCTTTGTCATTATGTCTTTTTAGGTGAGGCTTTGAACATCCTGCCTTCTTATGTTGCCTTATCCCTTTAGCAAGTAGGCGAAATGTCCAGGCGACATCTTCTCTCTAAATTGTATTTTGCCATTTCTGCAGACTTTAGATGAAATTCTATTTGGTCCCTCTTTGTTCCAATTCTTGCTTGTTTTAGCTACTTTTCCAAATCTTTTCATCCAAGCCCCTGTCTTAATAAAAATAGTCTATAATCACTAGAAATCCATTCAATATATCAACCTTTAAGCTCAATTTCTCTACATTTAAGCTCATAAAATATACTAAAATATAAGTAAATTCTAGACTTATCTATATAATTTTCCGCTAATTACATCACGCAGCAGTGAGTTTTTGCAATATTACACCTGTGAAACACTTTTCATCAATTTTACACTAAACAATATTGACTTTTGAAAAATGTTACATCTGAACTAACACTGTTAGTCAAAGTTGTTAGTCAATGCTGTTGACTTCTGGTTAAGTGTCAACCATGTTGTTTTACCAAAATACCCTTTTCCAATCAACACCCAATCGGCACAGTTTGCCGAATTATGTCCTACACTAGTTTATGTCATTTTTTTTATAGGCATAAGGGTCTTAGAAGCCCCTGAACTTGACTATATTTTTCAAGTTAGCCTTTTAACCTCACGAAAGGTCAATTTAACACCTTAACTTTCAAATTTTGTGTCAAATAAGCCCCTTTTTGATGATGTGGAGGGCTTAATTGACATTTTGAAGTTAACATATTTTGCTGCCAGATCAGCCTCCACATCGGCAAAAGGGCTTTATTGACCCGTCATTTGGAGGTTGAGGGGCTAAATTGACCCTCTGTAAAGTTTGAGGGCTAACATAAAAAAATATAGTTAAGTTCGGGGGCTCCTGAGACCCTTATGCCTTTTTAATGATATGACTTAGTTTTTTTATATTTAATAATATTTATAGTATTTATTTATTTATATTTAATTAAAATTTCATACAAATATATGGTTTTATATCCCATTATTTCCAAATACACAATGAATATATTGTATAATATTGTATTATTATTACAAAATATTTTGAAATAAAAATTATACAATTATTTTTAATAAAATAAAATCACATTTAAAAATAATTTGTTAATCCAAATAATTGCAACCAAATAAATTAAATTTTATTTAAAAAAATACATCAAGTTAAAATAATTATTTTTTTATCAGATGATACAATAAATATCTTAATCTAACTATTTTAAATTTAAATGTGTATTTTACAATAAAATGATTTTTTTTTATAAAAAATATTATTTTATTTGCAAAAAATATATATACTTTTATAATATTTATTATTTCATTTTTTTTTTAAAAAAAGTGTAAATATTTAAATTTAAAAAGTCAGATGTAATATTTAGTGTGAAATTTGTGAAAAGTGTTTCATAGATGTAATTTTGCAAAAACTCGCTGTTGTTTGGTATAATTTGCCCTTCTAATAATAAGGCTAAATTTTTTTAAAGAAAAAAGATAAGAAAATAAGACATAATAAACATGACTATTTATACAAGTAAGAAAGAAGTTAAAAATAGTGTCAAGAAAGAAAGCTAATCATCTTTTAATATCCAAGATGAAAAAAATTATTTGATAAGCTGTGAGGAAACCAAAATTGATTGTAAAACGTATAAAAAAAGTCAAAATAAAAATAAATTTATTAATAAAACATATAGTTTTGACTCTTACATTACCACATATTATATTTGATTTGTCCAATACAGTTTTTGAAGTACCCAAATTGAAATTGAAATCCTAAAGTAAAAGATTATAAAATTAAAATTGGAATATCCATAAGTTAACTATGGTTTCGCACAAAACAATAAGAAAAAGAAAACCTCACATAATCAATCAAATAGAAAATTAACTAGTAAATAAGAGATCACATTAGCGTAGAATGCCAAGTAGTCATCGAAGGTAAAGACTATTGAAGGTTGAGTGGGTTGCATGGAACTAGGGTTAGAAGAATTTTGAAAAGACTCACCACTAGTCTTTAGTTTTAAAAAAAGTTCTATAGGGTTGCGGGTTAGCCCGCGCTTAATTCGGCCCAGCCCATCTAACTCCACGGGCTAAACGGACCGGATTAAACGAATACACTTATATGGCAGGCCGAATTTTGATTGATCTTAAATCGTCTAATTTGCAGGTTAAATGGGCCAACCCGCGGGCCTTGGGCCCATTTACCAGCTCTAGTTGTAGGATATCTAGTCTGAGTACATGCGAATTTGTAGATATCTTTTATTTTAAATCAGAATTTCAAACAGTAAAAACAGTGTTTAAAAAAAACAGTTTGATAAGTGAATTTGTAGATTTCTTTGAACAATGATGAAGATTCTGGTCAAATTTGAATTTTGTACAAGTTGATGAGTTTTTATAAGGAAAAGAGTGGAGTTTTGGGGTGGTATGTGAGGTTTTGAGCCTTATAACTGTGCTTTTTCCTTCATGAGAGAAGTAAATTCTATTATTTTCCTATTAAACACATTTCTGATCAGTTTCTTTCTATAGAAGCAGCGCCTTCTTAGGATTGATTTGGATTTCTCATGTATTCCGTAAGTGTACAGAACATTGGTCGAGAGAAGTTTTGCTAAATTCTTGCTGAAGAAAAGGATCTGACTTGAGAGAGCGTGTGTAGTCACTTAAAATGTCTTAGCCTGCTAGATATAACCAGACCTTGATATCCAATAAGGTAAGCCACTTTGTTTCCATTCTCATTTGAACCTTTTCTTTGGTCTCAATTCTGTCCAAACCATAAAGAATGAGATTTATTCTCAATTCTACCCTTTGGACTTATCAACAAGTTGGGGGTGAAAAGTTGGGAAGTGAGGATATATACATTAGAGATTGTTTCTATGTATTGTAAAAAAAAATAAAAAAAAAATAATAATAATAATAAAACCTGCAAACCATGGAATAAAAGTGCTAAAAAAAGAGTATATATATATATAAAAGTGTGAAATCCTCGAAATAAATAAAGGAGGATACTTGAATATAAATAAACAAATTGATAAATGTGAATACGTTTTGAGTTGGGAAACACTGAAGAGAAAATTATAGGGAATGTGTGAAATTTGTTGATATTTTCAAGCTTTGAATTCTTCAATATATTCCACTTTCTTTCGAGCTAACCTAACCCCATTTTCCTTATATATATATATATAAGTCAGTGATCCTAAAGTAAAATGAAGACATTTTTTTATCTTTGGAACCTCTAAGTGTTGTGCAGTACATGGTTGAGGTTCAATGTTAGTGAGGTCCTTAATTTTCTTCACACGTGCTTGTGAAACACTAGAATCACGTTTGACTTGGTACATTTTTCTGATTCTTAAAAAGTGACTAGTGTGTTGAGTGAGAAACCATTAGGATTCTGAGTGATCAAACACTTTATGAGAGACTACAGTGAGGAAGTAGTTTTAACACTTTGAAAACTTGGCTCTACTCAGAGACTTTAAGAAAATGAACAAGGTTTGAATGGGTTGATTTGAAATTTGAAAAAGATCTGGTCACTGTTTGAAAATTAAAAAAAAAAAGCTTAAAAAGTTTCCTTGAATTATGCATATGACTTTGCACTTATTACTGTCTCAGCTAGTATTTAGTCAATTTACTTGAGGACAAACAAAAGGCTAAGTTGGGGGTAATTGATAAGTTTAGAATTTACTTATGTTTTAATACATTTTATGATCTTTAATAGGAAGAAATTGAGCTAAAAATTTATATGTGTTTCGCCTAAAGATAAAGGGAAGTAGGCGACAAATCAGAGCTACGGGATGTCTATCGCCTAAAGTAGAGATAGAGTTGGAGGTGACATATGATGTGTTTCGCTTCAGGTTTAAGACAAGGCCATATCAAGAAAGACGAGTTGAAGCAGCACCGCCTGTCTGTGTGGCGACACGGGAGGCGATGATCACCATATTTCGCCTAAAAAATTTCACCAACAGGCGATCGAATTTGGCAACAATCTTAGATGTCGTTTGAGGTTCAGGCGAAGGAACGGGTGACATAAGGAGATATTATGTACTTCGCCTATTTGTGTTTCTTTCTTTTAGTTTAATTTCAAAATTGCTACTGTGAAAACTCTATAAATAGGAGCTCAGTCGAAGCAATTAGAACCTTTTGCCATTTTCAGATAATTTCTAGAATCTTCTGTTCATTCGTTGAGTTTTACTTTTGAGAAGTTTCTTGGAGAAGTTTTGTACTCTATTTTCTGTGATCTCTGAGAATTAGCTTGAAATTGAGAAGTGAAGACTGTGACATAATCCAACTTCCATCTTCCTTGGTAAGATTTAGATCTAATTGCATAATGAAGATCAATTTGAGTTGTATTGTATATGCTGAAGAAGTTATGCTCAGCTAATAGCTCTGATTGATTTGATAAGATCTGCTGCTATTTCCAGATTTGATTATATAATTCTTATTTATTCATAGTCGGATTTGCTTAATTTTCATTAACTCATTGAACTACGAGAATGAGAGTTAAGTAATGTTGTTAGGATGCTTATTCTAGTCCAGAGATGGCGTCTAAGTATTAGATTAAAGAACAAAGGATCTTTGTACTAGAGATAGACAATTAGATCCAAATTTCTACATATTATGCTAGATCAGTTAATTGGATTTTATTGTAGAGATGCATACAATCTATTAACTAGGATTTGTTAAATAGAATCGAGAGATCTTTAAAAGATCATTGAAATTGATGATGATTTAGGTTGTAAATCTGAGATTCAGAGTCAAATTATGTAATCAAAGATGATAGTAGGCAATAGAGATTAGCAGATCAACTTGAATTTTTTTTATTAGATCATTGAATGTTGAGTATTGAATTCTCAATCCATTGTTATGACTGTCAAAAGTGTCTAAAGATTTACTTTCAATTTTATGATCGTTACTATTCGGTTTGCTAATGAATTCTTTCTTTCCAAAATAAACAATTCTTATGGAGACATGGATAGGAATTCTACTTTTGTGTTGTGTTGATTGATGTGTTAGAATTTCCACCATCAGTTTGAGTAGTTGCTGAGGCTTCTGATCTTATCCATTACACAAGCTAATATTATACATTTTAATGTTGACCAGTCAACCAAATGCAGTCTTATTACATTACTTATATACAACATATCAATTACGTAAATATTAAACATTAAAATATTTAAAATACTTTTAAATATAATTAATAAATAAATAAATAAAACAACAAATTTGGAAACTAAATATTATTTAATATTCTACCCCTAAAACACCAAAGCTCATGTGAAAAAACTTTAAAAATTATTTTAATAGAATATAAATATTTTACTGATCTATTTATAATTACAAATTATATTTATATTCTAAATTAAAATTTTAATGAATTTATAATAAAAAAATATAAAATTATAATAATAAATATATATTTATATATATATTTCGAAATTGATAAATAAATTGATTTGTAAATGAAATTAAATATATAAAATTTAAAATGTATAAAAATATTTTTTAAATATAAGATAGATAAAATTATACTAATAATGATATAATTTAATATATATATTTTTATTTATTTAGAAAATTAATTATTTTTTAATTGAAAATTTTCACATTACTATATATATATAGATATATATATATATATATATATATATTACAATAACTTAATTTAACTTACTTATAATTAAAAACAATTAAAATAAATAAAATTAATTATAAAAAAAGTTATGAGGTGGATTTGTGGATGAGAGCGGGAATGTACCATAACCACAAGTTTAAATTCACACCACCATGTCAGCTCATTTAAGTAAGATCATTTTCAGTGATATTTCTATTTACAATTTTTCCATGGCCAGATTAGCAATATGGACAATATATAAAAAATAAATCTCTAATGACCGTGTTAATTTTTTATTGTCCAACACGTGACAAATTTTAAAATAGAAATTGGTCTATCAGACCTTCTATTTTAGACGGTTAAGTAAACAATTTTTTTCATATTATTTTAGTAGATTTTTTATGTGTTTTGAATTCTTTTATTATTATTATTATTCATATTTATAATTTTATTAGAGAATTTAATTTTAATTAACTTTATATTAAAATTTAAAAAAAAATAAACGGTGACCATTATATGATTATTTTTAAACTACACTTTCTATCAATAAAATTTTTACCACATTATCGTTTACGATTTTTTTTTATACAGCCGTATTATCTCATGGACACATTCCATTAAAAATGCTATCTAATGGTGAATGTGGTGCAACATGAACGTATCTATTGCAGTAATTCATTAAACTCAATAGGTATCTGAAAAAAAAAAAATCCAAAGTCAAAACGACAAATGAAATCAAAGTTGTAAAATGGATGCTAGATGGTGACAGATGCTGATATACGCGTACATATTCTCGCTATTCCACTTGACTGTTTAAACTCAGCAATTCCATCCTAACAGAGTTCAAATATACAAAATAAAAAGTAAAAACCATGAGGGTTAGACTATCGATGTCTAGTAAGTAAGCTAATACCCAACATACACACATAGGATGCACACAACATAAGCGACTCGCCTAACAAACATGGTTTCTAAAACATGAGCAAAGAAGTTGTTTATTAATCCAAATTATTCTTATTTTAATCTCCTTTAAGTGATTTAGGATAAATGATTACAATTTATTGCAGTTATCGTTTGAAATTAGCTTTAAACATTGCCAAATTATTTCGAAGGATTGTCCGACACCGAACTGTAATTCGACATGGAGCTTAGGATACAATTCTGATAGAGGACACTTCAAGCCTTAACGAATTGTAGTTCGATAGCAAACTCAGACAGAATAGTTATCATGGGTTCCTAAAATTATACCGAATTGTCATTCGACAGCTAAGTCGGTCCTTAATTTGGATAGATAGTGTTTTTGGTCTCAAAAGCTCATCGAATTGTAATTTGATACTTAGCTCGGTAAAGAGCTCGGCCACAGAGCCAAATTGTCTCCTAAGATTGTACTTAATAGTAGTTCGACATCTAATTTGGTTGTCAATTCGGACAGACAGTATTGTTATTGGTCTTAATGCTCACCGAATTATAGTTCGGTACTTACCTCGGTCAGAGAGCCAAATTGTCTCCTAAGGTTGTACCTAACTATAATTCAATAGTAAGTTTGACCAGAGACTAAAATGCCCATTTTTAGCCTATTCCAGTTATGCTTTTCGCTATTTAAACCTTTAGGCATCTAATTGGGCATGTTTCTATCTCTTATGGCCAGATTATAGTCAAAACCCATACTACCGGCAAGTTAGAACCCAATTGTCAAAGTAATACGAAGAAATCAAAAGCAGTTCATATCAAACATACAGAAACAATATCAAAATCAATTCTTATCTTAAAAGATTTCAGTTTATCATATTATGATAAGGTCAGCTTACCAGTCATGTCCTTAGCTTATTAATAGACTTCAGGAACAGAAACAGAGATGGGTAAACCCTCTGAGTAGATCAAAGATCCCAAAATGATGAGCACCAGAATGGATCAGAGATCCCAGAATGATGTCGCCACGCCTAGAAATAAGTTCGCTTTCAAGGCCTAATACACTTTTGCACATCGATGTATACATCTAATTTCCTTACAGCATGTTGGTCTTATCGTATTAACCTAGGACAGGACTTTATACAGATTTACAGAACTTATATTCTCATATTAACATAGGACAAATATTAGTTCCCAAATCTGAAAATCATAAATTAAACATAATCATACAGATAGAATCACTCTTATAATTCAGAGAGTCAATTAGGCATATTATATCCCAATGCAGCTTTTCAAATATGCAGATTACATTAAATTGATCATATAAACACAGAGGGACAAACAGAAATATACAATCGTGAGGGCTTAAACATGGCTACTAATATGTCAACACTAATCCAAAGCCGAATCACTCTGGCTGACGATCACCAATTTGATCTAAACCGAAACAAAAAAAAATAAATCCCCAATTCATAATGTTAGGGTTTTAATTTGGATAGCGAAAAGAACCCCAAATTAAAGCCAAATAGACTCATAAAAGTATATTGAATATCAAGGGTTACAAAACCCATATCAATTGAAAAATAAAAAATTCCAATTCAAAATCCTAAATCTTGAAATCAAAACAAAAATAAACTATTTAAATTGAGAAAAGAACGGAGAATGTTACCTGGAACACGAAAACAAAGAAAATCAAGATTCTCAATCTTGAATTCTTGAAAGACGAATTTTAGAAATCTGCAGCTTAGGGTTTTGGTAGAGAGAAAAAGAGGAACATGATTTCACTAGTTTTTCTTAATTTAGCGATTTCTAAACCTATTATTTCATCTATATATGTATGAAAAATATCTCATAAACTCATTAACTTCTTTCAAATACTAATTTGACCCAAACTGAAAAATAATTAGAAAATATTTCAATATTTCTTTTTGTTTTTCAAAATTGTACTAAAAGCCAAATCATTCAAAACATGTGGCCAAACTGGAAAGTCAATTATTTTCAAAATGACCAATCTACCATTGAATGAAAAATAACATAAAATTTTTTTAATATATGAAAAGCCCTAACTTACGGACGTGACAGTCAGAGTGATGGCAAAGATGACTGGATTCACCTTTAGGTTTTTCGAAGCGAAGTTCGGAACAATAATATAGCAATTTTACTTGATCGAGTCTAGGGATCCCCTCAAAGTTTTGTTGAGATCATATTTATAGAATGCTCATGTTCAGCCATTGAAGATCATAGGGGAGATCCCAAGATTATCACACCCAAATTTTCCGCAAAATCAAGGATTTAGTGAAGACCGAGTCACATGACTGATTCGTTCAGTCGCTTGAACTTTCAGGCTTTGATCTAAGTGGTGTTATAGGCTTTATAGCCTTATAGGTAGTGAGCTTGTAAATGTGTTTGGGCCACGTGGCCTGTTTATTTTGTTGGGTTTGAGCTCTTTAGCCCATTTTGCTTATAACTTTGGTTGCATGACTCTTTGACATTATCGGCTCGGTTGGCTCAGCTTTCAAGGTCACTACAGATTCCCCCATTCTTCCGTAAGGAGGTATCCATACAGATGAATGTCAGTATGGAGTCGTGTGTTGGGTTTGATGCATCCCTGACAGTTGAAATTGCAACGAGTCAGATCGGTAATTAATGGCATCATTTAAGGCATTCATCTATAAGTGTGTCAAGAGACGTCATGTCTCTGGAGAATGGTGTCTGTTAAGATTGTGCCACATCCTTTCCTTATGATGGCTTTCTCCACTAACCTTTTACTATAAATAGCAAAGAGAAACCTTATTTTCCACTTCCACATTCTCTTTCTTGTTCTAAAAAATCGATTCAATAGCTCTCTCTCTCCTCTCAGAATATTTTCTTGCAGCAGATTTTTTGCCATTTGCTATTCTGTTTTTCGATTCAGGTAACAATCTATCATTTTGTTTTGGCTACTTATAACATTTTTCCCTGCTTTTTAACGACTTGAGGTTCGAGAGAGTGAAGTGGTGTGAGGCTTCTCTTTTGAGATAAAATAATGACTATTTTTTTTTCCAAAACTGGTCTTTTTTCGACGAGTTTGATCACAGTTTTTATTCAAATAAAGAAATAACCCTAATCCTTAGTTATTCATCTAGAAAATATGGATTCTTCAGATGTTTCAAACTCATCGAGTTCTTTATTGTTTAGAAGTATGGATTTTTTGAGGAGGGCCTCTCATTCTTCTGCTGATCTATGCATGGATGAAGTGGGTGAATTCAAAGCGGAATCCCACCATGAAGTCTCCCCTCCAAGAAGTTCAAAAAGGGCTGAGCATCTGCAAATTGATATCGTCGGGAGTGCAACGTTGATTGACCACGCATTTGATGAAATCATTAGATATGTGGTGTTTCATCCTTAAAAAATGGGTATGCAATTCATCTTGAAGAAGGATTTTCCATCCAAAGTCTCTGCGCACAAGATGAATGAGATGCGAGAGTGCTATCAGATCTTGGATGATGTAAGAACTCGTGCGCTCAAAGGGGATGAGCGCATTGATTGGGTTATTAAAGGTTGGACCCCTATGTATAATTTCTGGCTGAGCTTAGGCCTCACTCTTCCAAACACTCTCTGGATTCTTTTATCTACTGATTGGATGAACAAGTGATTCTCGGGTTTAACTTTGTCAATTTGGGATTTGGTTTGTATATTCTACGTAGTTGATAGTGGTAGATCCGAGCCGCGTAGTTGCATTTGAATAGCAACAAGATGAAGCCCTGCGAGAACACCACGAAGAGGGAAAAGAACTGGAGGATAGATATTTCTTCATGAAAGGGAACTAGCAGAGCCCGAATGATAACGACATTCTCTCTTTCTAAAAATATGGATCCTCGTAATGGCCATTTTATATTCCGTATGACTTTTATATATCTTTGTTGATTCAAAAGATATTCCTTTTGTAACACCCCATATTGAGATAGAGTTAAAAAGGAATTGTATTGCTACCCGTATCACCAATGTGCACATTCTTTTGTAGTTTTCATTAAGAAGGAACCAGTGCATGCCTAACAACGATGTCGAGCAGAAGACCAATAATTTATTAGCTCTTTCTTCCTCCGAGCGGGATGTTCAATTAATCTTGTCCATAAAGGGCGATCCTACTAAGAGGGAACAAGGAGATACCTTGAAAAAGGAAATAGTGGGCGAGCATGGTTCGAAGTCCGCCTTTAATATCCTAATGAAGAATCCCTCCAAGGGAGGCAAGTCGGGTGGATCTTCAAATCCATCCAAGGCCAAGGGATGAGCAGTTGAAACCCAGACTGCTTAAACAGTCAAGAAAAAACTGTAGCCATTGACGACCGCAGTGGGGGGATAGGGCCCTACCAAGAATCCAAGGAAGAATCTGCATTGACCTGAGTCTTCGCGGAGTCCAAATTATGGTTTTTAAAACCAGACTGAAAACTGTACTGGCCTCACGAAGGGTTTGGGGGTTTTTAGGGTCTGACCGGGGTTGAACTGGATTCTTTATTTTTTTGAAAAATAATTATTTTATATGTTTAAAAAAAAAACTAAAATACAAAATTAACTTACATCTGCCATAAAAAAACATATCAATATGCATTAACCATTAATAAAATAAATGACATTCATATGATATACCTAAAATGGAAGCAACATTCATGCCATCATTTTAAGTTTTCAAATTCGTTATATAATCCAAACAAACCAAATACAAGCCAAATAAACCAAAACAATTAGTCTAAACAAACAAAATACAATAAAAAATTAATTTAATTTTTTTTAAATAATTAAAGAAAACGGAGTGTAACCAATTTTTTCAAAAACAGGTTTTGAAATAAACCCGAATCGAATGGACGACTAGTTTTTCCGTTTCAACCGGCCGATCTGGTTCGATTTTGGAGACATGGGTGATAAGGTGTCGCCTCGGCTACATGAAGATGTTCTATTTCAAGGAAGGCATCCCTCTCCTGGATCCTAATGAGAACCATGACTCTAAGAAGGAAGATTCTGCTGCGTCATCAGTCACTCCAGCAGAGGAGGTGACAGAGGGAAGCCAAAGACTTTGACAAGACTGTTTAATTCTCCTTTTATTATTTTTGCGTGTTTGTTTTGGTCGTTTGACCTTTTATGTATTCCTTCCTATGAATAAATGTTTTAGTTGTTGCTTTCATATCCTTGTAATTTTTTCTAAGTGTTGTTGCAGACTTTTATTTGTATATTTCTTATTAGATCCTGAATTCAAAACTGGATCATTCCACCTAAACCGAATCCTATTTGAAAAATATATAAATTTTTCTAAGTATTGGTTTAAAAGATACCTCATGCGCTTGGTGCGAACATCATGTGTTCGTCCGTCTAGACTTAACTGCATTTTAACAATGGGTTGAGAATATTCCTCAATTTATTAAGAAGCCTCTGATGCTTATGTCAGTAATTGTTTTTAAATAAAACATTAATTGAATTTTTGCTTTTGATCAATTAAACCTAGTTTATTCGGACTTTCATGGGGTTAGAATTGATACCGTTTTAGGTGCATGACATTCCACTTGTTCCGCGTGACTTTTCCTAATTCTTCTCTAGTTGATAGGCTCCATGTTCTACAACTTCAGTGACCCGGTACGGTCTTTCCCATGCTTCATTTTGTTTATTTGAATTGAAATTTCTTCTGAGGACCCACTGGCCAACTACAAATATTTTTGTACGTACGACCTTATTGTAGGCTTTAGTTATTTCCCTTTTGTAACTTCCCATTTTAACCTTTGATAACTCTCTTAGCTCATCGATGGTGGCTAAGTCAAATTTAAGCAAATTTTTTGAGGTTCCGCAGGGTGTTGTCTTATACCCAGGCTTTAAGGAAGCAGAGATTCTAGTCTGTAGACTAAAGAGAAAGGTGTTTGGCTTATTTGGACTCTAGGGGTTGTGCTCTACAACCACAGGACCCTCGGGGAGTTCCTCAAGGCAAGCTATTTTGTGCCTGCTCAATTTTTTCTTCATCATACTCATGAGAGTCTTTTTGGTTGCTTCTATTTGGCCATTGGCTTACGAATATCTAGATGTGGGAAATTTCATACCAATATCCTATATAATGAAAAAGTATATAAATAGATTAGAAATAAACTAGGAGCCATTATCCATTACTATTTCTCTAGGGGTCTTGAAACGGCAGAGGACTTGCTTCCACAAACAGCCGAATGGTTGAATCTGTAATGCTAATGTAGGTTTTTATTTCCACCTATTTGGTGTAATAGTTATTTATTAAGAAGATGAAACTTTTGCCTGTTCATTGAGCTAGAGGCAATGGACCTACAATATTCATTACCCATTTAGAGAAGGGCCGAGGGGGTTTCAGTAGAAGTATGGATGATGTTTGAATGCCTTTGGAATTTATCATACTGCTCGACCATGAATTTCGTATTAGCTTTCATATTGGGCCAATAATAACCCGCTCAGAATATTCTGAACACGAGATTTCATCCTCTAGAATGGTTGCCAGTTTGTCCTTCATAGAACTCCCTAAGGACATGATCTGGATCTGCGCATTCTAAACATTTTTAATATGGGTCATTTATGTATTTTTGATAAATTTATCCATTGATGATAGTGTATCTGGCCGCAGAGAGTCTATTTTTTCGCACTGCTTTTTAAAAATAGTCTATGATGGGTTTATTCCAACTTCCTTGGTGATCCTACATAGGAAGTACTTGCGATAATTCGTCATTGAGGTTACTAATAAGGGTGATGGTTGGCTTTTCTATGTGTCTATGTAACACATATCTATGCCCGATATCGCTAACCGCTAAACCATAGGAAGCTAGTGCATCTATGCAATTTTTCCCCCATTGGAATTTGTTCAAATTGTATAGTTAAAATGTTCAACGCACCTATTAAACTAATTCCAAGTACAACTTCATTCTTTCATCCTTGGCTTGGTACGTACCCTAGACCTGATTTATGATCAATTGAGAGTAGCATTGAACTTTGAGGTTTTGGATATGTGATTCTTGTGCAACATTCAACCCCGCTATTAAGGTCTTATATTCAGGCTCGTTATTTGTAGCGGAAAAGTTGCAATGAAGTGCTTGCTCAATCGTAAGTCCGTCGGGAGAGATAAGTACTAATCTAACCCCCTCTCTCATTTCCATTTCTAGCGTCGTCAAGTTCTAAGACCCAATGACGGGTTTCACTTGTAGTGGTGGTTTCCTCGGGCTGAATGGCAAAATCCACGATAAAGTCTCCTAACGCTTGAGACTTGATTGCGATTCGAGGTTTGAAGCTAATGTCGAATTGGCTCAACTCTACCACCAACTTCTAAGTCATCCTGGGGATTCAGGTTTATGCAATATCATTCTGAGTAAAAAGGAAGGTACTACCACGATTAGGTGGTCCTGGAAGTATAGGCGTAAAATTTGTGCTGCTGAAACTAAGGCCAAAGCTTCCATGTTGCTATACCTGATTTCAAATTCTAATATGGCTTTGCTGGTATAGTATATGGGGCTTTGAATTTGCTCGTCTTCTCTGACTAGAATGGCGCTTACAGCATTATCGGCAATAACCAGGTACAAAAGTAGGGTTTCCCCCACGATAGGTTTTGATAGAACAAGTTCACTGGAATAATGATGTTGTACCTTTTGTAGAGTTTCTTCACATGTTTCTAACCACTCAAAGGGAACTCCTTTTTGCAGATGTCGGAAAGTGGTTTGAGGTATTCTGATGATCTCAGAAGAAATCGATTTAAGGCAGCGATTATTCTAGTTATGGACTGAATGTCTTTTTTATTTATTGGGGTTGATATTTTAATTACTCTTTCTAACTGATTTGGGTTGGTATCAATTCCTCGTTTGGTTACTAATTAACCTAAGAACTGTCACAACCCTATTCTAAAGGAGCATTTGGCTGCATTTAGCTTCATATTGTATTTCCTGAGTATAACAAACACATCCTTCATGTGCTCAATATGGTGCAATGTTTTCAATTATTTGACTAACATGTCATCCACTTATACTTCCAAGATTGTTCATATTCAATCGGCAAACATTCGGTTCACCAATCTTTGATAGGTAGCACCTGCGTTTTTTAGCCCAAAAGGCATCACATTATAGAAATATGTACCTCGCTCAATTATGAACGAAGTTTTTTCTCTTCTGAGTGCATTTTTATTGGGTTATAACCGGAAAAGGCATCCATGAAGGATAGTAGCTCATGGCCTGTTGTTGCATCAACCAAAGGGTCGATGTAAGGCAATGGGAAGAGATCTTTTGAATATGCTTTATTCAAATATGAATAGTCTACTCAAACCCTCAATTTCCCATTTTTCTTTCTCACTATGACAATGTTAGCCAACCAATCGGGATATTTTACCTCTTTGACCATCCCATTTTTGAGTAGGTTATTCACCAATTCATTTGTGATCTGGTGTCATTTAGGAGCAAATATTCTCAGCTTTTATTTTATAGGCTTGAATTTGGGATCAACATCCAATTTATGGGATATGATCCGAGTATTAATTCATGTCATGTCAACGTGAGACCATACGAAACAATCCAGGTTGGCCGCAATTAGAGCTAAAAGTTTAGAATGGAGTTTCACACCGAGGGCATTTTTCATTTAGGGTTGCTCAGATCTATCGATACTTCCTTCAGAGGCTCTGGCATAGGTGCTTCCAACCATCCATGCAGCGATGCCCTAGGCTGTAATTATTATGTCTCTTTTGGTTTCTTGAACCCCACGCGAAAACGTTCTCTAGATGATTTTTGATCAACTTTAATCTCTTTTATTCTTCATTTAGTAGGGAATTTAAGATTCAGGTGATAGGCACACATTTGATGAATCCATGGCTGGCCCATTATTAGGTTGTAGGATGAAATTACGTCTATCAATAGGAAGCTAGTTACTAAATTTACACCTTCCGCATAAACTGGTAACAGAATTTTCCCTAAAGTCTACTTGGCTTCACCGTTGAATCCTATAAGAGTAATTGATTTTCTTACGATCAGATATTCATCCAGATGCATTTCTTTTAGAGTCGACATAAACATTATATTGGTTGAGCTCCCATTATCCACCAACACTCGTTTCAATTTACAATTTGCAATTTGGAGTGTGGTAACCCGGGCATCATGGTGCGGATCCACTAATCCCTACATGTCATGGTGGGTGAATGATAGTTCATATCCTAATGGCATTGGTGTTGATCGAACGGATGTGGAGTTAACACTATTGTTTTCCTTTCCATGTCTTTTTGCTACTAACTGGGTTAGACCACTCACTTTGGGATCCTTCATGAATTACTCTGATCACCCGCTCCACATTTGGAGGTTCATCAGGCATTTAAATGACTTTTGATTCTTGGTCCTTATTTTGTTCTCCCTTTTCCCAGACTTGTCTTCCTTTCTCTATTAATAAGTCTCAAAGACATCCCTTTTTTTAAAGACACAATCTTCTGTTCGGTGTCCATGGTCATTATGCAAGTTGCAGAATTTATTGTAGTCCCTTTATTCCATGGGGGCTCGCATTTGCTCAGGCTAGGTGACTGATGATCCTATTATTTTTAAGACATCCACAAAGGCATTCAGCTCAATAGTAAAATCATAGACTGGCATAACTTCTTTTTTTTTTACTTAGTCCACATTGTTTCTATGTCTGTCCTGAAGGGTTATTGATGGGATGCATATCATACTTTTTATATGGGTCAAATCAAGCTTTATCTTTCTTTGGTCCGCGTGACTCAAATTTTCCATTGGATTTTCTTCTAAGTGTAGAAATCCGAGCGGGATCTTCTTCAAGTTTTATCTCTCGGCTGACCATGGTTAAAACCTCATCCAAAGTCTGTGGCTCATAGTCCAAGATCATGGTATACAACTTGGATAAAGGATCCAAACCTTTTATGAAGGCTTCAATAGTTGTGGATTCGACATAAATTTGAAATTTCGGTTTACTCGTCCACGAAACAAGTCACATAACTCTATAAAGTTTCATTTTCCCATTTCACTACTGAAAAGAGGTGATCCATCTCTAGACAGAACTTCTTTCGGGTTGAGATTTCTGTGTAGTATTCTATTCTACGACATGCTTGTTAAAGTTTGAATCATCGCGGAATTTCGAGGCGAATTGAGGTCGCTTATTGTGCGGAGACGACTTCACACCTGCAATTTGATTAATAAAAGGGGAAAGTATATGGATATTCTTGGCGTGTTGCTCAAAATGTACTACTACACTTGGGATTGAGCGAACCAATGCTTTGCATTCTCTACTTCATTGGTCGTAGCCTTTTTGAATTCTTAAAATTTAACCCTATCTAGTCCCGAAATCTATGACGCTTAACCCCAAGAACCTCACTCTCCCAATTATCATCCTTATCACCTCCCTTAGCATTTCCTTTGACGCCATTATTGTCTACGTCATCAATTTTTTCTTTGGCATAAACATCTTGAAGTTGCTCCACAAGCATGGCGTTCTCAGTCTCTATTCGAGCATTTTCTTCTGTCAAGTGGCGCATATGCTCTTGCAGTTAGTGGAGCTGCCTGACTTGAATGGTTTCTATGGAAGCAGTGATTTCCACAAGCACTTTTTTTATAGGAGTAAAGAACGAGATTTATTTTGAATCGCTTTAATTTCAAATATCAACGAGTGGGCCCCACTGTGGTGCTAAACTATAGACGTATGGATCTGCAGTATGGGTTCAGGGTTTGACTAGTGAATTGCTAAATGAGAATTTGAGATTCTGCTCAAATGTCAATCCTACAATTATAAAAAGAAGGAGCTCAAAAGTTTAAGAAATACTGGTGTGGTGTTTGCTGTTGACACTCAGATGCTCAAGTCAATATTGTGTTCAAATAGTATTGAAAAGAAAGTGAAGTAAGAAATGTTACACGTCATTGAGGAAGTTGGTCGAAGTGAGACAAAGATGAGCAGAATCACCTTTAGATTTGCTAGAGTAAAGTTCAGAATAAGATAATAATAATAATAATAATAATAATAATAATAATAATAATAATAATAATAATAATAATATAGCAATTTTAATTGATTGAGTCCGGAGATTCCTTCACAAATTTCTTGGGGCAATATTTATAGGCTGCTCATGTTCATTCATTGAAGATCACTGGAGAAATTTAAAGATCCTTACACCTTAATTTTCCACAAAATCAAAGATTCATTAAACATCAAATTAACTAATTGATTCGTTCAACCACTCGAACTTTTGAACTTTGGTCTGAATGGTGTTATAGCCTAATGGACTGTGAGCCTCTAAAATATATTTAGGCTGTATGGATTTTTTATTTTGTTGAGCTTAAACCCCATTTTACGAATATTGATATTGACACCATTCAAGTTACAATTACAATACAGTTCGTAACCAATTTTAATTATTTAAATATGTTTAATATATAATAATTTTAAAAATTTATATAAATTAATTATAAAATTAACTAAATATATAATTTTGTTTACAAGGTAAATTATAAAAATTTATGTTAAACAGATTTATTTATATAATTATTTATTATGTTTTTTATAATATAATTATATATATTTTTTGAATAATCAAGTGATTATAATTATATTCTTAGAATAATAATAAAATAATTATAAAAAAATTTTAAATATAATAAAATAGTTAAAAGTATATTGATATGTAAATATATTAAAAATTAAAATAAACAAATAAAATATTTATATATTTTTAATTTATTAATATTTATAAAATAATTTTAATTTATTATTATTAAATAATTATTAATAAATTATAGTTGTTAAGGATATATTTTGAAATAAAATTTAATAAATTGGATGTGAACACAAATTATCATTACTCCCATTTTACTTATGACTTTGGCCGCATCCGCTAGCTTCCAAGATCACTTCTGGTGAATGATAATTTATATACTACTTTCTCCTTTTTTTTTTTTTAATGGTTATATTTACGGTAGCTCCATTAATCAATATTATATTTTGTTTCCTTTTTTACCTTTAGTGGTAGTGAAAAGTAGGTCTCTGAATAGAAGAAATTATGCTAGGAAACGGGTTCTCCACGTCATCTGACTATTTGGAGAATCCGCCCAATTGCCACGAGAATTTTTAAAAGTAATTCAGTAAACGACATTATTAACTTTTTAAAACTTAGGGATATGAGAAAAGCAATTAATGCCGACTACCAAATAAAATGGAGCTGTTGTTGGAGATAAAGTGGAATTATTGTGGCTGGGGATGGAGGTCACGAAGAAACGAAAACAGAGAGAGAGTGTGTTATCTTCGAAAAAAGAAAAAGCTAATAACGATCATGGCTAAATTACTTTTAAAAATTTAGGGATTTATTTTACCTTTAGCCACGTGTCTCTCGTGGCGATTGGACGGGTTCTCCAAACTAATGAATATGACGTGGAGAATCCGTTTCCTAATATAATTTCTGCCTTAATAGTAGATAAAAAAGTGGTTGATTGACGGAAAAAGTACATGCACGTAATATAAATAGTGGATAAATAAAAGGTAAATAAGTAATTTGATTTTTTTTTACTAAAAATAAAAAATATAATAATTAAAAACCATTAATAAATGAAAAAGTAAAGCAATTAAAAAAAACGGAGGAAGTATTTACTAAAATTTACAATTTTGAGTAACAGTTAAAATTTTATTTTATTTATTTATTTAAAAAAGAAATTAGTAGTAGAGAAGGCAGTCTTGGGTTGTTGGGTGGAGTAGTGTAGTTTATTACATGTGAATATGATGTGAATAACAGAGTAATCTAATTTGTTGTGTTGCAGTCAACAAATAGCGGTAAATATGGATCTATTTGGTAGAGTGATTTAAAATCAAAAGAATTTGCCACCTTATTCTCTGGAAAGTTGAGTCTATTACTCTCACCCCACCCTCACTCAATCCATTTCTCTTCAATCATGACATTCTCAAACCAACAAATATCTTCAAACGCCGTACGATCTTAAACGTCTACTTCTTAATTACGTATATATAATCAAAACGAAACTTTAAAATGTCAAAAGCTTTTGCTCTAAGCTGTTGAGAATCTCGAAAACTTCACTCGCTTTCATATCTACAGATTTTAATTTAAGTACACAAAAACATATGTTAAGAGCCATTCTTTTCTCTGTCATGAGGCAACAACAACAATTTGTAGATTATAGTATTAGTTGTTGTTAATACATTTGCTTTTTTCTGTTAGTCAGCTCTGTCTCCATTCTTTTTGCCTCTGATTTGGTATTTTTACATTTTTTGCATTTAGTTTATTTGTTTATTTTAACTAAATGGATCTCAAATCCCAATATTTTAGTTGTAGAACGTTAGAAATCTGATTCCAAATGTTTCCACTGACTTACTTTTTCTCTGTTTGCAGGAATAAAAATATCAAACTTGGTATTTGTTTTTTTTTTTTTTTTTTTTTTTTTTTTTTTTTTTTTTTTTGTTATAGAAACAAATATCAGCAATGGAACTGCATGGTTTGAGCTCACTGTCATCAAAATTGCCAATGCAATCATCAACACAGCATGAGAGATTGTTGTCATCGTCGTCTTCATTTCTGGGCAGTAGAGTTGGTGTTCAGTTGAAGATTAATAATCCTAGAAGAAAATCTGTGTCATATAAACCACACGTGATTAATTCCATTCTTGCCGATGTTGCTAAAGACTTTATGGTAGTTAGTTTTCAATCCTTGGTTATAATTTGGTGTTGGTGTTTTTTGTACTTGAAATCTGTTCATTTATGTAAATGCAGACTTTCCAGGCACCTATATTTAACAAACCAGAAGCAGACCCCAAGACAGTGGCATCAATCATATTAGGTGGAGGAGCAGGAACACGGCTGTTTCCGCTCACCGGACGGAGAGCTAAACCAGCTGTATGATAATTACAATTAGTTTGTGATTAGATTTCAATGCAATGCTTGTTTTAACAATTTTGATGCATTTTGATTGTTTAGGTGCCAATTGGGGGATGTTATAGATTGATAGATGTTCCTATGAGTAATTGCATCAATAGTGGAATAAATAAAATTTACATACTCACTCAGTTCAATTCTCAATCTCTGAACCGTCACATTTCTAGAACGTACAATTTGGGAAATGGTGTCAACTTTGGTGATGGATTTGTTGAGGTATGTTTGAAATGTATGTGCATAGTTTGTTATATTTCATTCACCATCTGATTATGTATTCTGCATGTAGGTATTAGCAGCCACTCAAACTCCTGGTGAGTCTGGGAAGAAGTGGTTCCAGGGTACAGCTGATGCTGTCAGACAATTCATCTGGTTATTCGAAGTATGTGAAAATTTAAACTCCCTCCATTTGGCAGAATTTGGTTTTATTCTTTTGATGAGAAGTCAAATAAACCATCCTCTATTTCATCTGTAGGATGCTAAGCATAGACACATTGAGAACATCCTCATATTGTCCGGAGATCATCTTTATCGAATGGATTACATGGACTTTCTACAGGTTAAGCAACAATCAATGACTAATTACTTTATCTTCATTTCTGTAGATTCAACATTTTCACATAGTTGCTTAAAATTTAATGTGTGACGTCTATTTTGCAGCATCACATTGATACAGGTGCTGATATATCAGTTTCTTGTATCCCAGTGGACGAGAGGTAATTCCTTACATGGTTATAGACATTCTGATTGTAATGTTTTGATGAAAATAAATCTTTTTCTTTTCTCCAACAGTCGTGCTTCGGATTTTGGGTTGATGAAGATTGATGAAGAAGGAAGGATCAGACAGTTTCTCGAGAAGCCGAAGGGTGAAAGTTTGAGATCAATGGTTGCTGCCCTTCCTATCTTATGTTCAATATATACAGAAATATTTTAATGAATGATGGTACCTAATTCAAAAATCTATATTCCTGTCACAGCAAGTAGACACAACTCTTCTAGGCCTATCAGTTTCCGAGGCTGTAAATTTTCCATACATTGCATCAATGGGAGTCTATTTGTTCAAAGCAGATGTTCTACTAAAACTGCTCAGGTAACTCTACTTCCAGCGTTTAGCTTAAGCAACATAAAAGGTAGTATCCACTAAATACTTGTCTGCTCCTGTTCTATTTTCCTGTGCTGGAAACAAAGAAATCCGTGGTAACACCATAATGTAATATCAAATTCTGAAACTATGATAACTTCTTCTGCATGTGTAATACTTACTGATCTGCCAGTGTAGAAGTACTTATTCTTCTTTGCTTCTTTTTGGCTTTTCTAGATGGCATTATCCTACCGCCAATGATTTTGGGTCAGAAGTCATTCCGATGGCCACAAATGACTTTAAAGTTCAGGTAGAAATTCTGAAATTTGAGATAATCATTGTGTACTATTGTTAGATTACTTTATCTGCAATCACATACAGTGTTGCATTAAGCCTAATGGTGGTTTTCCTTACATGCCAGGCATATTTGTTCAATGGCTACTGGGAAGATATTGGCACAATCAAATCATTTTTTGATGCAAATTTGTCATTGACAGATCAGGTAGTTGTTATTATTATTATTTTTTTCTTAAATTGAACCACCCATCTTCTGCTGTATAAAGATGTTGCTAAGAGTAATATTTTCTTGTTTGAAGCCTCCCAAGTTTCACTTCTACGATCCATCAAAGCCAATTTTTACATCACCTCGGTTCCTACCACCAACCAAGATAGAAAAATGCCGGGTACATCTCTTTAACTCGATAGTCAATACAAGTAGTATGTCATATATTCTTCACTACACTACATATTGAGATTATGTAGCAACTCTCTATCTGCAGATTCAAGATTCCATAATTTCGCATGGGTGCTTTTTGAGAGAGTGCAGTGTGGAACACTCCATAGTAGGCATTCGCTCAAGATTGGACTATGGTGTTGAACTAAAGGTAAACTGTCTTCCTTGCATATAGTATAGTTGAGTAGATGTTTAGTGTCTTATCTATCTATCATTGTAAAACCATAATTTGACAGGATACAATGATGATGGGTGCTGACTTTTACCAAACTGAGGCAGAGGTAGCTGCCCTTTTGGCTGCCAACAAAGTCCCTGTAGGTATTGGAAGAAGTACCAAAATAATGTAAGTCTTGCTTATCGGATAATCAATAATACTTCCAAGTCTATTATACTGTTATTTGGCATATCATAGATATTTCTTTTTAGTACAGACCGACTAAAGATATCTGAAAATGCAGGAATTGTATAATCGACAAGAATGCTAGAATTGGAAAGGATGTGATTATTGCAAACAAGGATGTATGATGCTATATGAGTCAACAGTTGTTTCATTCTTAATTGCAGTTACTGATAAAATGCAATGTAACTTCTTTAATGTGCTGCTGCAGAATGTAGAAGAGGCTGATAGACCATCTGAAGGATTCTATATTCGATCCGGAATTACTGTTGTGTTGAAAAATTCTATCATAAAAGATGGGACAATCATTTAGGCCTGATCAAACAGAAGATGATTATAATGCTTGTATATATCACCACTTCAGTTCATGCTGAGTCAGAGAGACATCTTTTCTTCTGAGTTTTCGACTGGTGATCCTTCTGATCAATTTAAGCTCCTAAGTTCATGAGTCTGTGATTTGAAGGACTTAGACTATGTATTTAATTTCAACATTCCAAAGTAAACATCAAATATGAACTCACATTTTGATTTGTAATTGATTTACAATTCTTTGCTTTTTTTGTAAGAATAGATACATTATTCTTATATTCTTCAAATGATGTTCTATTGCAGACTATATGTTCTCTCTCACTGTATTCATTCTTTTTACCATAGGAAAACATGCAGCTACATGAAACATGTTGCCACTCTTTTTCATTACAGAGACAAGTATGCAAAAGATCTATTCAACTAAAGTATCTTTCAACTTTATCAAGAGGCTTTTACACACTGATTATATTGGCCTTATTGAATCATGTATTCAATCCAAGTCACTGACTCAAGGAAAGCAAGTTCATCAACATATCCTTATAAGCGACAATCTTCACATCAACAATCCTTATATATCACAAAAACTTGCTCACTTGTATGTTTCCTGCAATCAAATCGACCTCGCACGCCACCTGCTCGACGCAATTTCTGAACCAAGTGTTGTGTTCTATAACATGATGATAAGAGCCTATGCGTGGAATGGACCCTTTGAGAGAGCCCTTGATTTGTATTATGAGATGCTCCAATTGGGTGTTGCACCTAACAAATACACGTTCCCGTTTGTGTTAAAAGCATGTTCTGCTTTACAAGCTCTAGAAGACGGGGAAGTGATACACGGTCATGCTAAGAGACTTGGACTTGATGTGGATACCTATGTTTGCACGGCTTTGGTTGACTTGTATGCTAAATGTGGGGATTTGGGTATGGCAAAATGGGTTTTTGATGGGATGTCTTGTAGAGATGTTGTGGCGTGGAATGCTATGATTGCTGGATTTTCCCTTCATGGGTTGTATTGTGACACTGTTTGGTTGTTTGTCCAAATGCAGAAAGATGGTATCCTTCCCAATAATTCAACAATAGTGGCGGTTCTTCCTACAATTACAGCAGCTAATGAACTGAAACAAGGCAAAGCTTTGCATGGTTATTGTCTAAAGAGGAGCTTTAACAATGATGTTGTGGTTGCAACTGGGATTTTAGACATGTATGCAAAATGTGGGTGCATATCTTATGTAACTAGAGTTTTTAATTTGATGAGTGGGAAGAATGAAGTGGCATGGTGTGCTATGATTGGAGCTTATGTAACTTGGAACTGTATGCAAGAGGCAATAGAACTATTTTATCAAATGATGATGGAGGATGCCAGAAGCCTAACGCCTGCAGCTCTTGGCACTGTACTTCAAGCCTGTGCAAAGTTAACTGATCTGAGCAGAGGGAGACATATTCATGGTTTGTCGATTAAAACTGGTTTTTGTATAGATATAATGGTAGGGAATACATTAGTTTCTATGTATGCAAAGTGCGGGATCATAGATGATGCGGTCATAGTTTTTGATGAAATGGAGCTGAAAGATACTATAACATACAATGCCATAATCTCTGGATGCTCACAGAATGGTTATGCAAAAGAGGGTATGCATATCTTTTTTGAGATGCAATCGTCTGGGGTTGAACCAGATTCAGCAACTATGGTCAGTATCCTACCTATTTTTTCACATTTAGCTGCTTGGCGACATGGTTCTTGTGCACATAGTTACGCAATAGTCACAGGCTTCACAGCTGCAACTTCAGTTTGCAATGCTCTTATTGATTTGTACTCGAAGAGTGGGAAAATCAACACTGCTAGAAAAGTTTTCGATGGAATGGAAAGAAGGAATATCGTCTCATGGAATACAATGATAGATGGCTATGGAATTCATGGACTTTGCAAGGAAGCACTTGTGTTGTTCGGTAAAATGGAGGGTTTGAAGCCAGATGGTGTGACTTTCATCTGCCTCCTATCTGCTTGCAGCCATTCAGGACTTGTAAGAGAAGGGAAACAACTATTTGATTACATGATTCAAGGTCTTAACATTGTCCCCAAAATGGATCATTACATATGCATGGTGGATCTTCTTGGCCGATCTGGGTTCTTAGATGAGGCATACAAGTTCATAGACGAAATGCCATTTGAGCCCAATGTTCATGCATGGGGTGTCCTACTAGCTGCCTGTAGGACCTATAAGAATGTTGAACTTGGGGAAATAGCATCCAAGAAAATCCAGATGCTTGGTGAACCTGAAGGTACTAACAAATTGGTGCTCTTATCCAATATGTATAGCACTGTTGGTAGATGGGATGAAGCTGAAGAAATTAGAACCAAGCAGAGGGATCAAGGCTTTAAGAAAAATGCAGGATGTAGTTGGGTTGAGATAAATGGGGTACGTCACATGCATTTGCTGGGGGAGATAGATCCCATCCAAAAGAACTGATACACTGTTCGTGGAGATGTCTAGGTGAGTAGGTTGGGCCATGGTGGAGAGAATCTGAATTTGAACTTCTTTGGAGACTCATTTTGAGTGTAGAGGTTCTGGCTGCCTTAAGAAACACTCCTCACTTTCATTGTACACAAGGAAACTATTGGTAAAGCAGAGAATAGTCTAGCGTAGAGCAAATTGTCCAAATATTGTATTAGGTATTCAATCAATACAACAGTTTACTATGGTGGTACCGTGATTTGTCCTCCCATTTATTCGTCAAAATGCTTAGGAGGAGAGAGAATCTGAACTGCTCCTTCCATGTAGCTGGACAGAGTTCAGCTTCCGAAAATGTTCCGTGATGATTCTGGCAGTTGAAGGGCTGTACACTAATACAATATCATAAACATCAGCCATAGGAGTCATATCTCTGGTCATTAGTTGCCAAAAGAGCCCACCTCTACATGGTCCCCCATTTCTCACACGTGTAGATGGCATTGTACACCTGCTGAAAATAGGAATCCCTCTACTCCAAGCTATACCCTTGATCCTATAATTCTTGCCAAACTGCCCCATCGATACCAGCTTTTTGTATCCGTGAGTTTGAGTCCTCTATATGAGCCCATCTGTGAAATCCCTGAGCGCCTCCTCACTTTTATTCTGGGGTGATGGTAACCTATTATGACAAGAACGTGACATTCTTTCAGTTATATCACATTTTGCCAGAAAATTTCAGTGTTCCAAGGATACATAAATCTGAAGAGATACCAGTTTTCTGTATACAGATGGATATTTGTGAAATTGACTTGAGAAACCTTGTCATTGGAAATGAAATCGGTCCAGAGTTTTACATTGTTTGATTAAATTGTATCCTTTTGAACCTTAGTCCTACTTCCAACAGACGATTGCTATCAATGGACTTAACATAAGCTGCATTTCTTCAATCCAACCCTGTAATAAATTTTTATTAAAAGAAAAGTTTACATGGAATCTGTGTACATTAAATGCAATACAATCAGAATCTAAATTTACTTTCAAAAAGTTGGTGCTGGATCCGTCAATTACTGCTACAAACATGAATCCCTCAGAATTACATATGATTTCCGCAAGCCATTCATAGGCAATACATAATCATTATAGCAACACTAGCTTATATACTTGTTAATTACTAGAAATTAATCACATTATCAAACTCATACCTGTCCATAATCTAACCCATAAACCATCACACCAATACTTACAACCGTACTATACTAACTTCGTCTAAGGCTAAGTTTGGATCTGCTTTGATTATATAATAATCACAATTTCAGGCATGAAATGACAATCAAATCCACACATTCATATTATATTTTACAAAACTATTAAAGATACATGAATCTAAATATATTGTGGAGTGTGCCTACATTTGACATTCTACATCCTTATAAGTGATGATGCGATAATTAGGGAGTACACTTAAATGCAACCCAACGCAATTACACCAACCAAACTAAATGTGCGATGTTCCATTCAAATACAACTAGAGTATTTTGGCTGTTTAACCATTGATTTTAAGAGAAGTTTCATATTAGAACTTGGTTCACACCATCCTTTAGCCAAAAGACGAAGAAAAAAAATAAAAAAATAAAAAATAAAGGCCATAAGTAGTAACATCAGATCATGGCTAAAATATTGAAATATGGTGATTTTGAACTTTTATTTTCCAATTTCATTCTGATTTTTCGTAATTGTGCTGGAATGTACTTGATAAGAAGAAATATTTTATAATGAAAACTCCATACGGAGTTTCTCTTATAAATTTATCTAACAAAAATCTCCCCACATTTCACATCATGTAATATTGATCGAAAGAGTTTTCATATTTGTAAAGAAAACTCCATAAGGAGTTTTTTTTTTTTTTTTTTTTAAAAATAAAATGTTACTGGCAACACGTGGCAACATGTGTATAAGTAGATAAGTGTCACTTTCACTTTTACTAATCACACCATATTTATAAACCATTTCCATATGTATGGAGAAAAGGCAAACAAAGTCGTGCTCATGTTGCAATAGCCATGTAAACCTACCCAATGTCCTCTTAGTGGCAATGGCATGTGGTTACGGTGGGATTAGAAAAAGTGAAAATGACAATTCTCTACTTATAAAAGTGGGTTAGTAACATTTTATTAAAACACACCTTGTGGAGTTTCTTTACAAATTTGGATGTCTAAAAACTCTGCATGGAGTTTTTGAAAATCTCTTTAGGTCATATGTACTCTTGCATGATGTGAAATGAAATATGAGAAGACTTGTGTCAAATAAAATTTATATATAAATAAATAAATAAAAACCCTCCCTATGGAGTTTTCTTTACAAAATATTTTTAAGAAAAACTACCAATTGAGTTTTTCTTATAAAATACATTCTAGCGCAATAGGTAAATATTGAATCAAAGCGGCAAAAACTGGGAAATAAAGTTCAAAATCACCCTATTTTAATATTTTAGCCACATATTACAATACAAATTGTCGACTGAATGTCAAGTTGTTAACATTTTCAAAATGTGAATAACCCATGTTAGCAAGCATTATTATGATAAGTTAAAATGATATTAAGCAATATAAGACATGCAACATATAAATCTAAAGCACATAGCAAGCCTGAACAGAGTCATAAATGTATATTCAGAACCTGAAGTACAATCCCAGAGGGATCTAATGTGCAGTGAGGCCCATTCATGAGTTCCCATGCAAAAATGGTTGGATCATCCTTGTAAATATTTCCAGTCAGTGAGTTGATTCTGGTTTGCACAGCCTGTATGATAATCCCACAGTTGAAGATCATGGGCAAAAATGATGTTATCCCATTATTCACACCCTTTACAATCAAATGAATATCAAATAATGTACAACATTAGTACCTTGATATGGTTTTTGTAGTGCTCTTTGACTACAGAATTTATATAGGACTCATCATTTCTTTGCAGTGTTTGACCACGCTCCCTTGCGCAGTCAACATACTGCTTTATTTCTCCATTATCCGGGTAATTGTTCACAAAGCTTAGAATTACATTATCCGGGTAATTGTTCACAAAGCTGTTGTTACCACAAATCCAATCCCTGAGAAAAAAGAACACAATGACATATATACTATTAATACATGTTTACCTACTAAAAAAATCAATCAATTAAATGATAAAACAAAATGGGTCAATTGATAACGCAAGACAAACTAAAATAATTACTTTAAACATGTCTTCACTGTATACTCCAGGAGAAGGTTGCAGGTGTGTTGTTCCACCATCACTAAAAGCCCAAACTCTTGCAACTTTCATACCACATTTTGGATGCTTGTTGGAATGCAATAGTCACCTTATCTTTTGTAGACGAGTTGGCTGCACATAACATCATCCAATAGGCATGAAAACCATTCAAGTTCAAATTTTAACTATTCATCACAAATAACTATAAGGTACTATTTATTTGTGCATAATTGCCACCAGAATTGGCTCCAACTAGGTAATCTCCACATGGAAAGATCAGGATCACTATTGCAGCCAAGAAAATACAAAGATTGACAAGCCTCGCACTTGTTACTGACCGTATCATTGCTAAAATTTTGATTAGACAAAGATGCAATATGTTTACAGTTATAACAGCAAAGTGATTATCTGACTGAAGAAGATTGGTTGGCGAACAGTCTCAGCAAAAATGCTTCATAGGGGAGTAACTAATGTGACCAAAAGCATGAGAGATGTATCATAACATATGAGTTACTGCCTTACTACTATTTACACAAACTTTCCGGATCTCAAATGATTTTTCTAATTAATACCTGCCATAACTGATGATTTATCACATCTAATTTAGTATTTAATTTTAAACTTACTACATCTAAAGATAAGAGCAATACATCCACAGATATTTTCCTCATTGCAGTCATATAACCCCTTCAACTGTTTAAAATCCTGAGTGCAGTCCCTTATTGTTGATGTGGCTTCATGAGTGAGTTGAATACAACATTACAAAAGATGCATTAAAGCCACTCGGTAAATAAGGGGGCACAGTTAGCATTTTAAACTAATTCGGGGCGCTAAGCAACCGTCACTAAAAAATTCAGAGGCCAAAAGGTCATTATCCCTTTCGTTTTATTTTTGAAGTATGCTAAAGTAATTTGGAATGATTCCTGATGTGGCTGGACCATCAGGAGGGAAAAGACCTGAGCGACTGTCACTTATTGCTGACATGGCGGGATGATTCCCAGTTACACAAAAATTAGACTTCCCAATATTTGAAGGGTCATAAGATCCTCTCATTCGATTACAATGCTTTGAGCAATATTTTGAAAATCAGAAAATAGTCGAGACGTACAAAGTAAGATTGGCCGGATTTCACATGGGTGATGCACAACTGTGGTATTCCAAATTGAAGCTTGATATATGGCTTCTTACATGGACTACTATCTCAAAATTGTCTCAGGTTGCTCCACCGTAAGATAGTAATCCATTGAGTGATCTGTTAAATGTGACAAATAGACACCGTCAAGGAGTACCAATGGAACTCCAGAGATGCATAGCGAGGGAAAAGATTGTCCAAAATCTCTTCACAGGAGGCCTTAACAACTTGCCACCTTAGCTCACATAATGAATGTGGCTTGAGCCTTTGAAAGCATACCCAATAAAAATGAAACTAACATCACAGGCGCCAACAACATAGGGTACGCGAATTCTTTGCATACTAATTCTAAATCGAATTTCATTTAAAGAAACTTGACTCAACCAACCTATAGCATTAATTCCTTGCCAATGATTGTGATGAGCCCTTTGCTACTGGACATCAATGTAAACGACTATTCTAGGTTGAAGCGATAGAAAATAGGGATTAGAATGGGTAACTCTAAAGAAACTTTTCCTAACTTTCAGCTCGAGGACAAGAAGGTTATTCAGGGGAGCAATGTCATATGTATAATTAAGAAAATATTATTGAGAGAAGATTAGGGGAGGAGAATGTTTGGCACAAATCATGTCTTTATTCAAGCAATAACTTGGGATAATTGCTATCAGTCTTTTATTTCCTTTTCTTACATTTTTATTGAATTGTAAGAACTCTATTTAAAGAGCATAAGTTAATGTTATAAAATAATAGAATTTAAAATAAATATAGGGAGGAAACCTTAGAGTTTCATTTTATTCCAACACTCTTGGTAAACCGAGGAGACCAAATTGCCTCGTCACTCCTCAAAAACAAGGGATTGTGACATAATATCAATTTGTCACCATGCCCATTGATGAGTACACTCATATCCTGTATACTGGTACTGGTTTGTGCATGCTTCTCTAGAGAGATGTGACAATCTCTACAATGCTCAGAAGTTTCTAAATAAATTCATTATCTCTTTCGTGATGGGTAAAATACGATAGTACTCTACAATTTTACCTGATTTATTTTCAGGCTAATATGGTATCTCAATATGGATATATTAAAAGTACATGAGAAAATTTGTCTTTAATCTTTTGCAGAAATCATAACTTCAGAGAGATTGATATAACTCAATTATTAGAAAACCAAAATTTGATAAAAGGTATCCATTATTCTTTTGAATCTAACAAAGTTACATCTAAACTTGATCACATTAAATTATAACAGCCAAGCTATATATCCAACAAGCAAACAAGTCAAGTTCAATACATCAAAAAGAGTACCTACCATATCCAGGACAAAAAAACTAACCAATTCCTCAAAAGAAAAATTGCAGACATTGCTGAAGCCAGCAAAATTCACCACCATACCACATTGCTTAAGAAATCTATTCTCCATAAATGATACTACAATTTTACAACAAGATTACTTGAACTCCAGTCAGTGAACCCCATCAATGTATTATGTTCAAAAATATATCTTAATTTTTTTTTTACATGAAAAAGAATATGTTTAAACTTAACAAGTTTAGAACCATAAGTAAATTAATCACTCTGATATCATGATATACTTCAATTTATCATTTTAGGGTCATGGGCAAAACAGATAATATTGAGAATGAAGATAAGCAAGTTTATTGGTAAACTAATAATCTATCCCAGTTACCTCATAGACAACACAAAATCCCAATGCCTATCACCGAACTGGAGTGACGATTTTCCTTCTTCATGCACAGCACCTATATTTTGCACCATTCGTTAAGTTATAATTTCACCAAAAATACGCATCTAGACAATTAAGAGAGGAAGTGATTAGAACTCACTCAAAAGTTATTTTTATGGCAGATCAGTAACCATATAAAGTCCTGCCACAATATCATTGCTAACATAGAACCATTTGAGGACTCCATTGCAACTGCAAGCACTCTGCTGTGACACCCTGCAGAACAGAGGGACAGAATGTTAAAGCAATAAACTATAGAACAATAAAGAAAAAGAACCATATGAATTTGATTAATATTTGAGAGCTTCATAAATTATATCATGATCATTTGTTGGGCCCTTGATGTTACAACTTACCTTTTTTGGTCTAATAATTACCGATAGTTATTTCCTGGTAAACTGAAAAGATCTTCGGATTTATTTCCTGTTAATATGATAACATTTTCAAATAACTACTAGAAATTTGGGGGAAATGATCATTTGTTTTCAAAAAGAAGGTATAAATTCAGCTTCAAGCTTACCACAAGGCATTAGATTTAAGTAAAGCAAATTCTGTTTCTCAGGCATGGTTTAATTGCAAAATTACAATGATCTCAGAAAATATGAAATTTAATATAGGTAGTCTTCATGAAAATATGACATTTCTGAACAGGATTTTTGTATCAGGAATCAAATATAAAACCGAAGGGAAATCTAATCATCAGCTAGATATTCTTAACTTACAAATAAGAAATCTTGCAGACTTCCACTATGTTGTTGAAGGCTGAATCTGCTTCAATCGTTTGGCCACTTGTCTCATTGAAGGCCTGGAAGAAAGAGATTCTCCAGTACACATGATAGCCAAATTAAGGATCTCAATTAGATCATCATGGGGTCCACAATCCCATAACCCAGCTGTAAAAAACTCCGAGTGTCGCCTCTGCAGGAGTAACATTCTTGCCCAAGCGACGATATTGAACCCATTCCCATAGGAAGAAAATGAAGGGTCTAAAGCCTTCTTATCAGATATTAATTCAAGGAGAACAACCCCATAACTATACACATCTGCTTTGTCAGAAACACGACATGTCATTGCATATTCAGGAGCAACATACCCAAACGTTCCAGCTACATCTGTAGTGGCATGAGTCTCTGAAGTACCCAAAAGTCTGGCAAGGCCAAAGTCAGATAGATAAGCATTTAAGTTATTGTCCAACAGTATATTACTAGGTTTTATATCCCGATGCAAAACTCTTGGGACACACTCGTCATGTAAATATGCTAGAGCACGAGCAACATCCAAGGCAATCTTATGCAGCATACTCCATTCCACAGTTCTTCTTGCTCGATCTTGGATGAACTTTTCTAGATTGCCACCAGGCAAGTAGTTGTAGATTAGGAACATTTCCGCCTCACTGACATGGTAACCAATCAGTGTAACGAGGTTGGGATGCTGCACTCTTCCCAGGGTTCTGATCTCAGCAGCAAATTGTTGAACACCTTGAAATCGCCCAACAGAAAGCCGCTTTACTGCCACTATGACTCCAGGAATGATCTCTGCCTTATATGTGGCTCCAAAACCTCCACTTCCAATGCAGTTTTGAACATTAAATCCTGCAGTTGCCCTCACTACATTGTCATATGTCAACTGGACACCAATATTATTGCAAATCACAACCTCTTTCCTTACTGATCCAGGATCAGCAATAGAATTGCAGGCAAATTTCCTCATACATACAAGGAGCAGCACCAATGCGACAAGGACAGAAAAAATCACTGCTGATGATATAATGGAAGCAATTTCAATTGGATTGAATACACTGTTATTTTTGTGTATGCTTTCACTTGGAGGATCGGCTCCTTGTTGAGAAACACTTCCAGAGTGTTGTCGTTCCCACTCAGAGGATGATGTATCAGTAATACATGGTTGAAGGTTGGGATTTCCTTGCACATGTTCACACTTAATTATACCTGGATTAGGAGGGATAGGTCCAGATAAATTGTTGAAAGATACATCAAATACAGAAAGAGAAGTTTTGTTACTAAAACCACTTGGTATCTGACCAGAGAGGTTGTTATGATCTAACCTCAAAACTTTAAGATGCTTAAGTCCAGTTAGATCAGGCGGTATCTCTTTGGAAAGGAAGTTAAATGAAAGCTCCAAAACCTCCAAATTTTTTCTTTGTGTTAGCTCTCGAGGTATCGACCCAGTGAAGTTGTTATTGGAGAGAGAAAGGTACTTCAATTCCTCCATTCTACCCAAGTAAAGTGGAATTGGGCCCTGCAATCGGTTTCTACTAAGGTCGAGCCAAACGAGGGCCTCTAAGTTCAAGAAAGTTTGTGGTATTGAACCAATCAATTGATTTCCAGACATATTCAGAGCTTTCATACAAGTACAATCACTACCCAAATCTGGAGGAAGTTCACCTACAATTTCATTGTCACCAACATCAAATATCACACCACCCAACTTGTGACACACATTGAATGAATATATTGTAATATTTCCTTTCAAACGATTAGCATTCAACCAAAAACCATAAAAAGGTCTGCCAGACAGGTTTTCTGGCTCAAAGAAGAATTGAGGTACAGCACCAGTGAAAAGGTTGTTGCTAAAATCATGTAGTACAACCAATTCATTGGTAGGAGGAGAAAAAGGAGCAATTTTCACTGAGGCCTTTTGATAGAAGAACAAAGCATAGAAAGCTGCCAAGTCCATTTGAGAAGAAGAAAAAGATCCAGAGAATCCAGGACATTCCCCATAAGAATTTCTTGAAATATCCCCAGACAGAAAATTATAGCTAACATTAAAGACGGCCATGCAAGAAATGGGAAGTCTTTCAGGAAGTGGTCCAGTCAAGTTATTGAAGCTCACATCAAGAAAATACAAGCTTGTACAGTTTTCAAATGATGCAGGCATCTGTCCAGTAAAGTAATTGTGAGCCAAATTCAACATCTGAAGCGTGGAACAAGATTCCCACATCTGAGGAAAAATTCCCTCAAAATTCATGTTTGGCGCCCAAAGTAACCGAAGATTTGGAAGTCCAGTGAAACTATCAGGCGATTCTCCATCAAAAAAGTTAAAATCTTTGTCTCCTTCAACATGTGACTCTAACAGCAAACTACCATTATCTCTTGCAAAGGGATTATCAAAGTTATTTTTTAGCACAAGCACTACTAACTTCTTACAATTACTTAATGGCAAACTCCCACTTAAGAAATTCTGGGACAAGTCTAGAACTTCCAGATTCACCAGCTTACCAAAACTAGCCGGAATCGCATCCCCCAACAAATTTGAAGACAATATCAAGGACCGAAGCTTGGTGCAATTACCTAGGCTTTTAGGAATTGAACCAGAAATCAAATTCCCAGCCATTTGAACATGCTCTAAACTTTCACAATGCTCACCTAATTCCTCAGGGATCACACCATCAAAATTATTATAAGAAAGGGAGAGAACTTGCAAGCTAGACAACTGACCTAAAAATGCTGGAATAGTTCCATTGAACTGATTTCCAGAAAGATTAATAACCTTCAACGAAGAACATTTCTGAAGAGTATATGGTATATTTCCAACAAAACTATTAAAACCCAAATCAAGAACTTCTAAAAGGTAAAGTTTTCCAATCTCTAAAGACAATTCCCCATAAAAAGAATTGAACCCAAGCGACAAAACCCTAAGTTGCGAAAGACCTCCAATTGCATGGGACAATACCCCTCTCAGTTTAGACGATTTGTTCTTGAAGTTACCACTCTCATGCAAGCAAACATATGGAAAAGAAAAATAACCTCCAGTCACCGGAATAGTCAGCAGTGAACAGTTGCTGTCGGTTTCGGAGGCGAAATTGATAGAAGTAACACGACCAGTGAGTGAGTCACATTGAACACCATGCCAAGAACACGCGTCTCTGTCGTTGGGGTTCCAATTGGAAGTGAAACCTAGTGGGTCTTCAGTGATGGAAGATTTAAGCTTGAGTAATGCATCTTTATCTTCACCATAGCCATCAGCTTGAGCTGAGGAGGCTGATAATAAACTACTGCAAATGATCAGGATCCCAGCAAGAGACTTGAAGACATTGTGAGACTTTGATGTGGTGTTGTGTTTGGACTGATGATGACTATACCTCTGTGTTGCTTTTAGCATTTTGAGAATTCAATTGGAATGAGAAGAGAAGAAGAAGAAGAAGAAGGCAAAGCTTAGAGAAAAAGCAGAAGTCTATAGTCTTCCAAGTTGCAACTCTGAACCAGTAGAGAGGCTGCTGCTATTACTTCTGCTAAATTCTCTAGTCTATGTTAAATGCATTAATTAAAATGTTAATAATTTGTCTATTTTTGTCCAATTGAAATGGAAAAGTAACAAACAATCCCTTACTTTTAACATATTTAATCTCTTCGTCTCATGTTTTCATTAATCATAACAAACACCCTCTATACTATATGGAGACTTTTAAAAGGATATTTGTGGTGTAAGATTAAGCGTGGGGTGGATAAAGATTGAGCGAGTCATTATCCCATTTCATGCATTTACTTTGAAGGATAATCAATCCGATTACCGTTTCTATTATAAGCCTCCAAATTCATGTAGAGCATTACCTTCAGGAACATACAAGCTACCATAATCTGTCAATATCATTATCATACATATACAGAGAAGAGAATCAATTTAATACATTTATCTGAGAGAGGGCCTCTCAGGTTCTGCAATCCCTGATCTACTCAGATTATGCTGCAGTAATGTACCATAACTTCACTATACTGCACAAGTGTTAAGATTATACTACAGTATTGTGCCATCACTTTTAATATTATATGCTGTGATGCACAAGTGAGGTTAATATAGCCTGTGGGCATCATGACACAATCAAATTAGACTAATGTAAATTAAATGAGTGTTTCTGTATAGTGATCTCATTAGATAAACTTCAATTTCAGAGTCTGGCCATGCCTAACTATATTCTTCATCCACAATGCCCAAGTTATTGAAAATATAACTCTTACAAATCAAGTTCTGCAACTTTTAACAGAAGTCAGATATATGAAATGCATATATTAGTTACACATACATTAATACAAAATTAAAATAACAAAAAGGAAATCCGCTTCTGTCCTAAAACAACCAAACTCTGTCAAATAAGCAAACCTAATAAAATCAATGAGCCGCAAGCAAATTTACAACTTGTGACATGATACAGGATGGCTAAAGAGTTTCTCCAAGTTGCAAATACTGCATAACCAGCAAAATCATCTATCACATTTTTTAATTTATGCTTCATAATTGAGACCATATTTTGGAAAGACCGATATCTGAAGCCGGATGAAACTAAACAGAAGTTAGTAAACTCTATCAAGGTAAGGTACGCAAGGAATACTATCTAAAAGTTCATATGACTAGAACAAGAAGTATCTCACACATTCTTGAATAAATCACTGATGCATTATTAAATTCTGCATCATGAGAACCACAAACCAAACTCAAAATCAGTGAAAAAGGGAGTAATTATAGTTATTACCCAAGTATCAAAATTGATGTTCTCACATAGGTAGTTTGCACATCTAACCTGTTATCATACAAAATGTACATTAGTGGAGTTATAATTCACAAAATGCTCATTTCTTCAATAAAGATGAGGAAAAAAAACTTACTCATGTTTCCCGTGGCAGAATGACCAACTTGAGAATTCCTCCTTTTTAGCGGTTAGAGCAAAGGCATTCCACAGGAAAAATATCTTGTCTTCATTTTTTATTACATTGTTTCTGATATAGAAATAGGAAATTTTCCCTAATAAAAAACAATGTGCTTTAAAATGAAGTTTTACCTAGAATAAGCAAGATACCATGTGATGGAGATCATTAGTTACCCCCAAATACAATTTTATGCACCATAAAAAGTTGGTGACATCAACTAAAGAACTTTGATTCTCATCGGACCAAGTAAGTATTTGAGCATAGTTAAAGCTATTTAAAAGCAGTTATCCAACACTATTATATGAGCAGCTTAAAATAACTCGAACACAACTAAATGTTGAAAAATAAACCGGAAAGAATACAAGGACAGACAGGTACTTAGCAGTAGAAAAGTCCTCGTCATCACCTTACCACTAAAACTTTTGTCTTCACCTAACTACCTAAACTTGAGTCTAATAACTACTAACAAATAAATAAAACAACTTTATTTCCTAATAATTCAGAAGAAATTGGAGAAGCAGTTAGGAGAAATTATTAGGGGAGCATGGTCATTAATCAGCATCAAGTGCATGAAGGAACAAGTTTTTTAAACAAGTTAATTCTTCACGAGCAAAAATTTCACAATTTTAAATTTTAAATGGTATTTCAAATGAATTCTCATCAAACTATGTATCTTACGAAAATGAATGGTTAAAAAATATTACATTTCTTTACAAGAATGAAGCTTCAAAATCAGAGATAAATCAATAGTAATTTACGATCATTAGCATGACAATATTAACTTACAAAATTAGGCATCTTATGAACTTCAACTAGTATGGTGGTGGCTGAATTGACTTCAATTTTTGGGCCACCTGTCTCATAGAAGGTCTAGAGGAAAGAGATTCGCCTGTACACCTGACAGCCAAGTTAAGAACCTCAATCAAATCATCATGGGGTCCACAATCCCATAACCCTGCAGTGAAAAATTCAGAGGGTCGTCCTTGCAGTAATAACATGCTTGCCCAAGCCACAATATTGAAACCATTTCCAAATGAAGAAAATGATGGATCCAAAGCTTTCTTATCAGAAATTAATTCAAGCAGAACAACCCCATAACTGTACACATCTGCTTTATCAGAAACACGACATGTCATAGCATATTCAGGAGCAACGTATCCAAAAGTCCCAGCAACATCAGTTGTGGCATGAGTTTCTGAAGTACCCAAAAGTCTTGCAAGGCCAAAATCAGATAGATAAGCATTGAAGCTATTATCCAGCAAAATATTACTTGGCTTTATATCACGATGCAAAACTCTTGGGACACATTCATCATGCAGGTAAGCAAGAGCCCGTGCAACATCCAGTGCAATCTTGTGCAGCATATTCCATTCAACTGTCCTCCTTGGTCGATCTTGGATAAATTTTTCCAAATTACCACCAGGCAAGTAGTTGTAGATGAGGAACATTTCCACTTCACTAACATGGTAACCTATCAGTGTCACAAGGTGTGGATGCTGCACTCTTCCAAGGGTTCTGATCTCAGCAGCGAATTGTTGAACACCTTGAAACCTCCCAATAGAGAGTCGTTTTACTGCCACAACAACTCCATGAATGATCTCTGCCTTATATGTAGCTCCAAAACCTCCACTTCCAATGCAATTTTGAACATTAAAACCAGCAGTTGCCCTCACAACATTTTCATATGTTAGCTGTACACCAATATTATTACAAATTACAACCTCTTTCCTCGTTGACCTAGGATCAGCCACAGAATTGTATGCAAATCTTCTTGTGCATATAAGCAAGATCACCAAAGCTATAAGAACAGAAAAAATAAGTGCTGCTGATACAATGGAGGCAATTTCAATTGGATTAAAAATATCTCTATTTTTTCGTATGCTCTCATTTGGAGGATAAGCTCCTTCCTCCGAAAGATTACCATAGTGTTGCCGCTGCCACTCGGAGAGTAATGCATCATTATGACAAGGTTGAAGGTTAGGATTTCCTTGCACATATTCACACTTCACTAGATTTGAATTCAGAGGGACAGATCCGGACAAATTGTTAAAAGACACATCAAATACAGAGAGGGCTGTCCAGCTACTGAAACCAGATGGTATATGACCAGTGAGATTGTTATGATCTAACCTCAAAACATTAAGATTCTCAAGTTTGGTGAGTTCAGGTGGTATCTCTCCGGATAGAGAATTTAAAGAAAGCTCTAAAACCTCCAATGATTGTCTTTGTGCTAGCTCCGAGGGTATTGCACCAGAAAAGTTGTTATTAAATAGAGAAAAGTATTTCAAATCTTTCATCTTCCCTATATAAGGTGGTATGGTGCCTCGCAGTCGATTTCTACTGAGGTTAAGGCTAACAAGAGCTTCCAAGTTTGAGAAAGATTGTGGTATAGAACCAACAAATTGATTTCCAGCCACACTCAGAATTTTCATACATCCACAATTGCTGCCAAGATCTTGCGGAAGTTCCCCATTAATTTCATTGTCACCAATATCAAATATCAGTCCACCCAAACTGAGACAAATATCAAACGAATACATGGAAATATTCCCTGTAAAATGATTCTCATTTAACCAAATACCATACAGAGGTCTGGCGGACAATATTTTTGGATTAACGAACAACTGAGGAACAGCACCGCTGAAAAAATTGCCGCTAAAATCATGTGCTAGGACCAACCCACTGGAAGGAAGAGATAAAGGAGCCATTTTCACGAAGGCCTTACGGTAGAAGAATGAAGCATAAAGACCAAGCAAATCCATTTGTGACAATGATGCAGCTCTAGACACTCCAAAACAATCACCATGAAAGTTTGGAATACTTCCTGATAGGAAATTACGGCTAACATTGAAGACAAGCATGCAGGAAATTGAAAGTCCATCAGGTAGTGGTCCAGTCAAGTTATTGGAGCTCAGATCGAGAAAGTACAGGTTCACACAGTTTTTAAATGATGCAGGCATTTGACCAGTAAAAATATTTTCTGCTAGATTCAACATCTCAAGTCTAGAACATGACTCCCAGTTCTGTGGAAAATTTCCCTCTAGATTCATGTTTGGCGCCCAAAGTAACCGAAGATTTGAAAGTCCGGTAATATTACTAGGCAACCCATTTTCAAAAAAGTTAAAATCCTTATTTCCCTCAACTTCCGGCAAAACCACTAAATCATCATCATCTCTGGTAAACAGATTAGCATCATTATTTTTCAACACAAGCACTTCTAACTGCTTACAATTGCCCAACTCCGGAGGCAAAGCCCCACTCAGTAAATTACGGGACAAATCCAGAACTTCAAGATTCACTAGATTACCAAAACTTGAAGGAATTTCATCTTGCAACAAATTTGAAGACAATATCAAGGACCGAAGCTTAGTGCAATTACCTAGGCTTGCAGGAATAGAACCAGAAAGCAAATTCCCAGCCATTTGAATATGCTCTATGCTCCCACAGTTCTCACCTAATTCCTCTGGTACCTCACCACTGAATTTATTTAATGAAAGTGAAACCACTTGCAAACTAGGAAAATGGCTGAAAAAAGCAGGAATAGTCCCATTGAATTGATTGCCAGAAAGATTAATTACCCTCAATGAAATGCAATTTTGGAGTGTAATTGGTATCTTACCATAAAAACCATTAAAACCCAAATCAAGAATCTCCAAACGGGAAAGTTTTCCGATCTCTACAGGTAACTCTCCAAAAAAAGAATTGAACCCAAGTGACAAAACCCTAAGCTGTGAAAGACCTCCAATTGCATGTGACAAACCTCCTCCCAATTTAGAAGATGAAGTCTTGTTACCACCACTCTCATGCAAACAAGGAAACGGTAAAGTAAAATTACCTCCAGTCGCTGACACTGAAAGCCAAGAGCAGCTTTTGTCGACGTTGTAAGTAAAATTGAGAGAAGTGACACGACCGGTGAGCGAGTCACAGGAAACACCACGCCAAGAACACGAATTTCTGTCCTTAGGGTTCCAATTGGAAGTGAACCCTAGTGGGTCCTGAGTGATAGAAGATTTGAGCTTGAGTAATGCATCTTTATCCTCATCATAGCCATCACCTTCCGCGGAGGCTACCAAACAGCAAACGATCAGAATCCCAGCAAGAAATTTACCAAAATTTAGGCCGGAACTCTGTTTAAACCGGTGATTATAGTTCTGAAATGTCTTTGGCATTTTGAGAATCCAGAAGAAAGCGAGAAAATGGTGGCGGCGCAACCGGCGGCAGGAGAAGACGAGCTCTGTCTACCGATGTTGAATTCGGGGAAGTAGTCTCCACTGTCAATTCCACAGTCAATGTTTAGTCATTGGTGGAATAGAATCAAAGAGTTCAATAATTTGGGTCTAATAATAAAAAGGGGAAAGTTACAAATTTCCTCGTAGAATAGCCCAACCAGCTCCGGACACATGATTTATCCTCCATTTTTGGCTGCTTCTCCAAAATGTTTTATTTCATCGATTAATTCATAATTAGGGAACATTTTGTCTTTCTTATTTTATTTATATATTTATTTTTAGAGGAAATTATTCAAAATGGACTTTGAAAAGTTTGAATTATTTTTATAGGCCCAAATTCAAAATCTTGCAAATATAAGTTTTGTAAACTTTACTTTGTACCCAATAGGCTGTGCTTCCAATTATACCTTTTTTTTTAAAGTTATTAACAAAAATGTCATTAAGATGACTTTTAAGTTATATTTAAATGTGAAATGACTATTCTATCCCTAAGTAAAATTAACCAATTAAATAAATTTTAAAAGAAAAAACACAATCGTAGAGATCAAAACCAAAAGCCATCACAAATAGCCATCGCCCATCCCTTTCCTTTCTCTCATTTCCAAATTAACCTCGTAACTCCTCATTTGAATCATCATTGTTCAATTTCGCCGACAACCACCACTCGCCATCTTCGCCACGTCCTCAAAACTCCTCAACCAGATCGTAAGCGAAATCATCAAGTTCGGTTCTAAGATCGAC